>MU228062.1:1393201-1420981 GCA_018584345.1 Thuja plicata | reverse complement strand
AATATTATAAAAATTATATGATGATAATCTTGACTCTGTGCTCTAAAAAAGGGTATTTTTATATTTGTAAAAAAATATCATTAAAAAGAGTAAGAGTTATTGAAACATCGCTTTTCTGAAATAATTTTATTTCTTTAGTAATTGTTATAAAACATGCTTTTAATAGATATTTCCAATTGGAAAAGGTGAAGAAATTATCTAACTTAGCTAGAATGAATCTAGCTAGACCATATGTTTGACAAAAAATAATTTTAGTTAGAAATACTCAAATTCAGCTATGCTGATAAGTTGTCCTGAAACGTGACACAACTTTGTGCTTTTACCCAGTCCCTTGTGTCCAAAATTCCAATTGCAACAACTCGTACTTGTAACTGAATGCAAAGATCACGTATTTTATATCCTCTTGCAACCATGCATAATTTTCCTATCCACAACTGAACAATGGCATATATAATACATTCTATAAATATAATTTAAATAAAGAATACATAAAAATTTAAGCACTTGAATAAATATATATATTGTGCACACATGAATAATTTAAAAATGTGTGCATACCTTTTATCTCCCAAAATTTTTTGTGGTACCGCTTGAGTCATTCTTGATGGCGTTTCATTCTTATTTCGTGTGAAATATGTCATGCACCATTCAACAACATCATGAGCATTCTTTATATGAACTCCCTTTTAATTAATTTGATACTTTCATAGAGCACGTTTGATGCAAGCTCTAACACCATCATGTTCACCTTTTCCATGTCCACACTCAAAGAAAGTCCAGACATGTGGGATGTTTTCATTACGATGATATCTACATAGTGCATAAAATAGTCTGGATGATTTCAATCATGCAGCACATCCATCTGACCAAACATATTGTTTATCAATTTTATACCTCTTTCTTTCAAATTTGCAAAAAACGTCTTGAAGTAGTTTTCTACATAATGAATGTTATGCTCTCTATCATCACTTATATAAAAATCATATTCCTTGTTGATGACCTGTGCTTCAAATGTGCTATGAATACCATCCAAATCTAGTTGTGTTTTTCAATAACACACATTTACCATAATAGTAATTTGCTCTAAAAAATAGTATTCCATTTGAATTTCCTTTTGATGAACAAAGGAATTGTTTCCTGCGAAATCAGAAACTGATACAATAGCTCCAAGTGGCAAATTGTCTCTCAGTGTTTGGAATTGTTGTGCTTGCCACTTTGCAAAATAAGCATGATGGATGTAGGGTTAAATCAATTTTTAAAAATTTTCCATTAATAATCCAACATTTATCTCATCTTCAACATATTCTAACCTTTTGGATTCTTTCCCAAATTTTATTTCATTCTTTACATATTTGTAACTCTTGCAATTTACCATCTTTGTTACATCAATGTTTTCATTTCTCAAAGGAAAAAAGTCAAATAAACACATGTTTGACATATTCCTTTTATGCAATTTATTTTTCCAGCTGCATCATCTCTTTTGTCACACAAAATGGATGAGATGAACTCACTTCGTCTACTATGAGGATCATTTTCAAAACCATAAGTGTCTTCTAAATTTTTTTGAAAAACTTGATAGTGGAGATCAAATTCAATATGATAATGACAACACCAAGTTTCAAACACTTTATTTGTCCTGATATAATATGGCTTAAATCTTTCAAACAATGTTTGCTCAATCTTTATATTAGGATTTTAACTACAAAATGATACATACATTTCATTTTGTGTTGTGTCCAACCAATATTTCATAAGATATTCATATTGATTATCTGAAATTCTATGTTTGATAACATCTCTACTGTTTGATGAAGGACGTGTATTATCATTCCAAAATAATGTGACAAAATTGTTGATTCCTCCATCATTTCTATCAAAATGAGGATCTCTACACATGATTTCCCAATCGCCTTCCAAGGTGCTATCATCCACAAGCATTCTCCTATTAACATATCGTGATATTATTTTCGTACTAAAACCAATTCGAGATTAAACTTAAGATATTTGTCTTTTGTGGAGCATAGTGTTACCTACAATGGATGTCAGCATAACTTTTCTTCTAATGGTCTTATGTTTAGTTTGAGATCGCTTCCCTACCTAGTTCAAACCTTTCCTAAGATTTTCAATTATATAAATTTACATGTCAAAAATTTTTCTCTTCTTTGATGTTGTGTCTATACCCAATAATTTTAATATCCCTTCAAAATTTTTGTTTATAATTATAATTGAAAGCAATTAGTCTTGTTCAAGTGTTTCAAAATTATCAAACTTAGCCAATATTTCTCTTGATATCATATTCATTGACCTCTTCTTAGAAAGACTTAAGGGTTGAACATTAGCAAGTGATCTCAAATTATCCACAGCCATTGTAAGTAAATGATCTAAGTTTCTATAATTAATATTTCTCTTTATAGTTTGGGCTAAATTTATAAGTTCATCCATACCAGTAGGAGAATGTCATCCTGACCCTTCTCCAACATCAATTGCTTGAGCTTCCCTAGAGAGTGATCCTGAACCTTCTTCAATGTGCAATTATTCAACTTGACTTGACTCTCCTACTTCAACCTGTCCTTACCTTCTTTAGTTTTATGATAATATGCCAATGCAGCTTCACGATTTATTTTTTTGGTACTAGGTGACCTTTTTCTAGTATATTTAATTTGTCTTCCCTTCTTGTTTCCCATTTCTTCTCTCCAAAAAATGTCTTCGAAAAGATCAGAAATACAAATTCTCTTCTTCAAAAAAATACTTTGATCTAATATTTCTCCTCTCCAAAATTATGTCTTTGAAAAAAATAGAAATAGTAATCCTTCTCCAAAAAATGCCTTCATAAAAATTGATCAATAATAGAAAAATAAAATTAACTTATTGCAATTCGGTAAAAAATGGAAAGAAAAATCTTTACATTTATACCATTCTAAATTTAAGAAAAAAAATAAATTCATAACTAGTTGACCTAGTTCGTGCGAAGTAGGTTGGGTAAAATTCTGGCGGGGTATTTCTCACTATAATTCTCACATGAGGGTCTTCACACGAAGCCCTTCATATGCCTTCGCACGAAGGGGTGCATAGCTCGAAGACCCCTAAATTGAAATTTTGCTCTCAGAAATAAGAAAATGCCAAAACAAATGGCCTTTCAAGGCAAGGGACAAGGACCAAACAAGATGCTTTTCTCAAACACATGATGTAAAATGATGCTATTTAGAACAATATTTCTAATGAATATAATGTTAATAAACATTGAGTTTATTGTCACTTTCAAATATTACTTTAACTAGACATAGGTTGTTTGGTCATTAAACAACTTGTCTCCTAAAGGCTTGGGGAAAAATATTAAATTACAAAAAAAAATTATGAAAAATATGTAAGAAAATATTATGAATTTCACCTTTGTATAAAAAAAGAAAAAAAACAATTTCGATATATACCGATCAAGTTTGAGCGATCAAAGTGACCTTATGTCTAAATTACAGTTACTATCACTTTAGAACTTAATAAACTATGAAATATTGACCCAAAATGAATGAAACCAATTTCATCATTTAGATATTGAATTTATAAATATAATCTTGAATGAATTACATCGTTATCATATTTTTAAAGAAAAATTATGCTAATCCAAGTGACAGTCACTTCTTACAAACACATTTTTTTCACACAAACCATTTTTCGAAGGAGAAGGAAAAATGAATTTAAATGAATTTTAATTTTTAAAAAAAATATATATTTAGGAACTAGAAAGAAAGTTATAAAGACTCTAGTTTACATCATCAAATTCCTAATAGTTTTGCGCCAACAGGTGTTTGAAAGTGAATTTTTTTTCTCAGAATGTTGATCTTTGTGTAAAAGTTGGCCAAAAAGTGGGACACACTATTGTGGTAACACCCTATCCCATGATTGAACTTGCACAAAATTTATTTTATATAGGATAAACAGATCATGCCATGTGTCATGAGCATCTAAGCAACTGAATAGTGAGATAGAGTTAATAACAGGTGGTGACGAATTATTGGTTGGATAAGCTGAGAGGGATACATGTTATTGTAGTTTCTATTAAACCAATGTTAAACAATGCACAACTAAAGTCTCCATCTTTTGGCATGTCGTTAAAATTAACAAAGATCTTTTATTCCAGCTGTAAAGGTGATTAATGGTTAATAAATCTATGGGATTGTTTTAATAGTTACCTTAAGGAAGAGATCAACAATTCCCATGATCCCATGGTCAACGATGCGAGGTTTTTATTTCATATGTGTTAACGAGATTTTTTGACATATATGTCAAGTGGACAAAGGATGGTCTGTTAAGTTACATTGAAGATCAATGACACTCATGATCTCATGATCCAAGCTATGAGGTCTTTATTTTAGGTTTGATTATAATTACTTGTCATGTGTACTTGATGATCAAAAGATCATCTATTTAGTTGCAAAGAAGATCAATGGTTGATGTAATCTCGTGATCAAATAAAATGATTGTTATGCAAGATGAGATCAAGCGACGATGACATGCGTACATGGTAAAAAAAATTTAAAACTTTGAGGTGGAAACGTTTTCAAGGCTTTTTATGAAGTGTCGAATTCAATATATAATATTTTAATAGAGGCTAGGGTTTTATCTATCATTTTAATGCATGATTAACGTATTCTATGTTATGCAAGATCTTGAAGGTGGAAAAGACTATAGATATGTTCACGGGAAGAGAAGATACGACCATTAGAGGAAAAAATGGATAATCATTCCCATATGCAAACTTCTCTAAAGGAGTTCTTATAGAGATGGAGAACCATATAGAGGATTATTACTTTGCCTAAAAATATCAAAATATCATCTTTGGATTATTATGTGTGATCAAGTTGTTAGATAAAGTGATGCCATTTCTAGATAATGGTATACAAAATATTATGAAAGGATGTCACCTTTCATCCAAACTAAATCCTAGTCTATATGTAGGGGATCATTTTGAGATATAATAACATTAATTATCAGTCCTAGATGCAATATATTCTAGTTTGTTTAATATAGATACACAATGAGAGATGCACTTAGAAAATTTTGTACCATGTTGGATCTCATTCATTATTATCATGATATAATTTCAATTGTTCTTTAATCCTTGGTGATTTATACATTTTCCATTGTTTTGATCAATTCTTTGTTATAATCTAATTAAATTAGATTCTTCAATGTGCAGTCTTATGACATAATAGTTTGGATCTGTTTCAATTTTATTATTAGTTTGAAGGATTGGTTGTCAAACGTAACTCTACCTTATTGGTCTTATTCCAAGAATTTAAAATCCATTAAGACTAACTATAAAAAAAAATGATCTGAATCATTATGCTTATAGAAGCCTTTGAGGTGATGATCTTGTTGTAAGGAAATTTAATAAAATTGTCTCACATAGTTATACATAGGATCATCTTAGGTAAATTTTTGATATTATAAGGGATATAAAGGTAGTAGTCTTATATTATTTTAAGGTGGTTGAATAAAGTATCTCCAGGGCATACCTAATTGAGCATTATATTCAAAATTCCCCTTTTTAAATACATTCTTATACTTTTTTTAAATAATTCAATAGTTGTGATGTTCACAATCAGATATGATTTAGGCAAATTATCATCTCAAAGAGATCAATTCAATTTATTTATTATGTTCTCTAAAAATATTTCAACCAAAAGATTATGATTTAGATATAGGTTCACCCCCTAGGTCCTACAGATCTTGAAGTGAAGAGTAGGATCATAATTGATCACAACTATTTGTTGGCCCAGTCTAATTGGAGATCCCATAATTGAGAGGGTAAGCTCATAGGATTTTCAATCTATTGATTTGGGCATGAACAAGTTGATCTAGGTAAGTCTTCTTATTGTTCTTCAAGTTTTGTAACAAGATTTATAATCAGAATATTAGGGTATAGGTTGAAGTTTTGACCTATACCTAGTATTGTTAGAATTTGTAACATAAAATTGAATTTATAAAGGGCTTCAAATTAGCTTCTCAGATTTGTAGTTGTACCTGCACTTTGGACCTATGTTTGTAGACAAGAGAGAAGGGAAAATAGTTTAGGGGAGGAGCTTTCCTTGGTCAATCCCCTATTTAGGAATTAACCTTGAATTGAAATACAAGAAATTCTATCATGTAGAATATATTAAATCTAATAATAAAGGTTTATCATACCATATATATGTAATTGTACTTAATATGAGATCAAATATGTTAATGCAATAGGCTTTACTCAACACCAAAACAAAAGAAAATCATGTAAGACAAAACCTCATGTTGTAGATGATTGTAATTCACCTAAATATTAGATTTAAGAAGAAGGAGAGGAATAATTGAATGGATGAATATAGATCTCCTCCCTTTATGGCCAACTCCTTTGCTTCTTATGCAGGAATAAGCTAGATCTATGGAAGAAAATGCATGAATATGGACGAATGCCTTCAAGGAATGCTTGCATGCTTGAACTCATTGAATGCACAATAAAATTAATATCTTCTCAAATATAAATCATAGGTGTATAATAGATCTAGATATGAAAATGAGGGGAATATAACTCCTTTAATAGTGATTTTAGGGTTGAAACTCACAAAGGTCCACCTTAGTGGGTAGGAAAATATAAACACCGTCTATTGGGCCCAAAACCCACCAAAATTCACTCCCGAGGTAAGGTCAAAACTTGTTTAAGCTATACCTTGTATAGGTCAAACTAGGTTCAAGCTGTACTTGAAAGGTATAAATTTCAAGGTAAGGTTCCGAGATTCAGGAGGTGTTAAATGGTTTGGGGAAAATGCAAGGGTGCGCACAAAAAATTGATCATAAATGCTAAAATGGGGCTGAAGAGGGAAATGAATTATGTGAGTGGATGGGTAAATGAAAAATTATGCATAGGAACTAGAGCCAAATTAGACTTTTGAGCAAGATTTAAGGAGAAATCATGACCTTTATTTAAGTTATGTATTTAATTAAGTACAATGTAAGGTCATAACATAAGGATCACGCTAAAGAGGGATAAAATACTTATAATAGTGAACCCAAAATCAAGTGCTTACTTTTTAGGACTATACAACTAACTAGTAACTTTTTGGTGTATCCTAAAAACCTTGCAACCATCCATGTATATTATTCATCTTTCTAGGGACCCTTAAAGGCCACTTACAACAAGATTGAGAAGTTTTGAAGGTATATATAATGGGATTCTATTGAAAAATACCATGGATTTAGCTTTGTTTCCTTCTAGATTACTTTGGTGGTTCAAGGTTCCTTTCTAACCATAAGCAGGGATTATCTATGTGTGTTAAGTGAATTTTCCATGCCATTTCTAGTAACATAGCCTACAAATCCATTCTCAAAGATTGCATTTTTTAGGGTATCTAATTATAAGGTCAAATTGGAAGAGAAATGGATTTCAAACTCATTTGGTTATAAGAGATGTTGTTCATGTCAAAGAAAATTTTGTGGGAAAAAGAATTTGGAGTGCATAGGCACCTACTAAACCCTAGATTTGGTGGATTAGTTTAAATTCGTAGGATGACCTCTCATTTAATCAACATAATATTTGGTGGTCTCCACTCAGTCAAGTCCATGGGATTCATTTGGATTGATTCACTATGATCCATGTTCTATATTTTAACAAACCTGACATTTTCACACCTGAGTGTATTTTTATAGATCCATTATAATTCTTTGATCCTAAGAAGATATGAAAGCTTCGTACCTAGTTTTTCCAGCTAAACTAACAAAGATTCAACATGGTAATGTCTTCCCTACCTCTGAATATGTTGCACAAGATTAGAATTACCTATGTGGAGCCTTGGTAGAAATATTGGACTTGGTTTCCCAACATAATCTTTTATAGTTACAATTTTTGGCTAGGTTATTGTAGTTTCTATCTACACCTTCCTATGATGCTTGCATTAAATATCTAGTAGCATTTATAGTCTCCTCAATCCACTTGAGAATACAAATTACTAAATATGTGGCCTACCATTATTAAGGCTGACCCTAGCCACTTTTATTGGTGTATTCTTTTCTAAGGCTCTCCCTTGGCATCTCACCTACAATGTATGGGCATTCCTAATCATCATTTCCTTTTTCGTGGAAAACAAGAGTCCTTAAAACACCTATACTATTTTTTTTAATGATCTAAATTTATGGATTTGGATTTATAAATTCCTTCTTCCCTTCTAGAAATAACCTCTTTCTTGGAATATTGCACTTTTGGGGGATTATCCTCATATCCCCTTCAAGTTTACCAAAATTTATAGAATTTTCAAGGTGGGATCCTCTTTTCTTTATTAAGAGATAGGAAAACTCTCTTATTTTCTCATAGCAAGCTACTAATATATATGTTTTTATTTTCACTAAGATCAAGTGCATATGTAATAATGTGATGCTTCATATCAAGTCCTGGTCAATATGGTTTCTATCGACGTGGCTCACCTCAACAACCTTCCCAATCATTAGGAGAACACCCCTTATATAGTTCGGAGAGTTTCTCTATTTAGTTCTATCTACCTTGGCCAACAACTAATTCATGATTGTTGGTGTTTCCAAAGCTCCTCTAATTTTTTCTCTTAGACCCATAGTCCCATGCTCTCTATTGCTAATTTGGTGTTAGGAGTAGTTTTTCAAAGTAGTGCTTTGCATATTTCCCATGTGGGCGCTCTATCTCTAGGTGGGATATGGGGGGTTTGGATACATTAATATATAGTGACATTGGTGGTTAGATTTTGGTGGTAATGATTGGTGGCCTAGTCCATCCAAATCACCTTCTAATATTGCATTATCAATCTTTCCCACATGAGAGGACAAGGCCAAATAGAAGACCACTACAGATTAAAATGGTTGGTCTCTCCTAGACATCACCCTAGACCTCACTAATGTATGGGGTATAAAGAATAACATAGATCCTCTTTAACTACCGTCTAGTGTTTCTCTCACTTCTTAAGTTTCTTTTAATTATGTAATTTAATCTTCAGACTCAACCCTTGTTTCAAGTTTCAAACTCTTCCTGTTTGCATTTTCCTCGTTGGCTTCTACCTTGAGATATACTCGTATGAATCTTTTGAAGTGATCTTATCCTCTTTCCTTTGTTTTGAATAGTCAACTTTATTTTATATCAATAGAAAAAACTACACTTTTCATTTATAAAAATTAAAATGAAATAAAGAGAAAAGTAGGAAAATAATCTAAAATTCAAGTAGTTTTTCTAGAATTGTATTAGGAGACATTGGAATTGGACTAGAATGCATATTTTCTACTTGCATGCCTTGTTGGAGCCTTGGTTTTATCAACATTTGGGGAATTTTCTCCTTTTCTTGGCTACCATATGCCATGCTACATTTGGTTTGTACAAATTATCTCACATGTTAAGTACATTTTCATACAACCAACTAAATATTTTAGCATACTTATTAATTTAGGTATTCCTTAGTGACATTGAACTGTGGTATTCTTCTTCTTATTTGATGTAGTAATTTAGGCTAAAATCTAGTTTGTTGCTTTCAAAATCTAATTATTTAAAACTATTTCTCCTATGTATTTTTCTATCGATTGTTAAATATTTGAGTGAATGAAATATTTTAATAATTTCCACGAGACCAAATAACCTAACGGACCTACAAATATCCAACAAAAAAAAAATAATAAAGCTCAAACATAGGGCTCCCACCACTGCATTTTTTATTCTTTTACAACTTGGATCTTTTCCAGTGTATCTTGATCAAGAAATCTGTAACCTTTATAATGTTTTCTTCTTCAAATAATTTTCTTAAGTTGCTCACATTTGGTGTATTACTGTAAATTTCTAAATATCCTTGTAGTCTAAGAACTTTATGATGTAATGACATTATGTCTCGACCATGTATTGAGTACAATAAAAACATATTCTATCAACCCACTTTTCTTTAGGGTTTTTCCACATTCTAGTTTCACATCTTAGCTAGTGCGAACTACTTCTTATCTAATAAATTAACATTTTGTATTTCCATTTAAATCCCATCACTATATAGTTATTTTTAGCATGATCATTTGTGAAATTAAATTTTTTGATGTTCTACTCCTCTTTTCTACCAAGATGTTCAATTCACATGCTTTCCTTGTATTCTCCTTGAACATATATTTGTATTTCCTCATTGGTGCTTGGGTGCTCACTCTTTTTAATATCCCACTTCTTAAACCATATTTTGTTTTGTTTCATTCAAATACTCTTTCTTCTATCTAATTTCTCTTATACTACCATTTTTGGCTAGTGACGTGGCTCCATGTTTTATAATCTTCTTAAATAGCTTAGCAAACTACACATAGTTTGCACCTTAACAGGAAAAATCATTGCCTTTGCTATGATTTGATATCATATTGTTGATAAAAATTATTCAATTGTGTATTGGCATTGATGTTTACACAAATATATTGATGTTACAGAAATGTCTATACCCAAACAAAGAACAGTAAGTGTATGCCATTTTCTCTCGGGCATTGAAGAAGACCAAAGTGATTTTTAGTTCTAGCCGAGTTTACTCGGGCATTATAGCATTGGTCGGGCATTGAAGGATTTCAATATTAACCAAGTTAGATATTCAGTGTCAGCCAACTAACAACAGTTTACACTTTATGTTTAGTTGGTTATATCTAGCCGACAGACTTAAATTTCATTAATTATTTAAAAGGTTATTCAAGCCGACTTGACAAGGCTTATCATATATATAAGGTCAAGTTTGATTGAATGTGTGCAACTGTAATCAAGAAAAGTTTTGATATGAAGTGTGGAGGTGAAATCAAATGGGATTTTGATTAAGGATAGAACAAACAGAGCTGCAACAGAATATTCGATCAGAGAGGATCAAGAGTTTAAAAGCCAGAATAGAGATCGGAATCATAAAAGATAGTTTCTTCTCAAAATAGGCCAATCCATTTTTACTCTCTAACAATTGTAGTAGTGATCTAAATCTCTTAACACAGTAGACTTAACATTCTTTTGTAAATCCTCTCACAAGGTGAAATTTCTACATTGAAGTGTTTAAAGACCTCTAACAAGGCCACTCCTTATAGGGTGATTAATTCCTCTAATAGGGTCACACCTAATAGTGTGTTATTATAACCTTTAACAAGGTTGGCTCCTAACAGGGCTCACTTTAGAAGAGTGAAAAATAGTGACTAGCTACAATTGGTGGTTTTTCCCATATTGGGTTTCCACGTTAAATCTTGGTGTTATCTGTGTACATGTTATTTTCTTTATGCTTTATGTTTTTGCATTTAATCACTAAAGGATAATCACAGTTAATATCTCAAATTTCTCTTTGTTAACCGAGTGACAGCAGAATATCTATGTTAACCGAGTAATAGTGATAAGTTTTTTTAAGACATCTAAGGGAATTGGATTTATTTTTTTGGTAACTGATTCACCCCTCCCCTCTCAGTTACTCAACTAATTTCCAAAAAATGGTATTAGAGATTAAAGTGCTTTCAAGGAAGGTTTCAAGGCCTAAGCTAAAGATCATAGATATCTTACAGAAGGGAGATCCCCAAGATTAACAAAGACAACTTCACTGCATGGCAAGATTTTATGAGGCTACATCTATCTACTATTGGAGAGACTGGTTTGCAATTCTTTGATCACAAGTATGTGGAACCACTGTGACCTATGTTTGTGGACTAGATGGTGGACATGAAGCATCATAACATAATGATGATTTATATAGATTTTTCACTTAGCTATTTTGAATTTGATGAAGTAAAGGATAGTCCCACTGCCTATGATATGTGGAAGAAACTGCATGAAATCTATTGATGAGATGACAATGTAAAGAGAGGCAAAGCCTAAAGTCTCATAGTTCAGTTTGATCAGATGAAAATGAAAGAAGGAGAAGACATTAGAAAATACAGTGAAAGAATAAAGAAAAGTGGCACTGCCATTAGAGCTTTTGGTGGAACAATTGAAGACAAAACAGTGGCCAATAAGGTATTGAGAACTTTACTTCCTATCTATGCAATTAGAGTTTCACCCATTCAAGAGATGAGATGAAGTAATGATATACCTCTAGATGGATTGGTTGGAAGGCTTACAGCTTTTGAGTGAGACAAATTGTACAGTTATTCTCCTAATCCTAGCGATCTTAAGTCTGCATTCAAAGATAAATTAAACCTTGGTAAGATGAATGGAAAACAGATTGAGAGTCACCATGATGATCATTCTGATGATGAAGATCTGGAAATAATTCAAGCATTACTAGCAAAGAGAGATACAAAATGAAAAGGAAAGTACAAAGGAAGAATACCATTGATTTTATTTTCATGTGATGAGGTTGGGAACATTGTTGCTAAGTCTCCAAACAAAGAAGACAAAGGTGATAGAAAGTTCAACAAGTATAAAGGCAATAAAGATTTCAAAAGTTACAAAAGCTACAAGGACAAAGGTAAGAAATATTGTTATATTGCTAAAGATTCTAATAGTGATGAAGACAAAGATGAAATGGTTTACATTGCTATTAAGGATGAGTCAGACAATGAAGATAATGAAAAGAATACACTTTACTCTCATATTAGCAAGAATGCCACTTGGATTTTTGATAGTGGTTGTCCTCACGACATGCCTGGTGATAAAACTAAATTTGAACATCTTGAGCACTATGATGGTGGGAGTGTTAGTTTTGGGAATGGTGAACCCTGTTATGTAAAAGGTAAAGATTGTATTGCTCTAACTGAAGGATTCAAATGTGATAATGCTTATTGGGTTGAAGGACTAAGGTGTAATCTACTAAGTGTGGCACACCTGAAAAACATTGGTTTCAAGGTAGAATTCATGAATAGAAAATCCAAGCTCCTAGATGGTAAGGTAAACCTAGTTGGAACTGGAAGGCAAACAAAAGGTAATCTATTTTATCTTGATCTCAATGAGAGTTCATGTTTTATTGCACAACTAGAAGAAAGCTAGTTATGACATAAAAGGTT
The DNA here is from genome assembly GCA_018584345.1 of Thuja plicata. Classification (NCBI taxonomy): domain Eukaryota; kingdom Viridiplantae; phylum Streptophyta; class Pinopsida; order Cupressales; family Cupressaceae; genus Thuja; species Thuja plicata. The sequence continues at coordinate 1,408,024 of MU228062.1, read as the reverse complement.
GTGTCATGTGAATTTTGATAACATGGTCAACATAAGATACAACAAAAGAGTAAGAGGTATTCTTATTTTGAAGAACCCTAAATTAGCAATATGCAAACAATGTCAAATTGGGAAGATGGGCAAAAATAGTTTCAAGAGAAAGAATTACAATACAGAAGAAGTCTTGGAGTTAGTGCATACTGATTTGTGTGGACCAATTGGAACAACAAGATACACAGGTGAGAATTATTTCATTCTATTAGTTGATGACCATTCAAGAATGATGACTGTCATGTTTCTCAAATAAAAATCAAAAGCTTTTCAGAAGTTCAAGTGGTACCTTTCCAGAGTTGAGAAGTAAACATGAAAGTAACTTAAATGCCTAAAGATCTAATAGAGGAGGTGAATTCATTTCTAATGAATTCAATGAATTCTGCAATGAAAGAGGAATCAAGAGACAAGTATCTGCCCTAGGTACACCACAACAAAATGGTATAGCAGAAAGAAGAAATAGATCCATTACAGATTGTGCAAGAACCTTGATGATTGAAAATGATGTTACTACCAAATACTGGAAGGAAGCCATTAGCACTACAATTCACACCTTGAACCAAGTTCAACTGAAGAAAGGTACCGAGAAGACAACTTTTGAATTATGGTATGGCTATAAACCTAATGTTCATTAGGTCAAAGTATTTGGAAGTAAATGTTACATCTTGAAGGAAGCAAGAAATGGAAAATTTGATGTAAAAGGTGATGAAGTTATACTCCTAGGCTACTCCTGTAAAAGAAAAGCATACATATGTTTGAATCTTACTACTCATAAAGTCATACAAAGTGTACATGTAAATATTGGTGAGTTTGCAGAGAGAAATGAAGAAAAGAGTAGTAAAGAGCTTGAGGACTATAGGAACTTTGTGTATTATGAAATTTATACTATACCTAAGACACATGCAATGCTCATTGGAAAGAAACCATGTCAACCACTGAATTCATCAGCACAAACCTTGTTGCAACCTATGCAAACCGAGCTTCTAACTGTTGAAACTGAGTCATGGATAGAGGGAACTGAGTCTCAGACTGAATAAACCAAGTCACAGATAGAGGGAATTGAGCTATAGACAGAGGCACCCAAGTCACAGACAGAGGGACCTGAGTCTCAGAAAGTGTAACCTGAGTGTCAGACAGAAGAACATAACAAAATATTTGAGCATGCTGAAAATAATGGAGCAAGCCTAGAATCAAAGAGGAAGGAACCTATACTTTCCAAATATGTCAGAAGGCATCATGCACCTGAGAAAATAATTGGAGATCAGACAGAAGCTATAATGACAAGGAAAAAAATTAAAGGTACATGATTTCTTAGTGAAATAGAGCCTAGAACAATTAAAGATGCATTGAATGATGAAATATGGATAAAAGCAATGAATGAAGAGGTTGAACAGATCGAAAAGAACAAAACCTAGACTCTTGTACCTAGACCAAAAGATAAGAATGTGATTTCTACTAAGTGGGTTTTGAGAAACAAGATGAATGAAAAAGGTGAAGTTTCAAGAAACAAAGAAAGATTAGTATGTAAAGGATATGCTCAAGAAGAAGGTAGTGACTATAGAGAAACTTTCACTCCTGTTGCAAGACTTGAAGGAGTCAGAACTCTTGTGGCATATGCTACAAATAAAGGATTTAGGGTATATAAAATGGATGTAAAATTTGCATTCTTGAATGGAATTCTTGAAGAGGAACTCTATATTGAGAAACCTAAAGGTTTTGTAGATCCTAACAAAAGGAATATGGTTTGCAAATAACACAAAGAATTGTATGAACTGAAACAAGCTCCTAGAGCCTGGTATAGAAGATTGCATGGTTACTTGATAAGTATTGGATTTTAGAGAACTAATGACAATAGTATCTTGTACATCAAAGAAGGACCTCAGAACAAGATACGATTAATAGAGATATTTGTTGAAGACATACTATTTACTGGACATGATGGTTTATGCAAACCATTCTCCGAAGCTATGAGTAAGGAATTTGAGATGTCTATGTTTGGAAAAATAAAATGCTTTGTTGGTTTAAAAGTTCATCAGATGAGGGAAGGTATCTATATTACTCAATCTAAATACATCAAAGAGATACTGAAGAAATTTTGGATGGAAGATTCCAGACCAGCTAGGACACCTATGTCTACTGGACATAAGTTGTATAAGGAAGTAAATTAGACTACCTATAGATCCATGATTGGTAAAATTCAACATGTTATTCACACTAGACCTGATATTGCATTAGCAGTTGGTATTGTTGCAAGGTTTTCAGCTAATCCCAAAGAGAATCACTTAATGGCCATCAAAAGGATTTTGAGATATCTTAAGGGTACTGAAGATTATGTATTATGGTATAAGAAATGATGAAACTTTGATTTGAAGACTTTTACTGATGCTGGTTGCGGAGGAAGTATTGATGATAGGAAGAGCACTAGTGGTGGAACATTATTTCTTGGAAAGAGGTTAGTCTCCTAGACAAGCAAGAAAAAAAACTACATTTCTCATTTTACAGCAAAGGCAGAGTATGTTTCTACAACAATGAATTGTTCAAATATCATATGGTTCAAATATATGTTGTCAGGTATGAAGGAAGAAATCAAAGAACCAATTATTATCTACTATGAAAATACTAGTGCTATTAACATTTCAAAGAACCTTGTGATGCATACTAGGACTAGAAACATATTGGAATAAAGTATTTTTTCCTGAGAGAATTGGTTCAGGACAAGGAAGTAAAATTGGAATATGTGAATACTAAAGAACAAATTGCATAAATATTCAAAAAACCATTACCTAAGGATGTATTTTTGTATCTTAGAGGAAAGCTAGGGGTGATTCCCCTAACTGAAGCTCACTAAAACATAGTTTAGTGATGCATCAACCGAGCTACAATATAGATTTAACATGTTGATGCAGATTGTCAAAGCTTATTGCATATGAATCAATACATCAAGTACACTACAATTCATTGGTTAGTGTCTTTGGCATTAGTTTTCAAAGAGGGAGATATTATTGATGTCATGCAAAAATAAATTATTAAAGGAGAGATTATTGATGACAGAGGGAGAAAATTTATGAGAAATAGAGATTCATGTAAGAGGGAGAGTTTCTTGAGAGATTGTGAAGACAAATTTTTTTTTTTTGGATGAGAATCAGAATGAAGGTAAGGACATTAATAATATTTGATTCTTGTGTCTATGCTCTATAATTCTATGTATTATGACATGTTTTGTTTCCATAAATGCCACAGAGGGAGATTGTTGATGACAATTATTCAATTGTGTATTGTCATTGATGTTTACACAAATATAGTGATGTTACACAAATGTCTATACCCTAACCGAGCACAGTTAGTGTATGACATGTTCTCTCATGCATTGAAGAACACCAAAGTGATTTTTAGTTCTAACCAAGTTCACTTAGGCATTACAATATTGGTCAGGCATTGAAATATTTCAATATTAACTGAGTTAGATATTTAGTGTCAGTCGACTAACAACAATTTACACTTTATATTTAATTTTTTTATATGTAGCTGACATACTTAAGTTTCATTGATTATTTGGAAGGTTATTCAAGCCGAATTGATAAGGCGTATCATATATATATCTAAGGTCAAATTTGATTGAATGTGTACAAGTGTAAGAGAAGAGTTCTAATATGAAGTGTGGAGGCAAAATCAGATGGGATTCTGATTAAGGACAGAACACACAGAACTGCAACAGAATATTTGATCAGTGAGGTTCAAGTGATTAAAATCTAGAATATAGATATGAAGCAACAAAGATATTTTCTTCTCAATAAAGGTCAACCCATTGTTACTCTCTAACAATTGTACCAGTGATCTAAATCTCTTAACAGAGTAGACTTAACATTCTTTTGTAAATCCTCTCACAAGGTGACATTTCTACATTGAAGTGTTTGAAGACCTCTAACAAGGCCACTCCTTACAGGGTGATTAAATCCTCTAACAGGGTCACACCTAACAGTGTGTTATTGTAACCTTTAACAAGGTTGGCTCCTAACAGGGCTCCCTTCAAAAGAGTGAAAATAGTGACTAGTTACAATTGATGGTTTTTCCCATATTGGGTTTCCACGTTAAATCTTTGTGTTATCTGTGTACTTGTTATTTTCTTTATGCTTTATGTTTTTTCATTTAATCACTAAAGGATAATCACAATTAATATCTCAAAGTTTTCTTTGTTAACTGAGTGACAACAGAATATCTATGTTAACCGAGTAACAACGATAAGTTTGTTTAAGACATCTAAGGGACTTGGATTTGTTTTTTTGGTAACTGATTCACCCCTCCCCTCTCAATTACTCAACTAACTTCCAATAATAGAATAAATGATATTATCTCAAGAGTACTTGTGATTTTATTTTTATAGTCTCTCTATTATCTCAACTTACTTGTTCAAGTATTGTTGCCACATAAATCACAACCATATAGTAAAACATGTGACACAGTCATGACCGACGTTTCCCCAATGGAGAGGTTCCAACCATGAAACAAGAGTTAACAAAAAGGAAACAACCAGCTCATAAAAAATAATAGGAAAACAAGATGATACAATAGATCTTTGCATTAACATAAAATCATGTATTTACGTCACATTGGCCTGCAACATACAGATTACAAAATTGTGGCGTACATGCCTAATTACAACATAAATATATACCCTAACCCTAATGCTAACCATCCAAGGTTATCTCCTAATAAATTTACCAAACAAATATCAAGAGCCTCAATATATAGAGCCTTCGCAAAACATAAGTTTGCGAGATCAATTACATTTTCCAATAATAAGAAAATGTAATACAACAATATAGGTCAAGACCAAAATACTAAATATCTTAATGCCAAGATTTAGAAATGACACGTGATGCAAGATAAATGTTGGTCAAAGATCCAACAATGTCGAGATATGAGTCACCAAAATTTGTGATGGACAAAATACTTCACAAAATCACACAACCTCAACTTACTGTTAAAACATGAAGAAAAAATAGAACTTACCATGAATCTTTCATATCTCTATAGTGAAGCATCCAAATGAGGTGTGAATATAGACATAGTTAAAAAATGATTTCCAAAACAAACCCTCAAGTTTTAGAAACTAACAATCCAAAACAAAGGAACACTACCGGAAATAGAAAACTGCTAACAAAAATGAAACTAAGAACAAACTGAAAGGGAAATAATTTTCAATGATGAAACATTGCTAATGACCCAAGGATGCTGCTACATCACACACCCCTGGTGAGTAGAAAATGTTCCATAAGAGATACTTATGACCCTTTGACATGATGTGGGACATAAATGCATATTCTTGATCCAAATATCCTCTTTGTCTGCAACTTTATGTCTCTAGTCTTCTACTCCTACTTTTAGATCCATTAACTTATTCTACTTTGCACTTATTATATGTCAAATCTTACATCTGTACAATATTTCTTACAAATAACTTTGTTCCTTCGCACAACTTAATTACTTCTTCTACAAGTCTTCATCTAATCAGCAACCAAAGTCTTTTGATGCTTCAATTTGTCCTTCAAACAGTATGATACCAATTTGTTCTCACATCTTCTTTCAGGACCTTCTTCAGATCCTTACCAATATTTGTATTCTCCTTCTCTGAATAGTAACTCTTTACCATACTTAGATTGCTTGCATTTTTTCGCTCTGCCTCCTTCAAGGCAACCAAAGTAATCTTTTATTCACCCTTCTCTTTTGTGACCAAATTTCTTCTACAATCATGAATATCTCCCATATAAAATTTCCAAGGTCTTCCGAATAAAACATGATAAGTACTCATAGATACTACATCACATAAAACCTCATCATTGTAATGTCCAATACTAAAGTTGACCAAACAGTTCTCCTTCACATGCACTATATGCTCATATAAAAACCAACTTATCCCACAAGGAAGAGGATGTTTAAGCTTCTTCATGCCAGGATTTTGTACCATGTCTTTGGGTATGAGATTATCAGGAATACCATCATCTATCACAACTTTACAACATTTACCTTCTGATTTGCAAATAGTCCTACAAAAATTCCTACTTTCTAAAGGTTCAGGTTCTTTCTTATTCAATATGACTCTCCTAAGCATAGGAGACTCTCCTATCTCAGGTTCTTCCATTCCTTCTACAAGTTCATCAGTACTATGCGCCTCATGTGCCACAAGATTCTATCTACCCAGGTTCTTACTAGATCCTTTCGAACATTAAAAAACTCTATGTCCTATGCCACCACATTTGAAACAAGTAACTTTGAACTCCTTTCTACGATTTTCTCTTTGATGTTTCACCTGATCAAGTTCTACCTCAATGGTTTGATTCTCTTTTCCATTTCTACTTTCTTTCTTTTCCTTCCCTCTAAGATTTCCCTATCTTCTTTTCAACATATATTCTTCCCTCTATGCATACTAATAAGCACCCTCTACTATAGAAATCTCCAACATACTTAGCTAATCCTAAATATTAAATCTCAAACTATTAATATACCTAGCCACCTTCTCCCTAGATACCTTTCGATGTCTAGATCTAATATTACTCTTATAGATTTATTTGATGTAATCCTTCTTTGATATCTTCAAGCTCAAACTAATCTTCTAGTTCACCAATCCAATCTATCAAATGCTCAGGATGCAAAGAACTAGTGAAAGTAGAAACATCCATGAGATGAATCTTACTTACTTGTGCCATAGCCCTCAAAAATATTTATTCATCTGTAGGAATCTTAGCATCTATAGTCTCAACATCTTCAGAAGCTTCCTCATATTCCTATTCCATCTCAGGATTCCTTCGCAATCCAGTCAACACATTTATGATCTTATTCCTCATCTCTTTTCTAAATTCCTCCATCATTTGTTATAGCTTTCTAGGGTTCATTCTTCTAGGTGACATCTTTTCAATCCTAAGGTGCAACTTCCTCATCTTTGGTGATCTGATTATATGGTTCCAATTGCCTCTCACTCAGAGATCTATCAAACACACTCGCAGCCTCCCTCCACCTCGGAAATCTGTACACCCTTGTTATGCATTCAACAGTCCAAACTAGTTTTCAACCATCAACTTGATCTCCTCAGTGAGCCCCTTGTGCAAGTCCTGTAATTGTGAGTCAAATCCACACTCTTCCACCTCACAACAAACTCAATTAGGGCTTGACAAGCTCATGAATTTGATTTGCTAACACTAGAACATCAACCTTGCTCTGATACCATCTGACGTAGTCATTGTCAGAGTTTCCCAAACGGAGATGGTCCAACATTTCAACAAGAGTCAACATAGTGGAAACAACTAACTCAAAAATAAAAATAGACAATCAGGATGCTACAACATATCTTTGCAATATTATAGAATCATGTATTTACATCACATTTGCCTGCAACATACAATTTATAAACATTCAACATACATGCCTGATTACAACAAAAATCTATACCCCAACCCTAATGCTAACCATCCAAGGTAATCTACAAAGAACCGCCCCCAAAAAAGATGAAGAGGCTCAATATAGAGCCTTCACAACTCATAAGTCGGCGAGATCAATTATATTTTCTAAGAAAAAGAAAATATAATACAACAATATAGGTCAGGACCCAAAACATAAATATATTAGTACCAAGATATAGAAATGATGCGCGATCCAAGAGAAACGCCAGCCAAAGAACCAAGAACATCAGGATATGAGTCACCAAGCTCCATCCATCGGGAAAATACTTCACGAGATAATAAAACCTCAACTAACTATTAGAACATGAAGAACATATAGAACTAACCATGAATATTTAATATCTCCATAATGAAGTATCCAAATGAGGTGTGAACCTAGATATAGGTAAAAAATGATGTCCAGAACAAACCCTTAGATTCATAGCAGCTAACAATCCAAAACCAAGGAACACTATAAGAAACATAGATTTTCTAACATAAACTAAACTGAGAACAAACTTAAATGGAAATATTTTTGGGTGATGTAAGATTTCCAATGACACAAGGATGCTCATGCATCAACATGATTCATTAGAAACACAAAAAGAGTTTTCTTAGTTTTCTAATCACATAGCTTGACACTTCCACATCTATTTTGGATTGAGTGTAATGTTTTACATCCTCCTATTAAGATTATTTCTCTTTGTGTTTTCCAGTTGAGTTTATTGTGAGAATCAAGACCCAGGTATATTCATTGCCACTTGTAAAGGTGTATCTTTAAACATAAATTCTCTAAGAACCTCCTCTCTTCAAGGTAAAGAAAATGGCCTTAGTTTTTTTGGTATTCACTTGCATCCCTTCCTCATAGAAAAATAACTCAAGACCTTTCAAGTGTTCCTTAAAATCCTATACTATTTTTGCCATTAAAATAAGGTCACCTACATATAGGAGCAACATTATTACATAGCTTGTTAAATAGACCCCACCAACACCAAACATGTCTAGCCATTCCACTAATTTGTTAATGTACATCATGACTAGAGTAGGGAATAAAGGACAGCCTTAGTTGACCCTAATATCACTTCCAAACTACTATGATAAGCCTTGTTTGGTTCTAAATTTGGCCCAAATTTGGTCATATAACCTATGGATAGCAGTGCTATAATGTTCCCAAATTTTGAAATCTTTCATTCAACTCCACAATTTGCTTCTTGAGATAGTTTCAAAAGATTTTTTAAATTCAACAAAACAACAAAAGACCTCTGCTCCTAAAATTTTCCCTTTTATTGTAGAGTCCTTGAATGTAAGTATTTTAACTTTTAGGAGGATTTTGAAATAGATAGTGCATATGTTAGTAAGTATAGTTGATTCTAGATTTCGGCCCTTCAATTACATTACAATAAAATTGTAACTACAACACCTAACAAAATTTATCTATCCAAGTTTAATATTTTCATGGATGTCCCACCATGTTCCAGAGCTACCATTTTGGTAGAGGCAGGGGATGCTGACGAAAGTTGTGGAATTTGTCTTTACCCCAGCCGATTGCATTTGCTTAAAAGTGTCTAAAACCTTTTCAACAAATCCATTTTGTGCATATCCTGCAGTCGTTGCATATCTCTTTAAAGTATTATGTTAAACAGTGCACGTGTCTTGGGTATGCTTACTCATTTTGCATACATGTCTATTTAGGCAGTTATAACTATAAAAAATGACAAAACTCACCTCTCTTTATGTCTCGACGAATGTATATATCTTTTTTCAAATATCCTAGTTTTGCACGGGCAGGGAGAACGCTGGCAAACGTTGTAGAATTTGGCTTTACATCTGTCCAATACATTTACCTGAAAGTGTTTGAATCTTTTTTATAGAGTTCATTTTGTCCATATCTTGCAATCATTGCTGTCCACGAGGGCACATATCGTTGAAGTATTATGCTAAACAGTTCACATTGTGTTGTACATGCTTGCTCATTTTCAACTCGTGTCTACAATGGAAGTTACGATTATAGCATGTCACAAAACCCTCCTTCCTTTATGCTTTAATGGATGTCAATAACCATTTTGAATCCTTCCATTTTGGCACACGTAGGTAGGATACTGGAACAAAATGTGGTATTCGACATTACACCTGCAAATTGCATTTGCTGGAAAGTTACTAAAAACATTTACAAAAAATCATTTTATGCATATTCCGCAATCCTGGTATTCTATGACACCAGTTTCATTTGATAAAACAGACCACATGCCTTGCCTATGCTTCCAGATTTCCTATATGTACCTACTCGAGAATTTCCAGCTATAATATTTGAAAAATAATCACCTTCTATTAAGCTTTGATCGGTGTCCATAACTAATTCCAAAGCTCCCATTTTAGCACAGGTAGGGAGAATACTAGGTAAAGTTATGGAATATGGATTGACACCTGACATTTGCGTTAGAGTTTATAAAGCCTTCTAGATCTATCAACGAACCTATATTGTCATTGCATTTCATCGGACATCTCTCTGGCATTATGTAAAGCATTTCAGTAAATATGGAAACTGGTAATATTAGCACCACCAAACGTCTAGACAATTCCAAAAATTCTTAATATCATTATAGTTACTTTTTGTCCTTCCCCTATTTTAGAAGTGAAAGATATAGAACACAAAACTTAAAAAGCATGCTCTGCTTAATGGCTGTGAGCAACCATTCGATGCTTAATGATCCCTCTCCCCTTCAGTTTTCGTGAAGATCACTCTTGAATTTCTTAAGTTGAAAAGGGGACGAGAAAGCATGTAACTACGTTCGAAGATGACATTTTTATAGAGGATATCCGGTATATAATCCAGGAGAAATTTGAAAGATCTTGTGTAACGAATTGTCTGTCATTGTCCATAAGAATGTGACTGGAGTTGAATAGATCGAGAGAAACATTCTTCAAAAGTCGGTTGTCACAGAAACAAACTTCATGAGTTGGTTGTCATTCTAGTGTTTGGGTTTCTAAAATGTTTTGCCAGAGGGTTCTCAATTTAGAATTTTATTGTTGGAAGTAACTTCTAGTTTCTATGCTTACTACAAGTACTGGTAATAAGGACTATATAGATGGTCACTTTAGGACACTCCTTGAGATACAAAGAACGAAATGGGAGAAAATGATGGAGCGTATTCATCACCTATAAGATTATATTTTAGCTCTTAATTATTATCATGACAAGGGCAGTGGATAGTTTGTCACCTGCTTGTTGCCATGCCTTCTACTTTTATATCATATTCTCTTATAGTATCCCTGCTATGATTTCTGTCTAGGAGCTAACCCTTGGTTTGAATTCTTTCCTTTCCAGCATATTGAAATTTGAGTGTAATTTTTATCAGGACATATTACACCAAGGGCCGTGGTACCGCTAATATCGCTGCCAAATGTAATAAGCTTACTAAGCATTAACAGGACTTCAGTTGATTTATGTGACAGATTGAATTGTTTATAGGAAAGCTTCTGAGGAATTATTTTTCTTTAATATTGATAAGCATATAGACACCGTACAGTTGAACACATGCCAGTTTTATCTTTTATCCATGTGAATGGGGTAAGAGATATAGGGAGTTGATTATTGATGTACTATTTACACACAAAAAATAGGCGAGACTAGCTAAATGAAGTAATGCCATTTAGATTTTTGACAAAAATTTCAATCACATATACATGAGTTTGCATTTAGCCATGGCAATCTTATAGTGCCATTATTATGGGCTTTCCATCCATCCAAGACTGATTGCCTTTCGTTGTGTTGAATATTCTTTTTAATCACAAACAAGTTTGTTTTTGACAATCCGCTTCATGCTCTCGAGAAGTCGAATGAGAGCCATGCTTGTGGAGTTCTAACTTTAACAGCAGGGTAGGTTTGTATTTGTGGAGGCTGTCTTTGTTGGTAAATGTATTTGTCACTGCAAGTATTTCTTCAAAATGACCTTATCTTCCCTGCAAGCAATGACAACTGTGCTAACAATTAGAGAGATTGCAATTAAATCACTATCAAATCACAATCTTCCTCTATGTTTGAGAGGGGCCACTCCCTCGTATGATGGGAGTATTTTTATTTTCTGAGTACTTTTTATCTGAAAGTACAAAAAGGACAGAATACAAAATTAAAGGAAATAGATTACAAAGAGGTATTTAGCACAGATCGTAATGATGACAAAGAATGGATAACAGACCTTTACATATGAAAGATACAATATCCCTATACATTCACATCAAGATACCAAGAAATGAATACATTTCATCATATCAATTATGTAAATAGAAGAACCACTAGATCTCACTATTACATGAAGAGATTACTAACTTGACATATGAAAAATTAGTAATAACAACTCATGAATCCATTCAAAACATCGACTAAATGTATTCTTCATTATCTTTTTGAAAATATACAAGATCGAAAACCCTTCTATACATTGTGTAGATCCAAAAGTCTGTTTGAAAATTTCTCCATAATTTCCCCTATAGCAAAATCCCTCCCCCCCCCTCCTCGTTTTCATTACAAAAGCTCCTTGCATTTATAGGGATCTCTTGGATAACTACCGTCTTTTCAGATTAATAATTAACTTCCTTTTGCACGATTTAAACAAGGTTATTAGCTTCACAAATTTCGTGAAAAAATAGTCAACTTCTTAACTTTGACTACGAGCAACAAAAAAATCACTATTTCCAAATAAAAATAAAAATAAAAATGAAACATACATTTTTAAAATAAGGTTAAATAATTGATATTGATGAAATAGCTACTGATACTTTCTGCACTTTGATAGTTACTAATTTGCCAAGAACTATTCTTTTCTATGTTTGCAAAGTACACATAGTGAGGAAGACACTTCTAAGTATAATATCTCTGGCGCAAGTCCCCCTCCATTATGATGAATGCCCACATGCTGATCCAACTTTTCAATTACTTGCTAAAGTGGTGGAGCTTGGTTTTAGGCCTACCAATTGTATTTTCCTGAAAATTGAGCCTTTTTAATAGTTCTATTTTGTGAATACCGTGAAGCATCAATGTAGTCAAGAACCCACCATTGAGATGGACTACCTCTTTTACTTGCTTTATTTGGCTCAAGCTCAATAATTGTACCTTTAGAAGCACCAAAAATTGCCATAAAATTTCTCTCGAAAGATAATTGTCTTCCAAATATATTTCCTGCAAGCCGTTTACATTGTATGGAAATTTTCCAATTTGAACTTTGATCATTTTAAACTATCTCCCGACGAATTGCTTGGATTTCACTTTCATGCTAAATATAAATTTGGTGCAATATATATCACTATTTATGACTGAGTCACAATTCATTCGAATTCACATTTCACATGTAAGATTTATGTCTTTATTAATATGAATTCACATTTAAGATTTCTATGTTTATCGATCTTTGTATCTTGTTCTTTCCTTCTCTTTTCATCAGCATTAACTCTCCCAAATGCTATATCCACCTTCTCCATAAAACCTTCCTAAATGCATCCTGCCAATATTGCATCTGGTGAAGTCACATTCCTTTGAGAAATTTGTAAGACAACTTACACTCACCCTTTTCAAAAGACATGCACATCTCTGTCGCGTGTTTTGAGACTTTGTTTCTTTAAGGAATTACGCCATATAGAGAACGCACCATCTCTGAGGTAGAATTCGGTTCTACAACTGCCACTTGTTTTTGCTTAAAAGTTTCTCAAACCTTTCAACAGATCTCTCTTGTGTGAAGCTATAATATTGGACAAAAATATCAGGTTTGTAATTTTTAGGTGCCATCTATACATTGTCCCAAGGCTGCCTGTTCAATGTTATGGTCGTGAAAGTATGGAACAGATCTTTTCTAATAAATCGACTATTGGCAGGTGCATTCATCGTTTCTATTTTTTGAATGCCTATTGTTGTACATCACTTACAGCTCCACAAGAACCACAATAAGATGGATGTATAGTGAACATTTACATTCCAGAGTGAAACCTTGCTGGCAGATGATTTAGGAATTCAAATACTTGAACTGCGAACTCTCAAAAGAGTATTCTTTCAATATAAAAAAGATAAAGCTCTTGCAACCCTGCGTATTAATTGCTTTCGATGAATCCGATACTTCAATGCACATCTATGGATTTTGCTCCTCTCATTCGATTCAGCTTTTGATATCCTCATCAAGTGTAGTTGGAAACATTGCCAACAAGTTCTGGCACTCCCCTTGAAGTTCTTGAGCATAATTCTTTTCCAAGCTTTGGAGGAAATTCAAGTCTCCTTCAGATCAAGTTGCTAAGGTTCTGGCTGTTGCTATTACAGCTCCATCAACAAATTCATCATCTTCATCTAATGCACCATTGTGATATAATTCATCCATCAATCCCCAAGGAGCAAATGCTTATAGGAATGAATCCAGGTGTATCTTCGTTGTCCCAGAAAGTTCTATTGATTCCCAATGATTCACAGGCGATGAAAACTCATATCATGCCGTTAAAGATCATTTGGGATTTTCTCCAAATATTAAATAGTCATCTTGCCCCCTGCTTATGTCCTCGTACCAGCACGCTGTTCATGGTTCCGTTGCACTCTTGCTTTCATTGCACTATATGGGATGACATTTCTTTGGGACATTCTGTCAAACAGTTCGCAGTCGTGTTAACTTCAACTTTGAACAAAACCGTTTTGTGCTTTATGCTTCGATGGATGTCCAATACTTGTTCCGAGGTTTCTATTATAGCACGGGCTGGGAGGCTGTCGCAAGGATGTGGAATCTGGAGTTACGCCAGCCAATTTCATTCGCTTGAAAGTTTGCAAACCCCTTTCAACAACATAATTAACTGTGAAACCTACCATCGACATTGGTTTGAAAAATCTACGAAGGTTATATAGAAAACTTATTTTGTCTAATTTCTGCGATCGTTACATTATTAGATGTCATCTCTGAGGCATTCTGTCCAGAAGGCCGCGGGCACTGTTTGAGATTGCACATTGTGCATGCTTATCTACAAAAGCATCTCTAATTTTCTAAATACATTGGTTTCGAGTTTCCTATTTTGAAGCTCCCATTTGGCAGGATTAGAATAGCAGAGCTGACAAAGGTAATAGAACAAGATTTTTGTTTCCCTGTAATTGTTGGAAGTGAAATGGAGGCGGAGAATGTGGGGGGGGGGTGAATCAGACTTTTAAAAATTTCCCAATATAAATAAAATGTGACTTATTAAAACAATCACAGTAACTGCAAGTATGTAAAAAACAAGAAACTGAAACAAAATAACCACATCCAAGCATAAGAAGTGAAATGACACACCAGATTTTGTGCCGAGTGGAAAAACCCTCAAGAATCAAATGGATTCCGTCATAGGATAAAAAAACCACTCC
>MU228062.1:1350793-1393151 GCA_018584345.1 Thuja plicata | reverse complement strand
AGGATAAAAAAACCACTCCAAATTCCTTTATCACCAAGTCTTTACAAATTCTTGTGCAGCTACAACTGCCAGGGCTACAACCCTGCTCTTTAATACACTCCAAGCTATATTCAAGTTACAATTACTAGAGTGTACGAACAAAATACACCTTAAAAACTGCAACTATACAATGTATCATTCAGCTTTCACATAATACTTCTCTACAGATCACTATAGACGTGCATGTGCCTTCCTTTTTTCGCATTACACACACCACTATAGTGGTCTATATAGGAGTATTTACAAATTAATTTCCATGAATTTTGAGACTCAGGTATTCCAACTGAAACCATAACTTGTTACCAAAAACAAACTTCAACCATTTACAACTGCCTTTCCAACTAGACAGAGAAACCATGTAACTGCAGAAACAAACTGATCTTCAACAAAAATGCATGCTATACTCTATAGCATTTCTAAATCAAATAAGCAGTTAAAAATAACTGATTCGGAATCAAAAGGCCCTTTTTAAAACAGATCAGTAAAACTCATTTGGTAACCAAATTTTGGTTACGTTATTTCAGAAAACACTTTTGCCATTTTATGCAAAAATAGAACAAGGAATGAGCAATGATACTTGTGGATATTGTAAAGCAAAAATCTTTACCCTCACAGCTGTGCAGAAGAACCATCATTCCCAGCTTAAAAACCATCAACTTGATCACAAGAAACAACAGATCACTATATCAGAAACCCATTAAAATCTTTTTCCTTTCAGCTTCCTGAATGTGCAAATGAGCTGAACCATGGCGGCAGCGTTTAGGGTTGAGAAAAAAAATTGCAAGCAAAACATCATATGTCCAAGACAAAAGAATATCCCAAACTATAATTGTATTTCGTTTGACATCGGCCCAGGGTAATGAACCACGGGGCTTTGTGGAAACCAAAAATGTTTACCGTGGTTGAGTAATGATAACCCAAGGAAGCGACGTTCCTTATTGTTACTTCTTTATTAAATTAAATATATCGTGCGCCAAGTCAAAGCCAGCACATCATCAAGGACAAAACACAACAAACTCCCCCTTTGTCCTTGATGAAAAAAACATATAGCCATCTGAGAAAGGAGGTCATATAAATATTAGTGTTCAAATCCCAGTGCTGTAAAATGCAATTGTCAATAGTAAAGAGTATCACCAAATATGGAATCAGAATACCAACTCACTATGTCCAAATTATCAACTGAAAACTGAAGCAAGAGAATACCAAATACCAACTCATCAACTAAAAACTGAAGCAAGAGAATACCAAATACCAACTCACATTCCAAGGACCAAATGACCAAATACCAACTGAACAATAGAAATCATGAACGAAATCACTGTCTTGATCATAAATCACTGTCCTGATCACGAAATCACTATCTTGATCATAAATCACTATCCTGATCATAAATCACTGTCTTGATCATGAAATCACCATAAATCACTGTCCTGATCATAAATCACTATCCTTACTATAAGTTCTCCCCCTATTGTTGACAGCAAGGAAAAAACATCTACTAAAGAAGAAGACCGTAGGTAGTAGCAAAAACTACACAACAACTCCCCCAGAATAGCAGAATTAGGAGAAAAGAGATTAAGAGTAAACTCCCAACCGAGAACAAAAAGATTCAAAAACATCCTTTGGCAAAGCCTTAGTAAAAACATCAGCTACTTGAGCTTGAGTAGGAACATAAAACAATTGAAATTCATTCTGTAAGACTATATCTCGTAGAAAAAGAAGTTTGATGGCAACATGTTTGGTACGAGAATGCTGAATAGGATTCTTGCTTAACTGAATGGCACTCGTATTATCACATAGGATAGAGATGGGTTTAAGAACTTGAATACCTAATTAGAAATTTGATAGGACATCCACATTAACTGAGTACAACAAGCAGTGGCAGCAACATATTCAGATTCACAAGTAGATAAAGTTATACAATCTTATTTTTTACTATGCCAAGCAACTAATCAGTCTTCAAGAAAGAAAGCAGCACCACTGGTGCTCTTTTTGTCATCTGTACAACCACCCCAATTGGCATCTGTATAACCAAACAAGGTGAAGTTAGAATCATGAGGATACCAAAGACCAAAATCAAGAGTACCTTGAATATACTTGAAGATTCGTTTAACCGCAATAAGATGAGACTGTTATGGAGCAGATTGGTACCGAGACACAAGACAAACAACCTGCATAAGATCTGGTCGAGAAACTATCAAATAAAGCAAACTACCAATCATGGAGCTATATTGTATTTGACTAACATTAGGAGAGTTATCATTCTTGACCAATTTACAGCCAGTTTCCATGGGAGTTCCAACTGGTTTACAGTCAGCCATATTAAATTTTTTCAACATTTCCTTTGCATACTTCGTTTGTGAAATGAACAAGCCATTTGAAAGTTGAGATATTTGCAAACCCAAAAAGAATTTAAGTTCACCTATTAAGGACATTTCCAATTCTGATTCCATGATATCTGAAAATTCTTTAGATAAATTATCATTACTGGACCCAAAAATAATATCATCTACATAGATTTCAACTGCTAGAATCTCACCATTTACCACTTTAGTGTAAAGTGTGTTGTCCACACTACCTCTTGTAAAACTATTTGCAAGAAGATGTTTATCCAGCCTAGAGTACCAAGCCCTAGGAGCTTGTTTTAGGCCATATAGTGCCTTTTTTAGCCTATAAACACGACCAAGTGTTTCTTTGGACACAAAACCTTCTGGTTGTTCCATATATACTTCCTCTTCAAGAAACCCATTTAAGAAAGCCATTTTTACATCCATTTGATAAATAGTGAACTACTTATAACTAGCATAAGCCAAAAAAAATTCGAATGGACTCCATTCTTGCTACAGGAGAAAATGTCTTGCCAAAGTCAATTCCCTCTTGTTGGGCATAACCTTTACATACAAATATAGCCTTATTCCTGACTACTTGACCATTCTCATAAAGTTTGTTACAAAAGATCCATTTTCCACCTATGACATTTTTGTCATCAGGTCTTGGTATGAGTTCCCATGTTTTATTTTTTTCTATCTGATTGATTTCATCCTGCATTGCATGTAACCAACTAGAGTCTTGTATTGCTTCAGACACAGTTTTGGGTTCAAATTCTGATACTAAACAGAAATGTTCAGCTATATGGGCATGTTCATCAGGTTTTGCTTTTCTTCTAGTCAAAATACCATCAGTAATATCTCCTATGACTAAGGATTCGGGATGTCGTTTAGCAATAATTTTAGAAGGGGTTTTATGACTCAATTTAGGAACAGAAAAAATTTCTTGCTCATCACCAGGTGGTGTTTCTAAATCTGATTTTTCAGCAGTAGCAGGAAGAATTTTTGTATCTGATTTAGAATTGATAAGTTGTTCTTCCTGATCATCTCTTTTATACGTATAAGACATAGTACTTTCATCAATCACTACATTAATAGCTTCCACAATTTTGTGTAACCGGTTATTATAACATTTGAAATCTTTGCTATGTATGGAATAACCCAAAAAGATACCTTCATTAGATTTGGAACCAAAAGTTTCTAAAGCATCATCATCCTTTCTTATGAAACATTTACAACCAAAAATTCTAAACTGTTTGACATTTGCAGTCTTACCATACCATAGCTCATATTGTGTGTGAGATGTTTTGATTCTTATTTGAGCCCTATTGAGAATATAAGTAGCTGTATGAATAGCCTCTCTCCAGAACTTATCTGGTAGCTTTGCTTCATTTAGCATCGTTCTTGCCATTTCTTTAACAGTACGGTTTTTCCTTTCCACCACACCATTTTGTTGTGGTGTGCGAGTAGTTGAGTACTGTCGTTTTATACCATGTTTTTCACATTACTCGATGAATTCTTGAGAAGTGAATTCTCCACCTCGATCTGATCTAAGACATTTTAATTTCAAGTCTGTTTCTCTTTCTACCATTTTCTTGAAAATTTTGAAACGGTCAAAAGCCTCTGACTTATGTTTTAAAAAGGTGACCTAGACCATTCTAGAGTAGTCGTCTACAAATAACATAAAGTATTTTTCTCCATTTATAGACTGAGTTTTAGTTGATCCACATAAATCAATGTGAACCAATTCCAAAGGCCTTGTAGAGAGATACTCTTTTGTTTTAAAAGAAGACTTAGTTTGTTTTCCTTTAACACATTCTTCGCATAAATTGACAGGTTTACTGATTAGAGGTAAACGTCTAACCTGCTTTTTTTTGCTTATTCTAACAAGGTTATCAAAATTGATGTGCCCTAACCTTTTGTGCCACAACCAATTATCCTCAACTTGTGTCATAAAGCATGTACTGATTAATAATGTTTCCTGAACTGTGGAATCAATTAGGTGATAAACATTTCCATTGGTTCTCAATCCACTTGCTATTATATTCTCTTTAGTATTTTTAATTGAACAACTTTGAGCATTAAATGATATAGAGTAACCACTGTCATAGATCTAACTTACACTCAAAAGATTGTGTTTTAGCCCTTCAACATAGTACACATCATGTATAGGAGTTTCATTATTCAGGCATATTGAACCACGACCAGTAACATATGCACCTGAATTATTTCCATAATGGACAAAACTTCCATCAAATTTTTCAAAACTAATGAACTTATTTTTGTTCCCAGTCATGTGATGGGAACACCCACTGTCTAAAACCCATGAAGTAGTTTTCTGAGAAAATAAAGCAGTTTCTACTATAAGAGATTTATGAATAGGTTTCCATACATATTTAGGCCTCAAGTTCATCTTACACTGATTTGCATAGTGACCATAAATGAAACATCTGAAACATCTGATTGCCTTTTTAGAACCACGCAAAGATTTAGAAGTAAATTGTTTACAGTTACTAGCCTTATGACCAAACAGATTACAATTATAGCAGTAGCCTTTAAATTTTGAAGAATAAAATTTCTTTGAACTTTCTCCATGTTCCAAATTAGAAGTTAACTGATCCACAAGCTTTTGAAGTGAAATCAATTTCTTCTCCTTTTCTTCTATCACTGATTTTTGATCCTCAATGAGCTGATTTGCACTATTTAACTCAGTTTGTAATTCCAAGCTAACTTTTTCAGAAGTAGTGATTAGTCTTTTTAACCTTTTTATTTCGTGAAGAGAACAAAGAAGTTCTTTTTCAAGATCTACATCTTCATTTGAATCAGATAAAGATTCAGCATGAACCTTTTCAGGCTTCGCTACAATTTCTACCATGAATAGAGTTTCTCCCTCTTCACCTGAATTTGACTCAACATCAAAATCTTCTTTTGCCAAGAGACTCTTCTTTTTAAAATTCTTAAACCGTTTGTTTTGATTCCAAGGTTTTCTATTTAAGTATTTTTCAGATTTTTCATGATCATCATTTTGATCATCATTAGGACATTTTGCAGCAAAATGTCCAATCTGTCCACAATTAAAACATTTGGGTTTACCATGATATTCTTTTTGAATTTTCTGACTAGTAATGCCTCAAGGGCATCAGTTATGTCAGAATCACTATCATCATAATTTTCAGCCTTAAAGGTAGTTTCTTTTGAAGAAGAACTTGTTGTATTATTACTGTTAATCCTCATGTCGTAGGCTGTCAGAGTTCCTTGAATCTGATGCAAGGTCATTGTAGAAATTTTTTTCTTTTCTTCAAGAGCAGAAATTTTAGTATCAAACTTAGGTAAAATAGATCTAATAACCTTTGACACAACATAGTTTTCAGCAATTTCTTCTCCTAGACCTCTTCTTGCATTTACTAACTCATCTACTCTTAAAAAGTATATAGCAATGTTTTCATCTTCACGCATTTTTAACTCATCAAATTGAGCTTTTAAAGTAACAAGTTTTGACTCTTTGACTTTTTCATCTCCTTGGTATATGGTTTCTAATTTTACCCAAATATCATTTGCAGATTGACAATACAAAACTTTGACAAAAACATCTGTTGTCAAACCACAGAGTATAGCAAATTTTGCCCTTTTGTCGAGTTCATATTCGGTTTTTTTATCAGCATCAATGGGTATAGTTTTGGGAACAGTATACTTAGACATGACAACATCCCACATATGGACATCTAAAGAATTGATGAAGGCTTCCATCATGAATTTCCAAAAAACATAATCTGTAGCATTAAATAGGGGAGCTTTAGTGAGAGAAGCACCTTCAGCCTGTGCCATGAAATATTCTAAACAATTTCCTAGAAAATACTCCTAATGGAGATTGGCTCTGATACCACTTGTTGGAAGTGAAATGGAGGCTGAGAGGGGGGGTGAATAAGACTTTTAAAAATTTCCCAATATAAATGAAATGTGACTTCTTGAAACAATCACAGTAACTGCAAGTATGTAAAGAACAAGAAACTGAAACAAAATAACCACATCCAAGCATAAGAAGTGAAATGACACACCAGATTTTGTGCCAAGTGGAAAAAACCTCAATAATCAAATGGATTCCGTCATAGGATAAAAAAACTACTCCAAATTTCTTTATCACCAAGTCTTTACAAATTCTTGTGCAGCTACAACTGCCAGGGCTACAACCCTACTCTTTAATACACTCCAAGCTATATTCAAGTTACAATTACTAAAGTGTATGAACAAAATACACCTTAAAAATTGCAACTATACAATGTATCATTTAGCTTTCACATAATACTTCTCTACAGATCACTATAGACGTGCATGTGCCTTCCTTTTTTCGCATTACACACACACACCACTACAGTGGTCTATATAGGAGTATTTACAAATTAATTTCCATGAATTTTGAGACTCAGGTATTCCAACTGAAACCATAACTTGTTACCAAAAATGAACTTCAACCATTTACAACTGCCTTTCGAACTAGACAAAGAAACCATGTAACTGTAGAAACAAACTGATCTTCAACAAAACTGCACGCTATACACTATAGCATTTCCGAATCAAATAAGCAATTAGAAATAACTGATTCAGAATCAAAAGGCCCCTTTTAAAATAGAACAGTAAAACTCATTTGGTAACCAGATTTTGGTTATGTTATTTCAGAAAACACTTCTGTCATTTTATGCAAAAATAGAACAAGAAACGAGCAATGATACCTGTGGATATTGCAAAGAAAAAACCTTTACCCTCACAGCTGTGCAGAAGAACCATCATTCCCAGCTTAGAAACCATCAACTTGATCACAAGAAACAACAGATCACTATATCAGAAACCCATTAAAATCTTTTTCCTTTCAGCTTCCTGAATGTGCAAATGAGCTGAACCATGGCGATAGCGTTTAGGGTTGAGAAACAAAATTGCACAAAACATCATATGTCCAAGACAAAAGAATATCTTAAACTATAATTGTATTTCATTTGATATCTGCCCAGCATAATGAACCACGGGGCTTTGTGGAAACCAAAAATGTTTACCGTGGTTGAGTAATGATAACCCAAGGACAAAACACAACAGTAATTGCATTTGTTTGATAGTTTCTAAAGACTTGGTGGCACATCCATTTATTATATAAATTTTTGCAGCCACAGATATTGGGAAACCTGATTGTACACTTCACCTGGAATGCTCTCGTACTCCACTACGATGCATATGTTTTGCTTCATTCAGTTGAGTCTCCCTTTGTGCTCGCCGTTGACCAACTCGGGTGCATTTTGTCAAAAAACTCAGTGATTCTATTCATGAATGCACATTTTGCATTTATTTCAACCAGTGGGAAGTCACAAATGAAGGCAATAGTTTAACTCATGTGCGGGTAGAGAAGAGAGTCGTCACAAAACATGGCATTAGAGAGTGCTGTTAGAATGTTGAAGTGGGAGTACCGTACAGATATGAGCCTCACCGTACGGAAAGACCACTGTATGGTGGAGGCAAATTTCACTGGAGGTGAGTGGTGGGTGTCTACGACTATGAGCCTCACCATATGGCAAGACCACCGTACGGTGGAGGCAAATTTCACCGGAGGTGAGCGGTGGGTGTCTATGGATATGAGCCTCATCGTACGAAAAGACAGACGTACAGTGGAGGCAAGTTGCATCGGAGGTGAGCAGTGGGTGTCTACGGCTATGAACCTCACCATATGACAAGACCACTCCCGGAGGCATTATCACCGTACGACAATACCACTCTTAACGAAGGCAAAAGTGTCGAAGGGAGAAATCAATACCGATGGAGGAAAAATTGCCGAAGGGAGAAATGGCAAGGTTGACAGACGGTTGGCAAACCATTTTGCTGGTAACCGTTTGTGTACTGAATTATAAAATGATTTGCAGTATGTTTTAATGGCTGAAAGAATTCATTTTTAAGAATGTGGTTGAAAAAGGAGGTAGATTGAAAAGGACAATCTGAGCCTGTAAGAAATCCTGAGTCTTGTATGTAAATTCTTTGCGGTAATACAAAAGTTTGCTCGGGGTTTTGAGTGGTGGGTTTTTTCCCGAAAGGGTTTTCCCATGTTATATCTGTGTATCTTGTGTATGGTTTTCCACATGTTTTTAATTTACTTGCATATCTCTGTGGCTTAAATTACAGTCACTTATTTCCCTGACATTTTTTGGCATTAGGAAAGCATTTCTGCACTGTTGCTTTCTTTACAAGTGGTATCAGAGCCTGGCCAGTTGTGTTATCCTTGTCAGGTAAGGTTTGGTTTTTTGTGCCAATTTTGGTTTCAGTGGGAGTTTGCAAAGTTTTTTTGTCTATAAGCAGAGATGACTGGTACATCAGGAAGAGTGGACATTGAAAAGTTCAATGGCACAAACTTTGAGTTATGGAAACTTAAAGTTGAAGATTTGCTAGTAGATCGAGACCTGTGGTACGCTGTGTCTGGCACTAAGCCTACGTGTATGAAGCAGGAAGATTGGGATCTAGCAGATCGGAAGGCCAGAGGACTGATAAGGCTGAGTATTGCAGATTCATTTTTATTGAATGTCCATGAAGAAAAATCTGTACATGGGTTGTGGAAGAAATTGGGAGACATTTATCAAGGAAAGTCCTTGGTAAACAAACTTTTCCTTAGAAAAAAATTATATTCTTTGAAGATGGATGGAGGAACGGTTGTGGATGTTCATCTAAACTCATTCAATATGGTGATCGCATAGTTGACATCTGTGGGTGTGTCCGTTACTGAAGAAGAGCGTTGCATGTTATTGATGTGCTCACTGCTAGATTCATGGGATCACTTGGTAATGGCCATCGAAAGTATGGCTACCAAGCTTAAAATGGAGGAGGTAGTTGCTTCACTTCTGTCGGAGGAGATGTGAAGGAAATCCTCTGAGGCGGCCAAAGAAGCTCTCATTGTACGAGGCAGATCTAAGGATAAAGGTAAGAAAAAGGACACAAAGTCAAAGTCTCAGGAGCGATCTGCCACTCCTAGAAAGAAGTCCAAGGAGAAGTGTTGGAGCTGTGGGCAGAAAGGTCATATCCGAAGGGATTGCAAAGAGGAGAAAAAGAAAAAGAAGAATTACACTTCCGACATGGAATCTTCTCAAAGTGACGCAAATCCCTTTGTAGCAGCCTTGCCAGTACCTGCGTCAAATGAAGTATGGCTGGTGGACTCGGGAGCGTCATTCCACATGACATCTCATAAAGAGTGGTTCTCAAAGTATGAACCGTACAATGGAGGGAAGGTGTTCCTAGCGAGTGATTCCACACTAGAGATCGTTGGAAGAGGACGAGTCAGAATTTAGTTCCCCAATGGTAGAGTAAAGGGAATTGATGGAGTACTCCATATACCCGGTCTGGCGCGAAACCTACTTTCTGTTAGTATGTTGAATGATGTCGGAGTCCAGGTAACATTTTTCCATGACAATTGCAAGATGACTAGGGGTTCTATTGTTTTAGCTAAGGGTGAATGCATTGGAACATTGTATAAGTTAGATGCAAAACCTGTATGCTGTAATAGTGTCTCTGTAAAGTCTGATAAAATTAATATGGCAACACGTGGTGTAAATGTGATGGAAGTTAAACTTCCTACCGAGAAAACAATGCTCTGGCATCATAGGCTTGGCCCTATTGGTGAGAAAGGTTTAAAAAAGTTGAAGAATAAAAACCTGGTTGAGGGTTTGGTTGACTGTAACTTTGAATTTGATTTCTACGAACATTGCATCTATGGAAAGAAAAACCGTGTTCAGTTTTATTCTAGTTCTCAAAAATCTTCTGGTTTGTTATATTATATCCACTCTGATGTATTTGGTCCTATGGATTTTCTTTCTTTGTCTAAGTCAAGATATTATGTATCGTTTATTGATGATTATTCAAGAAGAACATTCATTTATTTTTTGAAGAGTAAATCAGAAGTGTTCAGTCGGTTTAAGGAATTTAAAAGTCTTGTTGAAAATCAGACTGGGAGAAAGATCAAATGCTTAAGGATGGATAACGGTGGTGAGTTTTGCAATGCAAATTTTGACAAATTTTGTGTAGATCATGGCATTAAGAGGCATAAGACAACTCCTTATACTCCGCAACAGAATGGAGTAGTGGAAAGGATGAATCGGTCATTGATGGAGAGAGCAAGGAGCATGTTAGGTAGTGCTGGTCTAGAGCAGAAGTTCTGGGCCGAAGCAGTGGCTACAACGTGTTACCTGTTGAACCGTTCTCCTACGGCAGCATTGGTGGACAAAACACCTATGGAAGCATGGTATGGTAAGAAGCCCTCATTAAGACATTTGCGTGTCTTCAGCTGTGAGGCGTACGCTCATGTACCTGATATGACTAGGTCAAAGTTAGATAACAAAGCAGTGAAGTGTATCTTCATCGGGTACGACATTGGTGTGAAGGGATACAAGTTATGGAACCCTCTCACTGAAAAAGTGTTGTATAGTAGGAGTGTTATTTTTCGTGAGATAAAACCTGTTTCACTATCTCAGCCAGAGAAGAATGAAAAGACAATGGAAGCAGTTAAAATTCCTTTAGCTTCCAAAAGGGAGGTATTACAGACTCCAAATGAACTTGAGAATGAAAATCTAGAATTACCAGAGAATGAGGATGGGGAGAGTTCGAGTATGAGTTCAGAAGAACGTGATTGTGAACCTCATGAAGCTTCACCACAGGAGGTGAGGAGATCTACTTGGGAGAGGCGGCAACCTGATAGGTACGACTATTCACCGTAGCGGTTTAATTATTCTATGTTGAATGTTAATTGTGCCTATGCTTTGCTTACGGATGTTGATGAGCCTAGGACTGTTAAAGAAGAAATTAATATGTCAGATTCAGATTCTTGGTTGAACGCCATGAAGGATGAAATGAAATCCCTGGAGAAGAATGGAACCTGGGATCTTGTATCCTTGCCTAAAGGTAGAAATCCTGTGGGTTGTAAGTGGGTATTTAAGAAGAATTATGGTCTAGATGGCAACATTGACAAGTACAAAGCGAGATTGGTTGCGAAGGGGTATTCTCAGAAAGAAGGGATTGATTATGGAGAAATATTTTCTCTTGTAGCTAAGTTGACATCTATCAGATTTTTGTTGTCACTTGCAGCAGCGCATGACTTTGAAATTGAGCAGATGGATGTGACGATGACATTTCTTCATGGTGATCTTGAAGAAGAGATATATATGTCCCAACCAGAGTACTTTGCAGAAAAAGGTAAAGAGCATCTAGTATGTAAGCTAAAGAAGTCTCTTTATGGTTTGAAACAGTCACCCAGAATGTGGTATCAAAAGTATGATACATATGTTTTGTCTTTGGGTTTTATGAGATCTAAATCTGATCACTGTGTGTATTATAAAGCTGAAGGTGATCGGATACTTATAATTTCTCTATATGTTGATGATATGTTGTTCATAGGCAATAGTAAGGAAATGATCTTAGAATTAAAATCTCACCTTTCCTTGAAATTTGAAAGGAAAAATTTAGGGCGGGCAAAATTTATTTTGGGGATGGAAATCAGAAGGGATAGGGTAGGCAGGAAACTTTGGCTCAGCCAGAGCAAGTATATTACCAATGTTCTTGAGAGATTTAATATGAATGATTGCAAGCAACAAGTAGTTCCAATGTTACATGGAATGAAGCTATCCATCAATGACAGTCCAAAATCTCTAGATGAGATTGAAGACATGAAGTGGATACCTTATGCAAGTGCTGTTGGTAGTCTCATGTACACAATGGTCAGTACGAGATAAGACATTGCCCAAGCAGTGGGAGTTTTGAGTCGGTTTATGGAGAATCTGGGCAAGTCACATTGGGATGTTGTGAAAAGAGTTCTGCGATATTTGAAGGGTACGTCACAATACACATTATGTTATCAAGGTAATTCAGTGGGATCTAACAGATCAGTTAGCATTCAAGGTTATGTTGACTCGGATTGGGTAGGGGAAATTGATAGGAGAAGATCCACCAGTGGATATGTATTCATGGCGAATGGTGGTGCTATTAGTTGGATGAGCAAATGACAAAGTGTAACTGCGTTGTCGACAACTGAGGCAGAGTATATGGCATCTACTCGTGCATCTCAAGAAGCAGTTTGGCTTAAGCGTTTGTGTTGTGATGTTGGCTATGATGCAGGAAAAATTATAATTTTTTGTGACAGTCGGAGTGCAATATGTTTGGCGAAGAATCCTACTTTCCATGTGAGGACAAAACATATTGATGTACAATATCATTTTGTTCATGACATGGTTGAAGATGGAAAGATAAATCTAGAAAATTTTGACTCTCAGGAGAATGTTGCAGATGCATTAACAAAGCCAGTGAACACAACTAAGTTCAAATGGTGCACAAGCTCTATGGGGCTTAAAAACCCGGACACTTGTTAGCCGCATCGAGTACGTGACTCCACACTTCATCAAGTGGGAGATTGTTAGAATGTTGAAGTGGGAGTACCGTACAGATATGAGCCTCACCGTACGGTAAGACCACCGTACGGTGGAGGCAAATTTCACTGGAGGTGAGCGGTGGGTGTCTACGGCTATGAGCCTCACCGTATCGCAAGACCACCGTACGGTGGAGGCAAATTTCACTGGAGGTGAGCAGTGGGTGTCTATGGATATGAGCCTCATCGTACAGCAAGACCACTGTACGGTGGAGGCAAGTTGCACCAAAGGTGAGCGGTGGGTGTCTACGACTATGAGCCTCACCATACGGCAAGACCACTCCCGGAGGCATTATCACCGTACGGCAAGACCACTCCCGGAGGCATTATCACAGTACGGCAAGACCACTCTTGACGGAGGCAAAAATGCCGAAGGGAGAAATCAATACCGATGGAGGAAAAATTGCCGAAGGGAGAAATGGCAAGGTTGACAGACAGTTGGCAAACCGTTTTGCCGGTAACCATTTGTGTACTAAATTTTGAAACGATTTGCAGTATGTTTTAATGGCTGCAAGAATTCATTTTTAGGAATGTGGTTGAAAAATAAGGTAGATTGAAAAAGGCAATCTGAGCCTGTAAGAAATCCTGAGTCTTGTATGTAAATTCTTTATGGTAATACAAAAGTTTGCTCGGGGTTTTGAGTGGTGGGTTTTCTCCCGAAAGGGTTTTCCCACATTATATCTATGTATCTTGTGTACGGTTTTCCGCATGTTTTTAATTTACTTGCATATCTATGTGGCTTAAATTACAGTTGCTTATTTCCCTGACATTTTTGGCGTTAGGAAAGCGTTTCCGCACCGTTGCTTTCTTTACAAGTGCAAGTCATTGTTCGAATCCCTCAAACCTTAAATATTTTATCAGTATAAGTTTGGTTTATTGATCTGGTACTATCATGTGGGGCTATCCACATGCTTTTTGTGTGACCACAAAATCTAGGTGAATTAAGTTTATTAGTAACCACTTGAACCTTCATAGTATTTAGATGATTCTTATTTATTTGTTGGCGTAGCGACTATATCCACATGCTTTTTATATATCAACAAATTTTACAAACATATAGTAGCCGAACCACAACATCTTGCAAGGCAGCTTCATTTGACTTGTTGTGTAGTTCAACTATCTCCATAGAATGCATATCCATTTGGATTAATTTTGGCAGACAACTCCTGCTTGTGCTCTTAACTCCAATGAGACCGCCTTCCCTTAAGGCATGTTGGCAGACAATTGCCAGCTTTCACCAGCACATGGCACTTGCTTGAGATGAAGAACATTCCCATATCACCAAAGGATAATATTAAGGTGACTAAACCAAATAATTTGACAATGTTTTGGTCAAATCTTTGTGACTTTTCTTTGCAAAATGGACTCCTTATTTGAATTTTGGAAAGATTAAATATAGGATGAACATTGAAAATTGAAGCTTTCGGTTGAGCAGACATTGAGTCTCAGGAAAGATGTTATTTTCAGCATGAAAGTTCAAATTTTGGATATAGAGATATATGGGTAACAGTCTTGAAGAAAAGGACGATTAGTTGCTACTATGTTTTGATGAACCTGTGAAATGGAGCCACCTGGCTTGGAAGGCAGTGCTGGCTGCTATCTACACACTTATCTTTTTAAGAAAAAGCAGATTTTTGTTCTTATTTTCAACTAACTTCTTGAAGAAATCAGATTTTTGTTTTGTCTTCTAGGGAAAAACAACCGCAGGGTTTTTCTTTGGCAACTATGCACCATTCGTCTACCACCATTTGCAAATTGGAAGCTTCTACTAACTTCAACCAACTCTGTGCTAACTATGGTTTGCCTCTTTACAGACTGGCATCCCTTCACTGATTGCAATTAGATTGTTTACTTGCTTTGTACTGCAAGTTAATGTATCACCCTAGGTGGGTATATACCAAAGACTCTATTTTATTGTTTGGTATGCTGAAAATTTTGTTTCTGCCCCTGAGCATGAAGGGAGTTGAGGCAACAATCTCAGTGCTCAGGTGAGGAAGGATGCAACCTCTAACCCACCAAGCAGTTTGATCATGCCCAGCCCCATATCTATTTTATTTTTTTCTTTGAGCATGTTGTATCTTCAGTGAATTTTCCAAGAGATCTGTATAACCAGTAAGCTTAAATTGTTTCTTTTAAAGAGATTATATGTCAGTTCTATGTACATTTCATTCCTAAATTTTAAGATTTTATATTAAACTTGTTTATTGGTGCTCTGAATCTATGTAAGCACTGTTAACTATCTGAATGATCTACAACCAATTTGATGACCCTTGAAGTGAAATTTTCTTCTCCTGAATCTATATAGTGCAATCAGTTTGTTTTTAAATTTAATAGTTTAAAGTAAAAATAAATATTTCTATCATACAGACCTTTAAGTATTTACAATGGTATTAGAGATAAAATCCTACCAGTTTGTGGGATGTTAAGGATGATTACATAAATGGAAGAAAGGGATAAAGAAATTGCGACCTTTAAAATTGCAGGATGGTATAACATATATCAAAAGTTGAAGAATATTCTAACATTTCAAGAATATTCTAACATTTCAAGAATATTTAAGTCTGGCAGGGAATGCTATACCTCTCTGTATGAGGAGGCTATCATAGTCTTTGATGATTATGCAAGTTAACTAGAGGAGGTCAATGCTACTAAATCTTTTGAAAAGTACTATATAAGAAAAAGAGAAATTGGATCTGGAATAAAAACTCAGTCAAAATCAAAATAAGGTCAAACTATGTCTAGTCAAGAGGGTGTTGACACTTGCGGAGACAAAAAGGTTAAAAGGCTTGACGGGTTTACTAAAGATACACATGTTCTAAGTATGATGAATCAGGGTTGTGTCTTTACGCCAAGTTGGAAAGATAAATTCAAATGAATAAGAAGAATAAAGCCACGTTTACAAGTTCACTTCTGCCATATAAGGATATGGAGATTGTTGAAGAAAATACTTCCATGGAGTTTGCCAAACTAGCTTTAAATGACCAGCTATGTGGAGGTATAGGTTCCACTAATTTTCTATTGCATGAACCTGCTCTGCATCTTATTAGTAACGAATCAATTTGTGATTTAGATAGTTTTGATGTTCATAAATATGAAAGCAATACAAAAATTTGACTTAGAGAGAAAGAGTCAAAAGAATCATTCTTGAAAGAGCGAGAATCCAAAATAATGGGACTTGAAATAATGAAGAGAAAAATGGAGACATAAATACAAGCAGATCTTAAGCAAGTTGCAATAGTGAACCAAGAAGAGAAATTGAAGTTATTAGACACCTTGGATCAAGAACAAGAAGAACCTATTCAACAAGTTGAAGTTTAAGATCCCTTGTTGATCTCTAACAATTGTGGGTACCAACAAAAGAGAAATGAAATGGAGCTGGAAAGAAATCCTTTGGTTGAACATGAAAAGCTCAAGACGAAGGAAAACATTTCAGGAGTTGTTCGAGGAGCACCAACCCACATTTCAAATCTGAAATCTTTTGAACCATGTGGTGATGGTCTAGAAAGTAATTATGCTATTATGAAGAATGATTCAAATATGATTGACTCCCATGAGGATGAATTGCATGTATACCACAAAACCCGTGATGGTATTGGAGAGATGAAGGCTATACCTCATAGACTAGGGAAGGAGGATCGTTGGTCCAGGACTACCCATGGCCAAATCAACTCCTAGGATGCATAATCATATTTTTGAATTTGATTTGTTTATAATAAGGCCCCATGGACCATGTTAAAATATTATTCAATCATGTAGTAATGCTGCCATGCCAAATTGCTCAATGTAAACATGGAGGACCTAGTTGGTCAAACCATGGTCAAAACCTTCAAAATACAAGAACAAAGTGGAAATGTTGTTTTTCATATTTATAAGCCTTAGTTTGCATCTTGGCATAGTTTTAGGATCATAGGAGGACATTTGGTGGTCAATTGTTAAAAAATGCAAAAGTTGTCAAAGTTGCTTGAGCAACTTTTACAAATTTTCTTGCACAATTTGATAACTTGTAGACCCAAAGGTCCAATGATTTCAAAATCTATTAGAATCAGTTGGGATGGATGTAACTTGACTATTTATGCCTCTGTGACTCGAGGCATGGTTGTTGTTGAATTTTTTTTGAAGTTGATCAAATAAAAATTGCTCTGAATTTTCTTGATTTTATACGGTTTTCTTGAAGACAGTAACTTTGGATGATATTGTACAGATTGGAAGGATTTTAAAAACTCTATGGATGTTTATACAGCTGATTAACCTTTCTTTTGGTGTTGATTTAACAATGATCCATTGAGCAATGAAGGAATTAGAGTCAATTTTGTACAAACTAGTCTGAAACCCTAACTGGCTAGGGTTTTACTACAAAACTATCCTTTTATCTTCATTCAACTTGTTGGAGAATCTAATTCTTGGTGAAATGATAGAGTCTAGGGTTAGGAATAAGATTCTAGAGGTTTTAGAGCAAGAGAAAATGGATTCAAGGGTCTGTTAACACTAAGAATTGCACTTGTGATGACTAAGTGTTGAACTCAACAATCCTGTGAAACATGGGAATTTACTTCTAGGTTATGGGGGACCTATAATGAAATTAGACCTCCGGATTAAGCGTTGGTTTCCCCTCAAATCACCTTAAATGGAAACTAAATTTTTAGAGAAAAGGGAGTGAGAGTGCATGAATTGAAATAACTGGAATGAAAAAGTAGGTGATCCACCAAACTTAACGGATCCACAGATTGAAAGCATACCCACAATGATACATAAAAATGACTCTGTAACTCACAAATTGATCTTATTGTTATGATATCCCTTGAAATAAAGAAGTACTATAGTAAAAGGAAGGGAAAGAGCTTCCACAACCAAAAACCTAGATATACACAAATTAGGACCTAGAATAACAAAACACCTTTCTGAATACTCAATTTGAACAAGCATGCAAAGTAAAGGATATAAACTAGATCACATTAAATTTAACATGGAGCTCAAAAGAAAAACTCAGAAAATGGATAGAAACAAGGAATACTATTGCATATTTAGTAAAAAGGGGCCAAGTACAATATGTATCACCAAGAGATACAAACATTCAAATGTCAGAATGAGATAGAATGGAAGAACTCCCTCCAACAAGAATGTGAAGGGTATAAATAGGAAATAGAAGGAAAATCACATCTCCGTAAATCTGGAAATCATCACCATGAAATTGGGACTGGAAAGAGGGGAATCCTCTAGAATCTACATTTTGCTTCCAAAAGTGTAATTGAAATCCAGCTAGCAAGGACCCCAAATTTTTAGGGGTAGGTGATAGGAAGGAAAAATAGAATATTCTTTGCAAAATCTATTCCTATCAACAACCAACCCTTCCACGCCCCCTAATCATGCTGAATGAAAATCTGACTAAATGATTTATAAAATATCATTTAAGTCAAGATTCTTTTACAATAATAAATGGCATGTTTTATATTTTACCTCCCATTTTAAATTAATTTCCTTTTTAACTCCTAGGAAGGTTAAAAAACCATTTTATACAAAAACCCCACCTTCTATTATGAAAATATATTTCAAAACAATGCAAAAAAAAAACCCCTAGCAAATCTAAAACATTAAAATATTGCATCAAAGGAAACATATGCTTCTTTCTTTCTATCGAAATGAAAGAGAAAACACAAGTTTTATGCCCTAGTTGTTGTTTTGGAAGGAAAGCTGAATGCTTTGGGAAAGTTTCCATTTCTGCATCCAATTCATCTGGATTTTTTGCCTTTGCTATATGACAGGAGGTAGGTGATCTCATTTTCATTCATTCTTTCCTTGTTTCTCCTTCGAATATTGTCTTGAATGCATCTTCTTTCTTGCTTTGAATGCTGCTTTGAATGCATCTTCTTGCTTGTTGGAAAACATGGTCATTAGAGCATCATTACTTTTCTTTGAAATGTCTTATTTGAGTCCATAGAAGAGGATTTTTTTTCATTTCCTTTTTTTCTGTGGATTGAAAATACATTAAAACATGTTGTTCATAGTCACATTTGTTCAACACATCTTTGTTACTAATGCAGATTTTGATCAAAAATCTTTTTTTTGTGACTCCATAGAGTAAGGCGTTGTTCGCATGATTTTCTATTTTGGTGCATTAAATTCACTTTTGCCTCCATAGACTGAGGCATTTTTACCTTCCCTTTCTTCCTATGGATTGAAATCTGCAATTACTTGAACTCCATTGAAGCTACAGGTTGTTTTAAACTTGCTGGAAACACACTTTTACCTTGTTGTTTTGATATTGCTTGCAGATTTCTTTGATCTTCCTCACTTGTTGCAATAGTTTAAATCTATTTTTATTCCATAGACTTGGACTGTTTTGCTTGGAAATGCTATTCATGGGTGCAAAAAATGTTTTTAAATGTTGTTTGAAGCATATTATCTCATTATTCTCCTCGCTATGTATGCAAGTTTTTAAAAAAAACTTGTGTATTTTTTACTCCATAGAATTAAAACCTTTTTCCTTACCTTTCTTCTTGTGGACTCCTTCCTACCTTTTGGATCCATGGATCGGAACATTTTTGCAATATAGGGTTTCCCGTGGATTAAAATCTGCATTTAAACATGTTATTTTCTGTGTTTTTAATCCAGGGTGTTTTCATTACCCTTTTGTTCTGGGAAAGAAAATGCAAAATATGGCTGAGATATGCACCATTGCTGTGTGTCTTGAATATTCTTACCTTTAATGCTGAGATCCACCATGTTGTGTTTAAATTTACTATATGTATCATGGATTTGTTGTACTTTTACTTGTGTCTTCATTTCAAATCCATAGAAAGTTTCATCATGACTTGGTTGTAGGATGTCTTCATGCATTGTTACTGTACCACCTTGTCTTTTGCATTTTGATTACTCCATGGTTGATGTTGCTTCATTCTTTGAGCATGGTTATGATATCTTCTTTAGAGCCTTTTCTCTACTTTTACTTCCATCCAAGGCCTCTTTCATGCGTCTTCAAGTCTTCACATTATAGTGTTGTCCTTTGACCCTGTGAGTGGTCCTTGGGACTCCATGGGAATGGAGCCCCAAGTGCCCCTCACAAATTCAATACATGGTACTATGGGGTTACGGAGCACAAATCCATGAGTGACTATTCTCTGCACATGAAACAAACAAATTAGTAAAAACATGGTATCTTCTCTCTCTTCCTGTAGCATCCTTCTGAGTTTATATGCCTTGCACCATAGTTTTCTCCTTTCAGAAGTGTATGGTTGACTATGTACATGCATGTTTGTAGATGAGGGTAAGTATTAGGGTGTCATTCATAACCCCATCTCTCTCTTCTCTACAGGTTCTAGATCAGAGGAGCACACTGGATTCATACCCAGGTCAACACTTCATCTCTCCAGGCAATGTCTGGTACCCTTGTACTTTTATGTTCATCCTTTTATGTATGCCTATATTCATGCATATCTTTGTGAAAGTTGGCTATGCTCATGGCCTGTGTAAGCTCAGATGATATTATCTTTCAGTTTCTTTCCTTTGTACAATACATACAAGACATTTGGCATATATACATGTAATATTTAGATGCAGAAATTTCCTTTTTTATTTACATGTATCCTTTCATGAAATGAACACAAATTTAAATAATATCATCTAACAATGAAAACTATGGTACTATAGTCTCATCTAGTAATTAGGTCACCAATCCAAAAATGAGTAAAAATATGGTAACATTCTGGTGACCTCAACTGAGTGTGTGCCTGCTAAGCACCATTAACTAGTTGCCTTTTGCATCCATTGGGCACAGAGTCTCATAAAGCCTCAAAAATAAACTTGGCTCCCAACAAAACAACCTCCTTCTCTCCAACAAAACTGAAATGAAAACTGAAAACAAACTTGTGCTGAAGCACTTAGGGAACACACAAAACTAAAAACTTCTACCCTACCCTTCTCTTACCAGTATCAACAAACTAGTCAAACAAATTCGTTGACTGGACTGTTGAAATAGATTCCCATCCTCCTTAGAGTATTATACTTTTCACATTTGATGCCAACAAGGAGGATGTGGAACATGAAAATAAACTGAGCTACTTGGCATATCCATCTTTTAAATTGGTAGTCTAGAGTACTAACCTTGATTACATCATAGTTGATGTCTTCCCAGGGAGGTTGATAAGACTGAATAAGCTCATGGTCATCAAGAAAAGGACCTATGAAATCACCTTCCACTAATGTTTTGAGCATGGATGTCCCATTCACCTCCACCTGAGCAAAGTATCTGATAGGACATCCCCTTGAGAGTATTAATCTCAAACTTTCTTGCTCAGTATGCACCTTATGAATGACCTCAGCATGTTGGTCAAAAGTTTTCCCCTCCATGATGGACTTCCATACCAATTCTTCTTCTGGGATCAGAGGATCATCCTCTTCTTTTATTGGAACAACCAACAATTCATCAAAGCTATCAAATTTCCTTAGGCCTTTAACAATCACTGGCTCTTCCTCAAGGTCTAGGAAACATGATCCTTGAGATTCATTCACCACTTCATTGCAGATAGGTTTAGATTCTACAACTGGAACAACCTTAACCTCTTGAAAAACAAACTCCTCCTTAAGAAAAAGCATGCTACTATCTATTTTGGGAGGATGAGGAATATCAACAAGAGTTGAGTAGAAAGCATCAATTATAGAATTAAAATCTTCTTGTTGATCTAAGTTAGCAGCAATTACATCATCTTTATTATCACAATTAGGGAGCTTAACCAGTAAATCTTGTGTTGCCTCTTCTTGGTCAATATAAAAAGGCATTTCCTTAAATAGATCAGTTAGGGTCTCACCTTCTTCACTTGCTTCCTGACCCTTGTCTTGCTACTCTAATCCATAATTATGTAACAAATCTAGTTGTTACTTATGATCATTATGAAAGAGTACACCTAAAAGACAAACATTAGCTTCTTCCTGGTGGCCTGAGATGCTATGAGGCATAAGGGTCCCTTTAGGAATTGGCTCATAAGGACTTATCTATTGTAGGATGGGCTCATTGTCACTTAGGAACACCAATCCTTTAGATGTCTCCTCTATTGGATTAGAATGGAGCGGCCATAAATATGAGATAGGGTCATGAGTAGGCTCTAAAAATGTATGGAGGTTAACCCCTTGTTGATTAGGATTCTGAACTAAAGGATAAATCCTAAAGCTTGGAATTTCAATAGAAGTGCTAGAGGACTTAACAGGAAAGAAACTTTAAATTTGAACCATTTTATTCTCCTGTCTGGTTTGCAAAGCTTCTAGGTCTTCCTCTTCTAGGATTGCATCTCCTTAGAACTTTTGACATACTAGAGCAGTCTTACTCTCAGCAACAGGAGGTATCTTTTCCTGGATCTCTTTTTTAAGAAGAGTTGGCATCTCGAAACCCGGATACATGGTCCATGAGGGTCTCCAAGATTGCATTAAGTTTTCATTTCCCTCTCGTGGATCTGGTGAGCCTTCTTGTAGTTGGGAAACAATAACTGCTTGATCTCCTTGCCTTGGTGCTTGTGCCAAAAAATCCTTAAATCGACTGATCCTTTTCTAAAATATGTCTAGCAAGTGTCGCTTTCTCATGATCATGAAATTCATCATTTTCTGCTAACTCTTTTCGGAGATCCTTCTCATTTTTTGTAGTTGTCAGATAGATAACCCTTATTAACTCATTATACTCTACAATCTTTTCTTCATGGATCTTCTCTTTCAAGTTCTTCTCTTCAAGGGTCTACTCATGAATTATTATCTTGTCCTCTAGCTACCTTGAGAAGGTCACCACCTCCATATATTGCCTTGAGATCTCTTCTTTCTAAGCCCTCATCTCCACATAGTCTTTCATGAAAGAGCTCACTTCTTCTCAAAAATCTGCCAACCAGTCATTGGAGTCCATATCTAAAGTGGTGTTGGACTGATTCTTAGGATTGTAATGGTGACCTTCATAGGGTTGTTCATAGGAATCCTACAAGGATGCTTGATGTTGGGTGGGAGGGTATGGTGGTTTATGCTGATAATTTGTTGTTGGTAGGCCATTTTGGCGACATGTAGCTGCTTGGCCAGCTTGATATGACATGAATGATGGCACATGGGTAACTTTCTCATGGTATGGGGGGTGATAGGGAAAATATGCATTAGAAATTGACATGTTGATTCATCAAATGAACTAGTAAAAAGGACATTAATGAAACTTACCAGCACTTGGACTACTTAAACTAGTAGATTTTTTCTCAGAGTCACCATGGTGTTTGAAAAACTACTTCCAAAGGATGATTGCACTGAGGATCACACCAATATCTTAGTGAATGATGGGAAACATCACAGTCCCACAGGGCATGCCAAAAACTATTAACACTAAGGATTGCACCCAAGATGACTAAGTATTGAACTCAGCAACCCTGTCAAACATGGGAATACTTCTAGGTTGTGGGGAACCTATAATGAAAGTAGACCTTCGGATTAAGGGTCAGCTTCCCCTCGAATCACCTTAAATTGAAATTAATTTTTTAGAGAAAAGGGAGAGATAGTGCATGAATTTAAATAACTAGAATGAAAAAATAGGCGATCCACCAAACTTAACGGATCCACAGATTGAAAGCATACCCACAATGATACATGAAAATTACTCTTTAACTCACAAATTGATCCTATTGTTATGATATCCCTTGAAATAAAGAGGTACTGTAGTAAAAGGAAGGGAAAGAGTTTCCACAACCAAAATCCTAGATGTACAGAAATTAGGACCTAGAATAACCAAACACCTTTCTGAATACTCAATTTGAACAAGCATGCAAAGTAAAGGATATAAACTAGATCACATTAACTTTAACATGGAGCTCAAAAGAAAAAATCTTAAAATGGATAGAAACAAGAAGGACTACTATTACATATTCAATAAAAAGGGGCCAAGTACAATCTATCTCACCAAGAGATACAAACATTCAAATCTCAGAATGAGATAGAATGGAAGAACTCCCTCTCACAAGAATGTGAAGGGTATAAATAGGAAATAGGAGGAAAATCCGATCTCCATAAATCTGGAAATCATCACCATGAAATCGGGACTGGAAAGAGGGGAATCCTCTAGAATCTGCATTTTGTTTCCAAAAGTGTAAGTGAAATCCGGTTGGCAAGGACCCCAGATTTTTAGGGGTAGGTGAGAGGAAGGAAAAATAGAATAATCTTTTCAAAATATATTCCTATCAATAACCAACCACCGCCCCTAATCATGCTGAATGAAAATCTGACTAAATGATTTATAAAATATCATTTAAGTCAAGATTCCTTTACAATAATAAATGACATGTTTTATATGTTACCTCCCATCTTAAATTAATTTCCTTTTTAACTCCTAGGAAGGTTAAAAAACCATTTTATAGAAAAAAAACCCACCTTATGTTATGAAAATATATTTCAAAACAATGCAAA
Source organism: Thuja plicata (assembly GCA_018584345.1). NCBI lineage: Eukaryota > Viridiplantae > Streptophyta > Pinopsida > Cupressales > Cupressaceae > Thuja > Thuja plicata. Next base: position 1,368,944 of record MU228062.1, on the reverse strand, counting down.
AAAAACCCCCAGCAAATCGAAAAGATTAAAACATTAAAATATTGCATCAAAGGAAACATATGCTTCTTTATTTCCATCGAAATGAAAGAGAAAACACAAGTTTGATGCCCTAGTTGTTGTTCTGGAAGGAAAGATGAATGCTTTGGGAAAGTTTCCATTTCTCCATCAAATTCATCTGGATTTTTTGCCTTTTCTATATGGCATGAGGTAGGTGATCTTGTTTTCATTCATTCTTTCCTTGTTTCTTCTTCAAATATTGTCTTGAATGCATCTTCTTGTTTGCTTTGAATGCTGCTTTGAATGCATGTTCTTTCTTGCTAGAAAACGTGGTCATTAGAGAACCATTAATTTACGTTTACCTTGCTGTTTTGATATTGCTTGCAAATTTCTTTGATCTTCCTCACTTCTTGCAATGGTTTAAATCTATTTTTCTTCCATAGAATTTGACATTTTAGCATGGAAATTCTATTCATGGGTGTAAAAAATGTTTTTAAATGTTGTTTGCAACATATTAGCTCATTATTCTCCTTGCTATGTATGCAGATTTTAAAAAATAACTTCTGTGTTTTTTACTCCATAGAATAAAATTTTTTTTCCTTACCTTGCTTCTTGTGGACTCCTTCCTGCCTTTTGAATCCACATATTGGAACATTTTAGACTTTAGGGCTTCTCATGGATTAAAATCTGCATTTAAACATGTTATTTTTTGTGTTTTTAATCCACAGACTGGGGCATTTTTCATTACCCTGTTGTTCTGGGAAAGAAAATGAAACATATGGCTGAGATATGCACCATTGTTGTGTGTCTTCAATATTCTCACCTTCAATGCTGAGATCCACCATGCTGTGTTGAAATGTACTATATGTATCATGTATTTGTTGTACTTTTACTTGTGTCTTCATTTCAAATCCATAGAAATTTTCATCATGACTTGGCTGTAGGATGTCTTCATGCAATGTTACTGTACCACGTTATCTTTTGCATTTTTATTGCTCCATGGTTACTGTTGCTTCATTCTTTGAGCATGGTTGTGATATCCTCTTTAGATCCTTTTCTCTACTTTTACTTCCATCCAAGGCCTCTGTCATGCATCTTCTTCTTCACAAGATATTGCTATCCTTTTACCCTGTGAGTGGTCCTTGGGACTCCATGCGAATGGAGCCCCAAGTGCCCCTCACAGAGTCAATGCATGGTACTGTGGGGTTACTGAGCATAATTCAATGAGTGACTATTCTATGCACATGAAACAAACAAATTAGTAAAATCATGGTATCTTCTCTCTCTTCCTGTAGCATTCTTCTGAGTGTATATGCCATGCAACATAGTTTTCTCCTTTCAAAAGTGTATGGTTGACTATGTACATGCATGTTTGTAGATGAGGGTAAGTGTGAGCATGCCATTCATTTCTTAGATCCTTTGGATCTAACCTCATCTCGCTCTTCTATGAAGGTTTTGGATTGAAGAAGCACACTGGATTCATACCCGGGTCAACACTTCATCTCTTCAGGCAACGTCTAGTACCCTTGTACTTTTATTTATGTCTATATTTATGCATAGATTTTATAAATTTGGCTATACTCATGGCCTGTGTGAGCTCAGATGATATTATCTTTTATTTTCTTTCCTTTGTACAGTACATATAAGACATTTGGCATATATATACATGTAATATTTAGATGTAGACATTTCATTTTTTCTTTACATGTATCCTTTCATAAAATGAGCACAAAATTAAATAAGATCATCTAATAATGCAAACATGGGTACTATAGTCTCATCTAGTAATTAGGTCACCAATCCAGAAATGAGTAAAAATATGGTAACAGGGTCAAAATTGCAAACTGAGGATCTGATATCTATATGTGACAAACCAATTTGTAAGGACTTGAAGACTAAGTTTGTGACAATGCCAATTTTAGAGGTTTAGGCACTCAAGGATGATGGGATTTGTGGTTTTGAAATCATATTGATATGTTCCATGTGGTTCTTTAGTTGGGTGAAGAAGTTAAGGAGTAGTTTTTTTGTTGATTAGGCCTATTAGTCCTCTTAGGTCTCAGTGAATATTCTTGGTTTGTTTCATCTCTACAAAGGACCCCATACTTATTTTGTGATATGTTTCTCATATCCTAAAAGGGTGTCTAAAAATGGACTTCATTTGTCTATATGATAAATGAGTCAAAAGTTATTGGTCAGAAACTCACTAGTTAGGGTTATAAGGCCTAATGGGGGTAGTGAAGCATTGTGACCCAAATAGGGTGTTAATTCTATTTTAGTGATCCTTTTATGTTGTTTTTAGTCCATATATTTGGTCTAACATCATGTTGAATGTCTCTGTAACCACTTGTTTAAATATGTCTTGTGATTTCTTAAATCAAGAGATTCATGGAATAACACCTTAGGAACAAATGTGGTGGTTGACAAGTTGGACTTTTGTAAGGAGTCTATTTTGATGTTGTTGAGTCTCTAAAGGTGTGGGGAATCTCATATGTCAATGTTTCTAGATAAAAAGTAACTTGGTGTCATATTTGAGTAAGAAGCCTAGTTGAGTCCATACAAAGTTGCAAGCCACCAAGAGTCCTAGGTTATTGAACCTTCTAATCAAGTCGCTTGTGGTAATTTTTTTGGTATTACTAGAACATCTTAATCACACTTGTATTAGAGACAAGTTTGATTGTGTTGGAGTAATACCTGGTACATATTTTGGAAGAAGAAAGTGTTGGAAGATCGTTGAACATGTAAGAGTTTGGTTCTTGGGTGTGCTGACATTAATATTTTTCCATTGATATCAACATACTAGTTTCTATTTCAAACATTATGTTCAATGTATTCAGTGAAGAATATTTCAGTGAAGATCTTGAGGTGTGATCATGAGGTATTGTCCATGGTGTCTTTAGTTGTTTTATAGAGGTTCGCATAAGTTTTCATGACACTCGAGTGAGGTATGATCGAGTTGTTGGTTTCTATTGTTACAATGTTCATATGTATAGTGGTTGAGTATTTGGATTGGTATGTCTTGGATTTGATGTTTTAGAGGTTGTGAAGCTAGTGGTTTCATGGTCGCTTATCATTATGTTCACAACCAGTATTGTTCATGATTGAGAGTACAAAAAGTTATCTTTTGTTGTGATAGAGTTTAGTATTTTGGTATTCTTGTTGATCAGAGATAAAGATGAGTTTGGATTTTGTTCTAGATGGTAATCATGCTTCTTATTGGTATTCATGGATAGTATTATGATTGTGTTCTTGGATTCCATTGTTTGAGGTGGTTGGATTTTCTAATTTGGGTAGCGTGCTGAAATTTCTTCATTTGGGTCTTAGCTAACTTGACAGAGTAACATGTTGCAATTCTTGATGCTACTTTGGTGACATGCTATTTTATTCATGGTTGAAGATTTGGGTCCTATCTAAGTCTTGGGTGACTTTACTTAGATTTCTTTGGAGATTGAGAATAATATTTATATATTTTTTTGTGATAGGTCTTTTTTGAGCTCATTGTTGATTATTCTTTAAAATCGGTATAAATGAGAGATCATTTTGTAATTGAATAGAGAGAGAGAAATGTTTTCAAATGTAACAAAAAATTTTGATACTTGTGTTCTATAATTAAGGTATATTTTTTACTTCATGGGAAGTGTATTGGCATTGGAGATGTTGTTTTTCAATTTGAATGTAATGGACTATACGTCCACCCTGTTGTAATGTAAGATAGATCAGTGAAGCCAACTGAGGATTGGATTTGTAATTGTATGGTGAGAAATGAGATTTAGGTAGTGTGCATGGAATTGGGATGTAAGCCTCTAGTTTCTTATGCATCCCTTTTTCTTTATTTTTCTCTTAACTGGGCAGTAATTTTAGCTGAGTACATTTATTTTGCATGGTTTTTATTCCCACTGGGGTTTTCCTCAAGAAAAAATATTGATGTTTTGTGTTATGTGTTGTAGATATTGCATTTACTATTTATCTTTCAGATCTAAGTGGATAAAGTGAAATTAAAATTATTAGTTATGTACAATTGATTCACCACCCCCCCCTCCCGCACCCTTTTGAGTTGTGCTTTCCTCCTTTTGGACCTAACAATCAGTATCAGAGATGAGTTCTTTTGAAGAAGCTTGACCGCTTGAAGGAGATCAATTATGACAAGTATAATAAAGGTGAGTCCAAAGTTTGATGGAAACAACTACTTGATTAGGATGGATGGATAACTACCTACCTGATATGCATGGGGATAGAAGATGAACACTGGCAGATTACTTAGAAGCCTTATGCTATTCTGAATGATCTAACAAATTCTACTACAAATCAAAAGAATAAATTCAAAGAGCTCATGTTAGCAAGGGAGACCTTGATCAATGCCTTATCTGATTATGTATAATCTCACATTCATGGATTAAGGACTGCACATGAGGTCTAGAAGATATTGTAAACTATCTATGAAGGTGACAATATGTTAAGCAAGCTAAGTTGTAGTGATTAAATGAAAAATATGATGATATGAAGATGAGTGAAGGTTAAACTTCCTCAGTCTCTTTGCATAGAGTAAATTATCTAGTGTGTGAAATCAGATGTGTTGGTGGTACCTTGATAGCTAATGAAGTTCTAGACAAGATTTTGAGATCTTTTCTTTCATGTTATAGTAAGAAAGTTTCTTCTATTGAGGAATTGAGAACTATGAAAGAAATTTCTACAAAAGATTTGGCTTGTAGACTTTGTACCTATGAGAGGACTACACTTGGTAATGAACTTCTGAAGGTTGACATAACATTTAAAGCCAGTGTGACTAAGTATGACCAGGGAGAAAGCTCTACAAAGATGAAATTCAAACACTATGCTAAACATTGGGAAGAGACCACAAAGGGATAAAGGAAGATTGATGAATTAGAAGCTTTGATTGTGAGAAGACTACCTAAGGGCTCTGGTAAGAATGAAGTAAATTTACCTTTGAAATTATATTGCACCTAGATGTCCAAAAAAAAACCCAACGATATTAGAGACAAGTCTAAGAAATATCATTTTAAGGGTCATAAATTTATTTATGTTGTTGAAGGTGTGACTGATGATGAGTCTATTGCTAGTGAGAAATAAAGTATGTTTATTGCTATTAAATAAGATAATCCTTATGAAGAAAAAAGAATTGGTTTCATGAGTTGTGAAAAGAGATGAATGGGTCATTTATAGTGGATGCTCACATCATATGACTGGTGATAAGGATAAGTTTGTAAAGATTGAGGACTATGATGGAGGTTTTGTTAGATTCAGTAACAATGCTCCTTATTTGATTATAGGAAAATGATCTATCACTATTTATGGTAAAAATATTACTAATGATGTCCTGTAAGTTGAAGGTTTAAGTCATAATTTTTTAGTGTTGGACAACTATTGGATAAAGGTTACAAATTAGAATTCATGGATGGAATATGTAAGCTCACTAGAAGTACATGAAATCTTATTTCATTAGGTACACAAACGGCTGGTAATCTATTTCATTTGAAAATTGTTGAGAATAAATGTTTGGTTGCTAAGATTGATGACGGTTGGTTATGGCATAAAATATTTTGTCATGTAAACTTTGATAATATGGTGAAAGTTAGAACTACAAATATTTTAGAAGATTTTACTAAACTAATGAAGCCTAACAACACACATGTAAATAATTTCAATTGGTTAAACTAATTAGATCTACTTTCAAGAATAAGACATACTCTTTGAATTGATTGTTGGATTTGGTGCATATAGATCTATGTGGTACTACTAAGACCAGAAGCTATTATGGTGAAAGATATTTTATGCTATTTGTTGATGACTATTCAAGAGTGATGTGGGTTAGAAATAAGAAGTTTTTCCAAAATTTTAGATATTCAAGATGATGGTCGAAACAAAATCTAGAAAAATACTGAAGTGCCTAAGATCGGATATAGTGTTGGAAGCTACAATTGAAACAATTTTTATATTGTCATTGATGTCAAAACGTAACTAGTAAGACAATTGTTATCTTGTAAAGTGTCATATCAATTGATTGGGGAAGAAGATTTGAAAAGAGAGGATAACAAGAAGACATGGTGAAGTGGTTGAGTTATGTGAAACTACCATGGGTACTTGATGATATTGGATGTTGGTAAGGTAATACATTGTTTATATTTAACACCAAGTGAAGTTTGGATGACTACAATTTTAGTCCTTACTGAGTAAGAGAGAAGAAGATTAAGGAGCTTATGTTTGTGCCAAGTGATGCAAGTGTCGATCGAGCACCAGTACATCCTGAGATAATTCAGTGTCGACCAAGCATTAGTATTTACCGAGTGTCAGTTAATTATCGAGTTATCTAGGATCACCAAGTGGAAGAATAGAGTGTTGACTGAGTGTCAGTATTTTTATAATTTGAGGAAGATTTGAGATCCCAGCTGATGTAGTTGATTTCTTGGGATATGTGAAGTATATTTAAGGTAAGGATGATCATTGTTGAGAATTAAAGGAGCATTTAATTTATGTTTAACCATTTTTTATGTATGGATTAAAGGAGTTTTAGGATGTATTCTACAAGGTAGATGGAGAACAAAATGTTGGAAGGATTCATTGGATTTGACCAAACCCTAAGATCTTCGATGATGATTAAGAGGAAAAAGATCTAGCTACTTGATTAGAGAGGTATAATTTTAACCTAATTAGAGGTTATGTGTGTAGAGGTCAATTCAATTAATTGGAAAATCCAAGTAGAAGGCAGAAAAGGCTGAGAAGATCACTACGAGACTGTAGAATGGTGATTTATTGACAAATTTTGAAGCATATCTGAGTGATAGATATGACAATGGAGGCTAGTCAGTGAATTGGAATTTGAGCTAAAGTGGATCTGTATTTGCAAAGTGAGTTGTATGTTTCAGATCACATTACTCTTACTTTCTAACCATTGTATCAATTCAAAATCCTTTTAAACAAGGTTGACCTAATAATCATATTGTAAATCCTTTAATGAAGGTGAAATTCTAATGGAAAGGTCTAAGCCCTATAATAGGCTCACTTTTAATAGGTTGATTAAATCCATTAATAGGGTCACATTTAAAAATGTGTATTGTAACCTTTAACAGGGTTGGTTCCTCACAGAGCTCACTTTAGAAGAGTGATAAATTGGTAGCATGTTACTAGTGGTTTTTCCCATATTGGGTTTTCATGTTAAATCTTGGTGTCATACTTGTGTGAATATTATTTGATGTGTTATACTATTAAGAGTTTTATATTCTGCAGGTTCATTACATTAGGATAGTGAACTTCAAGTTTATGTTGCTTATTATATGCTATAGAGACCAAGTGGATTACTTAGTCGATCTGAGTGGGTTTAAGTATTTCTAACTTCAATGGGTACATCTGGACTTAGGATAATTAATTCACCCCCATCTCAATTCTTCTGAATCATTGTCACAATTCGTATAAGATCTTTGGTTCTTGTGAAGAAAACTTTGAAGGTACTTGAAGCTAATGATCAAGATGTATAAAAAGGAGCTACCGAGGCTGAACAAGGAGAACTTTCCTGCATGGAAATTTTTGATGATGTTACACCTAGATGGAATTGGAGAAGTGGAAAAATACTATGTGGAACAGGACTACATAATAGTGCCTACAGTTATAACAGCTCAAGGAATGAAAGAAAAACAAGAATGAAACCAAGCAATGTTGGAGATTGCATCAACCCTAAGCTATCCTAAATTTGAAGACATAAAAGACTAGAAAACTGATAAAGAAATGTGGGACACACTTGAAACTATATATGGAGGTGATACAAATGTACTGAGAGAAAAATTTGAAATCTTGAGAGCTAAGTTTGATGAAATGAGAATGTTAGATGGTGTAACTATTGTTAAATATTGCAGTCGACTTAAGGAGGTTGTAATTGCTATGAGAGGAGATAATGGATCTATTGATGATGATACTATTATTAGAAAGGTACTAAGAACTATACTTCCTATTTATGCTATTAGAGTGTCTTCTATACAAGAACTGAGATGTACTCCTATTAACAACTTAAATCTGGAAGGTTTAGTTGGTAGACTTCTTTCTTTTGAGTTATCAAATTTTTATAATTTCACTCCTCACAATGTTGATTTTGCATTCAAATCACAATTAACTCTTCATAAATCTAGGAAAGTAAAAGAAAGACATGTGAATAGTGATAGTGACACTTTGGATGATGATCTTGACAAACTTGAAGCACTTATGGCTAGAAGACTACCGAGAGGAAAATGAAAATTCAAAGGTAAACTTCCTATAAAAAAAATTTCATGTAACAAAGTCGGCCATATTGCAGCAAGATGCCCTGACAAGAATGACAAGGATGAAAGACTTCAGAAAGCAAGTACAAAGAAAAAAAGGGAAGATTTCAGAAAGTATAAGGAATATAAGGACAAAGCTAAGAAATCCTGCTATGTTTCTTAAGAAGAAACTGATAGCGAATCTGACAAATCTGATGACAATGATATAGAAGTTGTTTATGTTTCTATTAAAGATGATTTTGAAGAGGATGATAAAACTGCACTTATTTCATATATGAGAAAAGGTGATAGATGAATAATTGATAGTGGGTTCTCACATCACATGATTGGTGATAAAATTAAATTTGAAACCTTAAGCTATTGCAAAGGTGGTAATGTTAAGTTAAGTAATGACAAACCATCTCTTGTGAAACAAAAATGATCAATAAAAATTACTGATAAGATCACATTTGACAATACTTATTGGGTTGAAGGTCTAAATTGTAATTTTTTAAGTGTTTTTCAGTTGAACACTTTTGGATACCGAGTTGAATTTCATCACAAAAAAGATAAATTCTTTGATGCTACTCATGAACTAATTGGAAGTGGTGAAAAAATAAGAGGTAATTTGTTCTATCTATATCTATATGATGAGACATGTTTGTTTGCACAATGTAATGATGTATAATTATGGCATAAGAGGTTATGTCATGTGAACTGTGATGATTTAGTAAACATTAGTAAGATGAAAAGAGTAAGAGGCTTACCAAGATTGAAGAAACCTGATAATGTTATGTGTAAGCAATGTTAGTTGGGAAAAATTACAAAGTCTAGTTTTAAGAGAAAAACCTATGCTTCATAAAATGTTTTGGAATTGGTACATACTAACCTCGGTGGACCTATTGGTGTGAAAAGCTACCGTGGTGATAAATATGTCATTTTTTTTGTTGATTATTACTTTAGAATGATGAGTGTGATGTTTCTCAAAGAAAAAAAATGATACTTTTCAGTTGTTTAAGTGTTATTTGGCAAAAAAAGAGACATGTAAGAGCTTGAGATGTCTGAGATTTGACAAAGGAGGATATTTCATATGTAGTGAATTCAACTTATTTTGAAATGGTAGAGGAATTAAAAGACAAATGTTTGCTCCAAGAACTCCACCACAGAATGACATAGCCAAGAGAATGAATAGATCAATAATGGATTGTGCTAGAACACTGAAGATAGAGAAGAATGTTACACAAAAGTACTGGAGAGAAGCTATAAGTACAATAGTCTATACCTATAACTGAGTACAAGTCAAGAAAGGTATTGATATTACACCTTATGAGCTATAGTATGGTTATGCACCTAATGAAAAATATTTCAAAGTTTTTGGGATAAAATTTTATATACTGAGGGACAATATAAATGGAGAACTTGATGCTAAAAGTGATGAAGGCATATTCCTATGTTATTCCACTAAGAGAAAAGCGTATAAGTTTTTGAATTCTAACACTAAAAAATGTGTGGAAAGTGAACATGTTATCTAATTGACAAATATGAAGAAAATAATGAAGTTGAATGCAAGAAATAACCTGAAGACTACTAATCTTTCATTTACATGAACGAAGGAGATCCCATAAGTTTACCTGAACTAGAAAAAGAAGCTACCAAACAACAGAAAGGTGTTGTCGAGCAACAAAAATAAAATGTCAAGACAAAGATAGAGGTTGCTGAGCATCAAGAGGCAATTGCCGAGGAATTTGAGGAAGAAGCAGAGACACAAAATGAACCTAAAATGAAATTGGAGAAAAGGAGACCAAAGCCTACACTAGAAAAGTATGTAAGAAGGCATCATAAACCAGATCAAATCATTGGAGAAAAATATTTAGAGGTCATGACAAGAAGAAAATTGAAAAATTAGACATTCTTATTATGTGAATTTGATTCCAAATCAGTGAAAGATACTTTTGGTAATGAAGAATGGATACAAGCCAGGAATGAAGAAATTGAGCAAATTGAGAAGAACAAAATTTGGACACTAGTACCTAGACCAAAGGACAAGAATGTTATTGGAACCAACTAGGTATTTAGAAATAAGCTGAATGAACATGGAGAAGTTATAAGAAACAAGGCTAGACTAGTATGCAAAAGTTATGCACAAGAAGAAGGCACTGACTATGGTGAAAAGTTTTCCCCAGTTGCTAGATTGGAAGGAGTTAGAACTCTTCTAGATTATACAGGATACAAAGGATTCAAAGTATATCAAATGGATATCAAATCAACATTTTTGAATGGAATACTGGAAGAAGAGGTATACATTGAACAAGATGAACAATTTTCTAATTCAAGTAAGAGGAATATGGTCTGCAAGCTACATAAAGCGTTGTATGCATTGAAGCAAGCCCCTAGAGAATGAAATGAAAGATTGCATAACTACTTAGTCAAGATTGGATTTACAAGGACTAATTACAACATTAATTTGTACTTAAAGTTTGAAAAAGGTAAAGGGATATTGTTAGCTGAAATATGTCTTGATGATATCATATTTGGAGGACAAGATGCTTTATGCCAAACATTTTCAAATGAGATGCAAACTAAATTTGAGATGTCTATGTTTGGAGAGATCAAATTCTTTGTTGGATTGCAAGTATATCAAATAATGAAAGGTATCTACATTACTCAATCTAAATATATCAAGGAGATAATGAAAACCTTTGGCATGGAGGACTCCAGACCTATAAGTACAGCTATGGCTATAGGATATAAACTATCAAAAACTGATGAGATAGCTGAAGTCAATCAAACCATGTATAGATCAATGATTGGGAAGCTACCATATGTTTTCTAGAGCAGACCAAATATTGCATTAACAGTTGAGATTGTTGCAATATTTTCTACAAATCCTAAAGATAGTCACATGATGGTAGTGAAAAGGATTTTGATCGATACTCGAAGGGGACAAAGGACTATGGATTACATTATAAGAAGAATGAGAAATTTGAACATAAAGTTTATATAGATGTCGATTGAGAAGGTAATGTTGATGAAAAAAAGAGTACCAGTGGTGGTGCTTTCTTTTTAGGAAACATATTAGTCTCTTGGACAAGAAAGAAACATACCAACCTTTCTCAATCAACAACAGAGGTTGAATATGTTGCAACAGTCGTGAATTGTTCAAACATAGTGTGGATCAAGCAATTGTTGAAAGGAGTGAATGAAGAGATTATTGAACCACTTATTATTTAATGTAATAACACAAGTGATATTAATATTTCAAAGAACCCTATTATGCATACAAAGACCAAGCATATTTCTATCAAGTATCATTACTTGAGAGAGCTGGTACAAGAAAAAGAAGTAAGACTTGAAAATGTAAATACAAAAGAATAGTTAGCAAATATATTTACTAAGGAATTACCTAAGGATGCTCATGAGTATCTAAGAGGTAAATTAGGGCCAATTCCCCTATCTAAGGCTAACTAGGATCACATGGAGTAATTGCATCAAATGTATTACATTAGAATATTTAACAAATTGATGCAAATATGGTCAAAATTTAAGAGTTGCCTAAAGCTATGAAGATTAGTGCACACGATGTTAATTAGTTATAAGCAAGATGACAGAGAGAGCATAGAATTCAAAAATTTGACACAAAGATATCTACATGGTGAATATGTATGTCTTCAACGCATTGTTGTCAAAGAAGGAGATATACTATGAGGAAAATATACAATAAGGGAGATATGACAAACAGGGAGAATGACATAGAGATAGATAAGCTACAGAGAGAAATATATCCTAGAGAGAGCTAATATTTGTATTGGAGAGAATCAAAATGAAGCTAAGGACATTAATGAAAGTGTGTTTACAAAACATACTTTTTAGATTTTTTGGTAACCTTACATGTGTTTTCCATCAATGTCAAAGAGGGACATTTTTGGAAGCTACTATTTAAAAACAATTGGTATATTGCCATTGATGTGAAACCTTAACTGGTAAGACAATTGTTATCTTGTAAAGTTCCATATCAAGAAGATTTGAAAAGAGGAGATAAAAAGAAGACCTAGTGAAATGGTTGAGATATGTGAAACTACAGTAGGTAATTTATGACATTGCATGTTGGTAAGGTAATATGTTGTTTATCTTTAACCCCAAGTGAAGTTTGGATGACAAAAAGTTTCATCTTGATCGAGTAACAAAGAAGAATATTAAGGAACTTATGTTTGTGCCAAGTGATGTGAGTGTTGACCAATCGTCAGTACATGCCAAGAAAAATTAGTGTCGACCGAGCATCAATATTTATTGAGCATTAGTAAATTACCAAGTTATATAGTGATGACTGAGCGGAAGAAAACAGTGATGACCGAGTGTCAGTATTTTGATAGTTTGAGGAAGATTTGAGATCCCAGCCAACATAGTTGATTTATTGGGATATATGAACTATATTTAAGATAAGAATGATCATTGTGGAAAATTAAATAAGCATTTAATTTATGTTTAAACATTTTTATGTATGGATTGAAGAAGGAGTTTTAGGATGTATTCTACAATGTATATGGAAAAGAAAATGTTGGAAGGATTCGTTGGATCTGACCAACCCCTAAGATCTACAGTGATGATTAAGCAAAAAAGATCTAGCTACCTGGTCAGAGAGGTATAAGTTTAACGTAGTATATGTTATTGGTGATAAGTTATGTGTGTAGGTATAAGTGTAACCTAGTTAGGAAGATGTGTGAAGAAAAGGAACTTTATTTATTTTTATTTTATTTATTTCATTTTTCAACAAAGAGGGATTTAAGTGGGAGTTTTATTTAATTAAAAGAGGGATTTTCTTTTAATTAAATAATAATATTTAATTTAATTAAAAGGGATATTTTAATTAAATGAGATAATATTATTTAATCAAGAGAGATTTTAATTAAATAAGATAAGATTATTTAATTAAAAAGGGATTTTAATTAAATAAGATTATTTTATTTAATAAAAAGGAATTGTTTTCTTTTAATTAAATAAGATAATTGATGAAATGATCAAACCTTAGGAAATATTAAAATAATTGAATTAATTGCGATTTGATCAAGGAAATTGATTTGAATTGAAAATGTTTCAAAGCATTGATTCAGGAATTTGATAAATTGATAAATGGGGGCACATAGTCCAGGCAACCATTTTAGGGTGCATACAGCTAGGACTATGATGATTAAAGGAAAAGTTCCACAGATCTACTCAAGAGATGAGGTATATACTTTTAAACGAGTAAAGATTAAGAAGGGAATCGTAAGACTTCTTATGAACTATGGTGTGATCATATTCCTATGGTGAAATACTTTAAAATTTTTGGAAGTAAATGATATATTTTAAGAGAGATGAGGATATTGGGAAGTTTGATCCTATAAGTGATGAAGGAATATTTCTTGAATATTCTACAAAGAGAAAAGAATATAAATGCGATAACCACAGATTGAAGAGTATTGTTGAAAGTGAAAATGTCAGAGTTGAGGAGAATGTCTAGAGTTTAGAAAGAACTTACTGGTATGACATAGATGAAGAAGACAATCTGATTATAGAAGTGAAAAATCAAAATCGGCATGGATCAGAAAAGATGAAAGAACCTGTGGAAAATGAAGTGGATAATGACAAGGAAGGCTTTGCTACAGAACCTGCACTAAAAACTCCAGGTATGTAAGGATTAATCATTTTGAATATGTCATTATTGGTGATAAGAATAGAGGTGTTCAAACTAGAGGAAGAATTACTAGTGATGAAACATGTTTGTTACATGAATTTGAGACTAAAAATATAGTAGAAGAATGTAATTAGGAGAGTTGGATGAAAGAAATGAAAGAATAAGTTGATGAGGTTTAGAAGAAAAAGACTTAGAATCGTGTTCCAAGACCTATTGAAAAAAATGTGATCTATACTAAATGGGTATTGTGAAACAAGATGAATAAAGATGGTGAAGTGGTTGGGAACAAAGAAAGAATTGTATGGAAAATATATTCACATATGGAAGGTATTGACATTAAAGATCCATTTTTCCGTATTGCTAGACTTGATGTTGTTAGATTACGTCTTGCATATGCAACTTATAGAAAACTTAAAGAATATAAAATGGATCTTGTCTCCATTCTTAAATGGTGAAATAGAGGAAGATTTTTATATGGAGTAGCCTGATGGTTTTACTCTAACCAAGGAAAGAGATATGGTTTCTAAATTTCAGAAATCTTTCTATGGACTAAAGCAAGCTCCTAGAACCTAGTATGTCAGGTTGGATAGGTATTTGACAAATATTGGTTTCAGCAAGGGTACTACATATATTAACTTATATTTCAGAATAAGTGATGATAATATCTTAATTTTTGAAGTATTTGTTGATGATATTATATTTGGTGTTAATGATGAGTTGAGTAGAGAATTTTCCAATGAAATACTAAAAAATAGTTTGAGATGTCTATGATTGGTGAGATGAAATTATTTCTTGGATTGAAAAATACATAGTTTGATAAAGGAATTTGTATTACACAGTCCAAGTATGACAGTGAATTTTTAAAGAATATTAGTATGGAAGATTAAAAACTAGTAGGAACTCCTATGGTTACTGGTTTCAAGTTAGCTAAGGATGAGGATTCCCCTTGTGATAAGGAGACATTATGTAGATCTATGATTGGAGGATTGCAACATCTAACTCATTAATCTAGACCAGACATATCAAATAATGTTGGAATTGATACAAGATTTCAAGTTGAACCAAAGGAATCACATATAATTATTGTCCAAAGAATTTTTAGATACTTGAATGGTACATTTGACTATAGATTATGGTATGGAAAAGATGATGACTTTCATCTATGTGCATACATTGATGTTGATTGGGAGGTAATGTGGATTATAAGAAAATAACTAATGGAGGTGTATTTGTTTTGGGTAAGAGACTAGTTTTTTGGACTAGTAAGAAGTATGATTGTATTCCCAATCTACTGTTGAGGCTGAGTATGTTGCTTCTACAATAACCTGTAATAAAGTTGTTTGGATGAACCAAGTGCTTAAGGATATAAGGATAAACATCAATGAACCTATTGTTAGTAACTGTTATAACTATAGCTCTATAAATATCTCTAATAATCCTATGTTACATTCAAGGAAAAATCATATTTCTATTAAGTGTCATGTCTTGAGAGATAAATTCGGTGAAAAGGAAATGAAATTAGAATTTGTATCTACTAAGGAATAGATTGTTGATATCTTTAAAAATTCATTGTTGAAGGATACAGTTGTGTATCTTAAGGAAAATCTTGGGGTGATAGCCCCTCCTGATAAAAACTAATGTTGTTGAGGATGACATTCATCCTGAAAATCTATCAGAATATCATTGACTTGATTGATGAGTTTGGGGACTACTCCTTAGGGGGAGCCATCTTATGGTTATTAGGGTTTGGTACTGAGATTTTCCTATTTTTTTCCTTTTGAGGTGAGTCAGCTCTCTTTGATGTCTTTGGTACTTTTCCATTGATGTCAGAGGGGGAGAGATTGTATGTTAAAAATAGAGGTGATTATGCTTGTCAGAGATTGTGTTGAAGCTAGATATTCAGAGTGATCATGGGGATATATTAATTTCTTTTTGCATTGATCAATTTTTCATTTTGCATGTTATCATCAATGCCAAATGGGGAGATTTTTGGAAAATTGTTGAGCATGTCAGATTTTTGTTCTCTGGTGTTTTGACATTAATGTTTTTTCATTGATGTCAATATACTAGTTGTTTTTTCAAATAGTGTGTTTTGTATGTTCAGTGAAGAATATTTTAGTTGTTCAAGTGATATATGGAAGATCTTGAGTTGCAATCGTGCGGTATTATTCCATGGTGTCTATAGTTGTTCTATAGTGGTTCGTAGAAGTTTGGATGAAAAATTGAGTGAGGTATGATTGAGTTGTTGGTATCTATTGTTATAGTATTCCTCTATTTATTGGTTGAGTATTTGGATTGGTATGTCTTGGATTTGATGTTTCAGAGGTTGTGAAGCTGGTGGTTTAATGGTTCCTTAACATTGTGTCCACAACTAGATTTGTTCATGATTAAGAGTATGATAAGCTATCTTTTGTTGCGACAGAGTTTGGTATATTCATGTTCTTTTTGATAATAGATGAGGATGATTTTGTATGTCATTTTGGATGGTATTCATCCTTCTTTTCCATGTTCTTGGATTGTTTGATTATTTTGTTATTGTTAGTAATAACTGAGAGGGGGGGTGAATCAGGGGCCTCAAAAATTTATCCTTTAAACTTTAATCTACCAAACAATACACCTCAGATTATTAAGTCCCTACAACATGTATGCCTTTGAAATACTTGAAATAATCAAATTTCTATCGGTTTACCTTGTCTATGCTTATTCTCCTTGATTACCAATAAGTAGTAAAACTTATTTACCAAAGCTTAGTAAATATGAAGAGTAAACCAATCAATCCATAAATGCATATGTGAAATGTAAACCAATAAAGTAATAAACCATACACATATAACACATGGATTTTAACATGAAAACCCTGTTAAGGGAAACAACCACTAGGACCGGTACCCCAAATTTTCACTCTTCTGAAGTGAGCCCTGTTAGGAGCCAACCCTGTTAAAAGTTACAAACACACTGTTAAGTGCAACCTTGTTAAAGGATTTTTATACATAGGTTGTCACTTAGTATCTAGCATCTATGCTACCATCCTTGAATCAACCTTTAGACTATCAATAGGCTTTATGCTAATCTTACTACCATCCTTGAATCAGCCTCCTTCTTAGACTATCAATAGGCTTTAGGTAAGACGGATGCTACTATCATGAATCAACCTTTTTGGTAATCTGTTAGGATATACCTCAATTATAGAAAATGGTTGAGTCGTGCTTTGTTAAGAGACTTAATGCTTCAATGGTTAAACTGAAACACAATGACCTATTTATAATGCAACTTTGAATTGCAGATATTTAGATCTATTCATGTACAATACCTCTCTGATCAATGTATCAATTAAATTCCTTTGTGCTTCACACTTTTTTCTCTGTGATGTTGTGCTTCACTGTTCGTCGGTGTCTGCAGAATTCTTTAGCTCTCCCTTATCTTGATTGATCAGGACTATATGATGTTTATCCTTCACCAGTTTCTCTTCAGCATCTTCTTTCAATTCACTCCCCCATGTACATCTGATTGATTTTTTTTGGAAATGAATTATGCTTGTCTCTATTAGAGTAGTCATATTATAGCTAATAATTAAATCATGTAATTATTAGTCTATTATACTCTATGCTTAAGTTTTACTTAGGCAGCTTATTAGTCTTTAGGGTTTTCCCCTTTAGGGTTTCGGTATCCTTTTATAAGGACTCACCGCTTTGCATTTCATTATGGAGTTCTTTTACATCACATTGTAATCTAGAAACATATCATTAATATATTGTTTTTCTGTTGCATACGATGTCTCCTCTGGCCTTTTGGCCACCATAACTATTCTTCTCTCTTATGTCTTTGCTTCTACTTTGTGACAGGTTTGCATGCAGGTGTTCTTGGGAGAATAGGACATTTCCTATTTCTAACATGGTATCAGAGCCACACTGCTACTGCCTGGTCTGGGGTTTGTGAAGTTTTGATTCAAGGGTAAAAACCACAACTTTTCTAGGGTTTCTTCTTCATTCTGGAAGAGACACTTTTTTCTGGAGCAATTTAAGCTAAAACAGACACCACCATTGCGCTCAAAAGGCCTGGGAGAGTTAATTTTCATATAAATTTCCCCATTTTTGGCCACAGTAGCCTCTGGGAAATTTTTCTCTCTCCCAAGTCTTACGGATCAAATTTCGAGGTGAAAAACGTTCAAAAAAATAAAAAAAATAAAAAATTAGAATTTTTTTTTTTTTGTTTTTTTACAAAGTTTTTAAAAAAAAAAACAATG
>MU228062.1:1335915-1348265 GCA_018584345.1 Thuja plicata | reverse complement strand
ATATCAAGTTGACATCAATGACAATACAAACCATTAACTGATTTAATGTCTTCTATCATCTTCAACTTAACATTATCAAACATTCAATTAGTTACATGTCATCAATCTCTCCCTTTGGCATTGATGGAAACATACTATATTATCACACTATAATATTTCTAATACAACATGAAATATAATTGTTGAGATTCATCAAATTACCAAATAGTTTGTTTTGATAACTGATAAAAATGTCTGACCGCTGGTGTTGACATGGTTTTACTGACCGGGTCTGCCAACAGTCATAAGTTGTCACCAGGTACCGGGGGTACCGGCCAACTCTGCCTACAAAGGCTATTCGGGGAAGTTAGATTCCCCGTGCCTCCAAGCACTTGGGTGTCGGGTCATGACGGTGTGGGGCTCGGTTGGGAGAAGTGACTATTTTTGAGGGGGATAGATGGTTTCTTCAACTCATTCTCTCCATAGATTCAAGAAGGTGAGATTTCTCCAAGAATTCTACACTTAGTAAATAAACTTAAAAAGATCCTGTAGGGTCAGAAATACTTCATCTATCTATAGTTATGTTTAAACATTCGAAACATCAATAATGCTCAGATATACTACACTAAATACTGAAGAAATACACAACCATCAGTTCATATTTTGTTAGTAGTAAGGGAAAAGAGGTCGTTAAGCTACTTAAAATATCAGAGCAGAAGACATAAGGAACATAAAATATAAAATACCATTAACTCAGAAGTTTGAATGCCAATAACATCATTCCAAAGAACTCTCCGTTCTTCATTAATATTTCTTCCAGCAAGCACTGGTGCGTGATACAATGGTGGCTCCAGGGGAGCGTCTAACTATTGGAAGGTGAAATAATGGAGCATTGAGCTCTACAACTGAAATGAAAATACTACTTTTCTATTATTGTGGACAGCAAAATCATCAATTTTGCTGACCCTTGGAAATGGGCCAGACTTACTATTTGAACACATTTTCATCTAACCCTAACCCTAACCCTATTTTACATTATGCTACAATAAAATATAATATATGGGGGCCGGTACTACCTGTGCCACCCTACAAAAGACCTTGAGATGGAATAGGCCTGATGTGTCAGAAAAATAAGACAAGAAGGTACAGTGGAAGAATCAGCCTCAAGAAGAGAGCTATGAAAGAGAAGGAAGAAATGAGATCCCTGGGGATCGAGGCTACATGCCTCATAAATGGGAAATGTGGCATCCTGTCTCCAATGTGCCAGGTGTACATCCGAAGTGGTTCCTTGAGAAGACCATCTATCAGAAAACCAACTGCTGATCTGACATTCCTTGATGTAGCCAACTACCTTCTGACAGTCTTTATTAACCGCTTCTGAAAGTGACCGGTCAGCCTCAGGGACCGGGACACGGATCACTTGAAAGAATACAAATTTTGGGATCTAGGATTCTGGGATCCAGGAACTTACATTCTGAAAGAATAAAGAATACAAAATGCTTGGGCTTTCTCTGGTCTCCAGAGAAACTTTATTGTTGCTTGTTGTCATTGAAGGTTTGGAGAAGGCGGGAGATTCCATCATCATCAATTTCTCTAAGGTGGGACTGCCGATACTTAGCTACCTCAATTTGTTCCCCTAGCTTTGAAACATTATCCTTGAACTCATCGGCCATTTTTGCTGCATCATGACCACTAAGGACCATGCGAGTTAGCCCTGTCATTTGAGTCCCATCCAATCCCTCCGAGGATTGATATTTGGACTCCATCAATTCATCAAACTTCTCCAAAATATTTTCCTTCAGAGTGCATGTGTCAGTGCTGAATGGGTTAGCCCCGGAGACCTCTGCGACAAATGCCTTGTACATATTTGAAGAATACTACACTATGTTGACTTTATCGTGTAGAGCCCCTACAAGTTGCTTGAGTACCTCCAATGTGAGGTCAAGTCTGGAGTGTTGGGTCCTCACAAAGTCAAATGATTCTTCTCCTAGAATCCTAGATTTGGAGACCATCTCTTCCCCAAGGCTGAGGAGTTCTTCTAGTTCTACCTTCCATGCCTCATAGTTTTCCATGTCACCCTCCCATATATTAAGGATATTCTTTTCCTAATACAAAATGTGTCGTGTCGCATATAAATTTGGGAGGGTGGATATCAGGAAATGCCGGGTGTTTCCTATTTGCAGAGCGACCCACTCATCGACCGCTTGGGCCTTCTTCTTCATTGCTCGCAGGGAGTCAATGTCTCTCTATGGTAATGGCACATCAGACATGGAGGCCTCCAGAGGAATAGCACTAATAGGCTTGTCCAGCTCAGTAAGCAATCCCATAAGGTTTGCTATCTTTTCTTTTTTCTCTTTGAGCCTTTGGGCCTCCTTTTCGTATCGGGCCTCCACCGCTATGGTCACCTTTGTTAATAGGTTTACTTCACCCTATTTTCCTCTCTTTCCCAGTGATATCTCTATGATATCATAATATCCGGCCTCAGCCACCACCTTATCAGTATCTAGGGGAGGTGTTACAGCAATGACAACTGTTTCTCCTCCCGGCCTGGTTCGAAGAGTATGAACTGTCCAGGCTTTCTTGGCCTTTGGTAGTCCTTGGACCTAAGCCATCATTTCGACCAGGGAGAGGTGAGCTCTAGGGGTAGATAGGGATTTTCTCTTCTTACTTTCAACTAACCACTGAGGGGGTAGAGGTGGCTTATTTGCCAAATTTTGTTCTTTCAATTCTTCCCTGGTGTCCTGTTGTTGTTCCTCCTCAGTGGTGTGAGTCTCACCCGCCCCTTTCTCTTTATCTTGGGCTTCATCAGGAACATTCCTCCGGTGATTTTGATCTCTTCTGCCTTATCCCTTATATCTTTAACTTCATCGGGGCCTTCATTGGCTATCTCAGGGGTGTCCTCCTCTCGTTTTTCTTGCTCTTTAGCCTTGGTCTTCAGGATCTCTTCTTCTTTTGATACATCTTTTGGAAATAGTGGAGGTACCAGGCCAAGATTTAGTGTTTGTGCCACAGTTATGACCTGCCCAAAGGTTTCTCTAGGGAGTGGTGCTTGGAACATGGTAGCTGATGTTACAGTTGCTCCTGTAGGTCTTATTCCCTCAACAGATGTTGCTTGTTCACTCTACTTTTGTTGGTCTATCCCTGTATCTTGCATCTTCGGAGCTTCAGAGGTGGTTTCCTGCTCTATTTCCTTTTCTTCTTCCATTTTCTCTTCCTGCTCCTATGTAGTTCTTTGTTCCTCAGCTTCCTCTTCTGCTGGGACTTCTTTTGTTTGCTGGATGTCCCCCTGTAAGTTACCAAACTCGTCGATTGCAAAAATATCATCAAACTCATCCTGCGGAGGAGGCTTGGCTGGGACATCGGCAAGTTTTGCTTCCTTCTCTATCTCTAGGGATTCGGAAGAAAGGATTTCAACTTGTGTAGTATGGGGCATCCCTAACTCTGGCTCCTTCTTGGGCTTAGGGTCAAGCCTCCTCATTCGCTGGGTAATCAAGGGTGGCCCCACATCCCTTACTGATGCTTGTTCCATTGGGTCCACCCCTGTTGCCTTAACCATCAAGGTTGCTAGTGAAGGGGAGGATGGAGGACAAATAGGTCTGGCCATGAGCAACAGGGTAGCCAGCCGTGTGTTTAGGTTCTCCCTCATTTGATGGGAGGCTACTACCGATTGCCTTATTTATTCTTTAATGGGGACTTTCTGCATAATGGGAGTTGTTTCTATCCCTTTTCCTTTATCTACTCTTTGTGAGGAAGTCACGGCCCCGAAAGTTAACTTGGGTACTGGCTGGGCTGCCCGACGGACGCTTCCGGGGCACACCTTTTTGAAGTAGAGGTGGCTGCATTTAACAATGTTGTGAGTGAACTCTTCTATTATGGGCCCTTCCTATGCATCCCAATTCACTGGTGGAAGGGCCAACTTATCGATCCCCTTTTCCTTGTACTAGGGATCGACCGTGGAGCCGGTATCTGAAAATTCCTTCGAGAACCTTCAGAGCTTCAATCTCTCCATCATCCTTGCGGTCATCCTGACAAAATGCCACCCCCGAACATCCACGTTGTCCTGGAAATCCTCACAGAAATCCTCCATATGATATTGGTGGGGCTCTGATGCCCGGGGAAGTGTCGCTACAATCTTTCCATGCGGATCAAAATGCTTCCGTGCCAAATAGAATTCTGCCAAGTTATAGCTTTTCAGTTCATTGTCTGCTTCTTTGGCGGCGGCCAGACTGCATGAATAATTCTCACAAATGATTGGGAATGGAATATTAGTTACCTTCTTTAGGGCATAGAAGGCGTGCAGCTCCATTATCTGCCTGCAATATTCTAGGAGGACTATCTTTTCCTCGCAGTGTTTGGGCAACAAGTAGGGTTTCCTAGAGAAGCCGGTCACCCTTATATAAGTATGCTGCTAAAATTGTATATAGTAGTGTTCATAACTTTAGACCAAATTCATTGCCTCTGTGGACAGGCGGTATCCTACATCTTGGGTGGGTGTGAGCAGGTGGTAGCAAACGAACGCATCATTTAGTTAGAAAAAATTGGGGAAACTGGCCTCCCATTGCATTTGTTGGAAGTGGTCCCAGGGGGCCTTTTGTCCCGGGCTGATCCTGAGTACGCTGTCTGTAAGTAATTTGTTGGTATGGGGCCATTGTTGTGTCAGGGCCTAGAGGACATAAGAAGTCATATAAAAATTCTTCTTCTTGGCTAGTTGGAGGAATTGGGAGTCTACATGGTTGGAGATTATGGCAGCCCAGTCAAAATACTCCTCGCCCGTGCTGATACCTAGCAAAAAGTAGTACATCCACCTGGAGAACTCCCAGGCATGTTTTTGTCTAAAGACTTTGCATAAGGCTATCATCCCCATTTAGATTCTTTCTTTGAATTCAGCTTTGGGGATTTCCAGCTTCATCCTCCTGGGATCCCTCTTCAGGGTCTTTAACCAATGATTGTTCATGTATATACGGGCCATGTCCTCCAACTGAGTAAATTGGGCCAAGGCATCTGACTGGGTAACCACAACCAATTTTTCAAATTGGGGGATCCCCAAGCCCCTTTGGAAGGTATTAGGATTGAGGGACACTAAGGGAGTAGGGTACCCTGTTGGTTTCGGGGCTGAAAGCATAACAACCCTGGCAGATGCATTGTAGTGTGTTGAAAGTGTGAGAATAAGCTCTGGTGACTGTACAAAGCATGAGAAACAAGCCACCGTGAGAATCTCAGAGTTTCCAATATGAATGGCCAAAGGATCTCTGGCCTGTCACTGAATGTACATAACTTTGACCAAGGCTTGCATTTCTGGCCATGTTTCGACGCTAGTGTCGGCAATAAGCTGGACCTTGGACTCAATCTTTGAGCTCACGATGACTCCATCCTTTATGTATTTTAGGCTCAAAGGCATCTTTTCCAGAGCCTTCTCCATTTTGGACCTTACTGCCACCCTAGTACTTGCTGTAGAAGGTAGTTCCAGACATCTGGGTGGTGAGGATGTGGATGCTTCAGACATGTTTGAAAGTACTACTCTAGAAATCTGCAAGGCAAAGCGACCGTGAGAACACATTAATCAATAAACACTTCAGGGTCTAGAGATCTTACCATCGCAATGTTCGCTTCCCCTGAAAAGTTAGTTTCCTTCAAAACTTTGGACAACATACATGTACATATCATGAACTTAGGAATTTTATTAACCATCCCAGTCTGGGAATTTTATCACATTTGGAAATAAGGACACAGGATGGATGATGGCAAGAGAATCGAAGCCCTGGGAAGTGACCGTTGGTAGAAGTGTACAAAAGGAAAATCATCAGACCCATGTGGGTGCCACGTGGGTGAGTAATAAATGGGAGTTATGGTGATGATGGCAAAGCCAACTGTCTGAATGCGTAAAAAATGAAGGCCACTTGGATAGATTTAAATGTGTGCAAGGGTCATAAATGAGGGTCAGGCTAGTTTTACAGAGGAGAGAGAAAACTGCTTATTTGAAACCAACCGAGAGCCAATTTTCAAATAGGTGGTATTCTTCTCAGAACAAGCTTGCAGACTAGAACCAGTGACATAGGTAGCACAGTCAGTTTTCTAAGCTACCCGATAGGATACACATAGGATATAGATCAGAGCCAAAAGATATATACATGCAGACTAGAGGGATATATAATAAATATACACTAAATTTATACATATATACACTGCAGAACAAATATCTACAAGAAAATAGGCAAAGCACAAGATATATACAACTTCCTACACTATATACAGACTAGATTACACCTACACAGAGGGTGGACAACCCTCTGGCAGAGCCAACCCACTAACAGGTGACAAACCAGAAAGAAAAAAAAGACAAACAAAACAAAACAGGCAAAGGCAACACAAAACCAATAACACCAGACAGAAGGAAAACCGAAGGGAGTAGAGGCACCAACCTGAGAATGTAAAAAGGAGAGGAAAAGAAGCCTCCTCAGAAGCTCTGCAACAGCTCCAACTGTCAAATGATCACAACTCGCCACCACAAACCACTCACAATCACTTGAAAATGTTGGAAATGATTAGCACTGGATTATTGCTAAGTTGCTGCAAATCACTCTAAAATTGCTTTGATTGCTTGAGTGTTTAATCATGGTAAATGTGAAAATTATAAGTCACTCTTATTTATACCCACGGTAAAAAGAAAGCCACCTTCCCATCCACAAACCACAAATAGATAGACCTCTGGACTCTGGGCCTGGGGATTCTCTGCGATGATATCATCTTAAGGAAAGAGAACATCGCAGTGAAGAATCTCAGAGTCCAGAATCTAGCTCCCGACAAAGGATGACCAACTCTGGGACTGGGGTCCTGGAGGCACAAGATACTAACAAAACAAAGCACAACCGCAGGGGAGAAAACCCCGAAGAAGGAAAATAAAAGAAGACAACGAAAGAGACAAGGCAAGAACAAAAAGAAAAATAAAAAAAAAGGAGGACCCAACATTTTGCACACAAAATGTAGCGATAGGGATGCAGGACATAACAGCTGGTAAGCTCTATATTAGCTTAGATTTGATTCTTGCAGCTTTCCCTGTTTCTTCTTCTGATGTGTTGTGTCCTCTGTTTGTGTCAATTTCTCTCTTTTGACTTTTCAACTTCTTGATGTCACTGTCTTTCATTTGCAACTTTTATACAAATTCTCACTCTATGGATATGATCTCTCCTTGTTTGGAGTAATCTGATAATGAATAGTTTTTTATGATAATATGGATACATTCTCTCCCTTTGACAACAATGCCAAACAAATATTTGTCAAATATCTGACATTTTGTCAAACAATTTCTTCTCTCCATAATATATTCCTTGAATTTCCCTTATCCATCATCAATATAACAATATGTTCTGGTGCTTTGTTCTGATATATACCTTTCTGTATATAGATGTAGCTTTAAAGTTCATTTTCTGTTGCATCAATCATGAATGATATTCTGATAATATATGGTTGATGCAGCCTTCACTCCTTTTACTGACTCGTAGACATGGGTTTGACCCCTAGTCTTTTTCTCAGTACTCAAATGTATCTTTGGGCAGTGACTTGGTGAAGATGTCAGCCAATTGTTCTTTTGATTGCACATATTCGAGTATGGCCTCTTTTTCTTGAACTTGTTCTCTTAAGTAATGATACTTGATGGCAATGTGTTTGGTCTTTGCATGCATGATTGGATTCTTGGAAATATTTATTGCACTGGTGTTATCACAATAGATAATTACTAGTTCTATGATCTTCATATGCATACCTTCCAGCAACTGTTTGATCCATGCAATATTTGAGCAGTTTGCAATAGCAACAACATATTCTGCTTCTATAGTAGACTAAGAGATACATCCTTGCTTCTTGCTAATCCACGTGACATATCTATCACTCATAATGAATGCTCCTCTAGTTGTGCTCTTTCGATCATCAAGATTTCTAGCCCAATCAGCGTCGGTAAACACTTTCAGTTGAAAATTTCCTTCTCTTCTATACCATAAGCCAAATTCCTTAGTATTCTTCAGATATCTTAGAATTATTTTCACAATAGTTATATGTGATTCCCTGGGGTTAGTAGAAAATCTAGCAATAATTCCTACTGCATGTGCAATATCTGGTCTAGTGTGTACAACATACATAAGTTTTCCTATCATTGATCTGTATAGAGTCTAATTTACCTTTGTTGTCTTGTCTTCCTTTGTTAATTTGCATCTAGTAGCCATCAGTGTTCCAATAGGTTTGGAATCTTCCATCTTAAATATTTTCAGAACTTCGTTGATGTATTTGGACTGTGTAATGAAAATACCTTCACTTTGTTGAATGATCTGTAGATGAAGAAAGAACTTGATCTCTCCAAACATAGACATCTCAAATTCTTTACTCATCTCATTAGCAAATGATTTGCATAGCATATCATTGCCTCCAAATATGATGTCATCAACAAATATTTTAGCAATCAAAGTGTTAGCATTAGTATCTTCTCTCAAATAAAGATTACTATTTTCACTAGTCCTCATGAATCCAATACTTATTAGATAGGAATGAAGTCATTCATACTAGGCTTTGGGATCTTGTTTCAATCCATACAAGGCTTTATTAAGTCTACATACCATGTTCCTCTTGTTTGGATCCACAAACCCTTCTGGTTGCTCAATGTATACCTTTTCTTCAAGTATTCCGTTTAGGAATGCTGACTTGACGTCCATTTGATATACTTTGAATCATTTGTATGCATCATAAGCAAGTAGAATTATTACTCCTTCTAGCCTAGCAACGGGTGCAAAGGTTTCTCCATAGTCTATACCTTCCTCTTTTGCATACCCCTTGCATACTAGTCTTGCTTTGTTCCTTGTGACTTCTCCATTCTTGTTTAGTTTGTTCCTGAATATCCATTTTGTACCGATGACATTCTTGTCATCTAGTCTTGGCACAAGTGACCATGTCTTGTTCTTTTCAATCTGTTTAATCTCATCAATCATAGCACTTATCCATTCTTCATTATCTAGTGCAGCATTTATAGATTTTAATTCAAACTCACAAATTAAGCAATTTGAATTTAAAGAATTACTTCTTGTTCTTGTACCAGCTTTCTTATCTCCTATGATCTGGTCCTCTAGATGGTTCTTTCTTATATATCTTGCAAGTATAGGTACAACTCTTTGTGTATCATTTTGATTTTCATTACCTTGCACATCATTTTGATCATTATCCTGACCATCAGTAACAACATCGTAATCGTCAGTTGCAACATTCTGTTGTTCTGGATTTAAGCATTGTTGCTCAGGTAGAGTTATGGGTCCTTCACATTATACAAATTTTTTGTAGTCCTCTAGTTCTTTTGTGCTTTCTAGTTCATTCTTTTCTGTAAATTCATCAATCTTCACATTTGCACTTTCAACTATTTTGTTAGAAGCCTTAAGTAGACATTTAAAAGCTTTGCTTTTGGTATAATACCCCAGAAAAATACCTTCATCACTTTTGGCGTCAAGCTTTCCATTTCTATTATCTTTTAAGACATAACATTGACTGCCAAATATTTTGAAGTAACTTACATTGGGTGTTTAACCATATCATGGCTCATAAGGAGTCTTCTTTGAGTCCTTTCTCAATTGTACTCTATTAAGTGTATAGACAACAGTGCTAACAACCTCCCTCCAGAAGATCTGGGTGATGTCCTTCTCTATCATCAATATTCTTGCACAATCAATTATTGATCTATTCCTTCTTTCAACAATCCCATTTTGTTGTGGTGTTCTTGGTGCAGAAACCTGTCTTTTTATACCATGCTCATTACAGAAATTAGTGAATTGATCTGATATAAATTCTCCTCCTCTATCTGATCTTAAACATTTTAGATCCTTACCACTCTATTTTTCTACCATAGCCTTGTACCATTTAAACATCTTGAATGCTTCAGATGTTTCTTTTAGAAACATGACTGTCATCATTCTAGAATAATCATCAACAAAGAGAATAAAATATCTATCTCCATAATAGCTCTTTGTCCTCATAGGTCCACATAAATTAGTATGGACTAATTCTAGAATGTCATCAGATGTATAGATTTTACTTTTGAAACTAGACTTTGTCATTTTACCTTTTTGACAATTTAGCACATGATGTTGTCTGGCTTTGTCATCGTCGGTAAGCCTCTTACACTTCTTTTCCTACTTATTTTCATCATGTTTTCAAAATTCATTTGACACAGTCTTTTGTGCCACAACCATATGTCTTCGTTCCTAGTCATTAGACAAGTGGGGTTTGTATCATTCAAATAGAATAAGTTACCTTTGGTCTGTTCACCAGTACCAATCAGTATTCTTGATTCATTGAAGATTTTTTCCTTCTTGTTCTCAAATGCACTCTATGACCTGAATTATTCAGCTAAGAAACACTCAACAGATTATAATTCAATCCTTTTACCCAATAATCATTTTCACATTTAATTAGGTTATTCAGCATTACTGTTCCTTTACTTTCAATTTGACAAGGTGTATCATTTCCCATTCTTACTATACCACCTTTATAGTATTCAAAATTATTAAAATTTTCTTTATCACCGATCATATAGTGAGTGCAACCACTATCTATAATCCATTTATCATTCTTACTAATCTTAGATATGAGTGTAGTTTCTTCATACCTTTCATCTTCATCTGAATCATCCTTCATAGCTACAAATATTATCTTGATATCATCATCCATTTCGGTGTCAGTATCTTCATCTTTGCAAGAAGCTAGATAGCTAGCCTTCTTGCCTTTGTCCTTGTAATCTCGAGTATCACTTATTTCTAATCATCAGTAACCTCTATAATCTTTGTTGTCACCTCTGTCAAATTTCTTCTCAAAAGATCTATTATCACTTCTGTCATCTTTTCTTTTGTTAGGACATCTTGCAGCAAAGTGTCCAATCTATTTACAATTGAAACATACAAGTGGTAACTTGCCTTTGTATTTACCTTTGCCTCTTTACATTCTTCTTTCCATGAGTGCTTCTATTTCATCTAGATCTTCTTCTTCACTTTCACTTTCACTTTCTCTTCTAGATGAGTGTCTCTGACTAGATTTGCTTATTCTCATAGAAGACTTAAATGTAGACTCTAAACTTGGTAAGACACTATTATCAAAATTATTCATCTCAAATGAAATCAGTCTACCAATCAGGTTTTCTTAAATAGCAGAGACTCTAATAGCATATACAGGAAATATGATTCTTAAGATTTTACTTACCATTGTCTCCTCTTCAAGTGTACCTCCAATGCCTCATATAGCATTGACTACTTCTTTTATTCTTGTGTTGTACTGAGTGATGTTTTGACCTTCTTTCATTATGAGATCATCAAACTTTCCTCTAAGGCTTTCTACCTTGGCTCTCAGAACATTTGTATCACCACCATGTACAAGTTTTAGCTTATCCCACATTGTCTTTGCATTTTTGCAATCTTTGACATCCTCAAATTCAGCATCAGAGAGTGAGGAAAAAAGCTCTATAACCATGCAGTTATGTTCATGCTTTACTCTCAATTGATCTACCGTCAATGGTCCTGTAGGCAACACATATTCAGTATCTAAGTATTGAGTATTATCATTTCCAATACCTGATAAGTGGATTTTTATTCTGCTTTTCCATGAAGCAAAGTTGTTTTTGTTCAACCTGGGCACATCTCGTCTATTCATCTTGTGATCTTAACTTAGGTCTTGAAACCTTCCTTCTAAGCATACAAGCTCTGATACCAATTTTTAGTAATAACTGAGAGGGGGGCGTGAATTAGTGGCCTCAAAAATTTATCCTTTAAACTTTAATCCACCAATCAATACACCTCAGATTATTAAGTCCCTACAAGATGTATGCCTTTGAAATACTTGAAATAATTAACTATCTGTCGGTTTACCTTGTATGTCTTTATTCTCCTTGATTACCGATAAGCAGTAAAACTTATTTACCGAAGCTCAGTAAATATGCAGAGTAAACCAATCAATCCAGAAGTGCATATGTGAAATGTAAAACATTAAAGTAATAAACCATACACATATAACACATGGATTTTAATGTGGAAACCCTGTTATGGGAAAAAACAACTGGGACCGGTACCCCAAATTTTCACTCTTCTGAAGTGAGCCCTGTTAGGAGCCAACCCTGTTAAAGGTTACAAACACACTGTTAAGTGTGATCTTGTTAGAGGATTTTTATACATAGGCTGTCACTTAGTATTTGGCATCCATGCTACCATCCTTGAATCATCCTTTAGAATGTCAATAGGCTTTATGCTAATCTTACTACCATCCTTGAATCAACCTCCTTCTTAGACTGTCAATAGGCTTTAGGTAAGACCGATGCTACTATCATGAATCAACCTTTTTGGTAATCT
The DNA here is from genome assembly GCA_018584345.1 of Thuja plicata. Taxonomy (NCBI): domain Eukaryota; kingdom Viridiplantae; phylum Streptophyta; class Pinopsida; order Cupressales; family Cupressaceae; genus Thuja; species Thuja plicata. The sequence goes on along the minus strand of MU228062.1, from coordinate 1,335,924 downwards.
GTTAGGATA
>MU228062.1:1307341-1335865 GCA_018584345.1 Thuja plicata | reverse complement strand
AGACTGTCAATAGGCTTTAGGTAAGACCGATGCTACTATCATGAATCAACCTTTTTGGTAATCTGTTAGGATATACCTCAATTATAGAAGACGGTTAAGTCCTGCTCTGTTAAGAGACTTAATGCTTTAATGGTTAAATTGAAACACAATGACCTATTTCTAATGCAACTTTGAATTGCAGATATCTAGATCTATTCACATACAATACCTCTCTGATCAATGTATCAATTCAATTCCTTTGTGCTTTACACTTTCTGTTCTGTGATGTTGTACTTCATTGTTCCTCGGTGTCTGTAGAATTCTTTAGCTCTCCCTTAGCTTGATTGATCAGGACTGTATGAAGTTTATCCTTCACCAGTTTCTCTTTAGCATCTTCTTTCAATTCACTCCCTCATGTATCTGATTGCTTCTTTTGGAAATGAATTATGCTTTTCTCTTATATAGACACGATATTCCTTTATTTTTTATTCTTGATTCTTGATTCTTTGCGTGAAAAATAATCCAGCCAATTTTATTTACGGCTTTAACTCCTGATTTATCTCGTAGTTATCTTCTTGCGAACTCTATAAATCAATTGCTTAACTGTGGTTGAATAAAACAAATAAATCAATTAGTTAATTCTATCCTTAAGCTCTGCCAGCTAGATATTTTATCATTTTTTGATCTCTCTGTTCTGTCGGTCAATTCTACAGTTCATTGCCGGTGACAACTGCTAGTTCCGTCGGTGTAAGTTCAGTTAGCTTCGGGATCTCCATCTGTCGGGCATCATTGGATCTTTCTCATCATGCAAATTTTTTTTCAGCTCATCGGGCATCCTGTGATTCTACTTCATCCAGCAACACTATCTTCTACTCATCGGGCATCACTGTGACTTTTTCTATTCCTTTACCGATGGTGTGCACTCCATCGGTGTTGTCTTTCACTTAGTGAGTACTTGACTTTTATGCATTGCTGAAAACATAACCTCTGTTCCATTGATTCTCTAAAGTCTTTCACATTATGTACTTGACCATACAAATGATATCAAGTTGACATCAATGACAATACAAACCATTAACTGATTTAATGTACTGTATCATCTTCAACTTAACATTATAAAACATTCAATCAGTTACATGTCATCAGTTATTGCATTGCATTGTTTGAACTGGTCAGATTTGTTAATTCATGAGATGGAAGTTTACTAATGCATAGGGTGAAGGGAGGATTGAATAGTCATACCTCTTTTGGATAACTATAAAACCTTCACCTTTTTCAAAGAACTTTTGTATGACAACCTTATAATCCTAGAACTCTTCATCTAAACCTTTAGACCTTAGCATTCACTATTCTACCAGAAATTGTAGAATTTAATTGAGAGAGAGAGAGAGAGAGAGAGAGAGATGTGTTGTAACGCTTCACTATCTAGAAGAGGGAAACCATCCCAACTTTACAAAAATTTAGGATCTAACTATTTTACATTTCTCTCTCTCTCTCTCTCTCTCTCTCTCTTTTAAATTGTTATATCTTAGAAAGTTTCTGGATTGGAAATACAACTACATAGAAAAAAATGACTTTTCTCTTTGAAAATGTACCATCCTAAATAGTAAGCACTTAATTTATGCTCAGTTTGGCATCATTCCGAGCCTAATTTAGTGTTTTTCTTATGGTAGGACCTCATATTGCACTTAAATGCATATTTAATTCATATATAGGACCTCCCTCTCCCTCAATCTTATTTAAACTTGAAGTTGGATCTAAATTCTATGCATTATTTCCCATTTTTCCATTCAATGACCTAATTCATTTTCCACCTAGGACTTATGCATTCATTTTTAGATTTTGGGATCAAATTTGAGGCAATTTTACTTGGACTAGGTCAGCCAAGTCAACCTTGTCGTATCTTTTTGTGCCTAAAATTGTTCTGGAGCTCAATAGTAGGATTTTCTTCCATGGTTTGAAATTATAGTCGTACTTGATGAAATATGAGCCTTGAAATATGTATAGAATGAGACCTCTTCCTCTCATTTTCATATCTACATCAACATAATCCATTATTGTCCAAGTTATTATCATCCATTATGCATTCAAGAGATCTAAGTGCAAGAAAGCATCAATTCATGAAGTAATATATTATCAATCATTATAGTAAATCAATCATTCAAGTGTAGACAATCCATTAAGAATTTTCAAGTCTTCATTCCATTATGTTGATCATGTATTCAAGTCATTTTGTTCCCCCCAATTGGAGCTCAATTAAAGGAGTTTTTAATCGAGCAAGGAGATCTACATTCATCCATCTTCTCTCTCTTCCTCAATCCATTATTGTGGTGAATTACATCATCTACTACATAAGATTGTCTTACATGAATTCCTTTTTTGGGGTTTTTCTATTGAGTCAAAGACATTTGCATCTACATGGTATGATATATTTCACTATTTAGATCTATTATCTATTACATGACAACATTATTTGTATTATATTTACTTTATTTACAAGTTGATTCCTAGATAGGAGTTGAGGAAAACCCCTTCCAACTTTCTTTCCCATCTTTTCTATGTATAGGAACAGGTTGCGGGGTTGCAGATCTGGATTTCAAAATCTCTTAAATGTTTCACATGCCCTCAAAAAATTTCATCAGATTTGGACCTATAGAGATGAGATTAATTTTCCAACCATTTCCAGGATGAGGTCAAATTTTATGGCCTTTTGTGCACTTTTTATCTGAAAATTACATGGTAGACAATTACAGATATCAGCATCTGAGATATGGAGTAACAACTAATTATCGTAGTTTGGAAATAGTAAAATTCAGATCTGAAAGTCATTTTCCTCTTCTAACTTCAAGGTGAGTCTATTCTATCTATTTATCTCTTACACTTACTTTCATAGATAAAATTTATATTTCCTTATCCTTTCTGTGACAACGAATTCAAAACCCTACATTGTGCAGCTCTTGTATTGGCACCCTTACTCTTGTGGTTGTGCTAGTAGGATTCACTTTTTTGGAGGTTTTGTATCCTAATGTATGTTGGATTCGGGGATCTATCTACTCTTAGTAATGATCACCATTTCCACCATTACATTTTGATGAACCTGATCCAAGACATTTCTATTGTGATTTGGTATCTAGAACTAGTTTGTGTGCATTACAATTTATATTACATGTTTTCTACATCATATTAAATCTTAACCTTTATCGCATTTCCATTTTTAGATCTAGTTGTGTATTTTCTAACATGGATCTCTCTAAATTAGATTGGTGTGTAATTACTGATGTCGTTACATTCCTTCTTACCTCTCTTTATCAAGCACATGGACTGAATCATAGATTCTTGCATTTCCTTATGTTTGTATTCTTTCATGGTAATCTTGAAATTGGCATAATGAGATTAACTTATATATGACTTCCTTCTAAGGCATATTTCAAGACCATTATCAATGTTTCATGTCTCTTTCTTCTTCAAATTTTAACCAAATGCATGCAATATATAGATAATAAGGGTCTTTGTTAATGAGCCTGGTGCTATTCATGATCTTCCTAACCTTATGGTAGATAATTATTGTAATTCCTTTAAAATAATTCAAAATATTATTCATGATCCTATTGGAAAAAAGGGTCAGCACTCCCTTCAGGATTTGTGACAAGGGACTAACCACCTCTTATGGATTCTATAATTCTATTGGTTATATCTGGCATTTAAAGGTCAATCTTTTGGTGCAATGACAATCACACTTGTAATAAGTGGTGTCAAAGCTTGGTCATAGGTTAAAATTACCTCAGGTAATGCTTAGAGGGATATTGTTGCAAAAATGGTCAGCGCTACCCTCAGGATTCATGACAAGGGATTAATCGTCTTATGTGGATTTTATAATTCTAGTGGTTGTATTGATCATTGACGAGTCGATATTTTTGTAAAATGGAAATAACACTTGTAATAGATCCAAATGTTATACATTTCCTAGGTGATTTCTATCCAAGAATAAGGGATCATCCTCCTTCTTCCTCCCAAACTAAGGATAATAAGCATGATGATATTTATAGAGAAACCATCCATACTTCTCTTCCTTCAATGCCTTCTAATTATACATCACAACCTGTTCAACATGAGTAGAAAGATCAGGGATTTAGTGACCAAAACCTTAAGGTCCCTCTTCTCCTCCTAGTGAATTTAATTTACCTTAAGCTAACATTTTTTCTCAATGAAATCCTCCTTTTGACATTCTCTCACAATATCATGATACATCACCTTTTGATGGTCGTGCATCTTTGGCCAAGAATATCTATGTTGATATCAAGTATAATACTAGGATATGATTCCCTTATAGATACTCTCAACACATAAAGAAACCAATCAATGAAAAACTTCCATGCTCCTTTCATTATTCTAATAAGCATTCTCTTTGTGATTGTATTGAGTTTAGACAATTTGTTCAAGATTTGGTTGATAGATGTCTTATTCTCTTAACACCCAACATTTTACATTTTCTACATATTAAAGAAATACCTTAACATTTTATTTTCCTACTATGTTGATCTCTATTATTTTAAGCCTTTTTTGTAATGAGCTTGAGGATATCGTAATAGGAAACCTCTCCTGCTCACTAAAACTAGTGGGAAAGGGATCATCATTTCTTCCTTCTTTCAAGGATCTAATTCCTCCCTTTTATTGACATGTTTCTTTCTTAAAATGACATCTTTCAGGAATGCATTTTCCCTTCTACATAAGGATTTTATATTTCATGATATTGCCATCCTAATTTGCAATCTTATGCTTGTTTGAGAGTGTATATATTTTATGCATAAGAAATTAATTAGGGAGTTTAATGTGTCCTTCCTCTCCTTATTTGCATCCAATATACATTGTGACATTGCATCTTTTGTAGTATGATGATATTTCTTACATGGATTTATCATTTTTCAGAAGGATTTTCATCTCGAGTTGCAATATTATGCTTATATTGGTGTTTTCTTTCTATCTTCTCTTTTCTAATTATCTCATTTGTACTATTATATCCTCACTTATATGGACTTATTGGTTAGGATATTTCTCTTTAATGAGATTAGTACCCTCCTTACAATTTCGTCCTTTCTTGGAAGTGCATATCTTGTATAATTAGGTTGACCACTAAGTAGACATAATGTGGCATCATTTTCTCCCCTCTTTTCATTTCTATATGGTTTTTTTATTAAGTTTGATTCGACAATGAATAGTAAGTTGGTTTGACCAATAAGGCCATGGACAATTGATATTTCCAAATCTAAACATTCTTCCTTTTCATAGAGAACACATTACAGTCACCAACGAGTACAAAAGAAGGGTTACTTCATCCTCCATTTTGTTAATATCAATATCCCTTACACCTCTTATATTATTGATCTCCATTCAAAAATTCTTCCAATTTGGTTGATTACCATTCCAGTATATATAATTATTAAGGAAGACACCATTTTTTTAATCAAACTATTTTTAATAGAGTTAAATTATTAGTGGTTGAGAATGCCACATCCTTATTCCAAGCATCATCCTAGAATCTAGTATTTTAACTATCTCCAACAATTTTCTTATCACCTTTATTCAACATATTTTGGAATTCAAAATGTTTTTTCGTATAGGAGATCCACTAGGGAGGTCAATATCATAAATAAGTTTTCCTAAGGAGTTTTTCTTAAGGTATAATTCTTTAGTTATTCTGAGCATGTCTTGAACAAATTTAATGATTTGGCAACTAATTTTACTAAGAAGATACTTGTTAAATAACTTGATTTTTTCTATTTGTAAGCCCCCATGTTTCTTTGTCCTGTAGAGTTTTTCCCAGGTTACATGAGCAATTCTAAAGCTCTCTTCTACACCTACCCATAGGGATTTTCTCTAATTTTTTTTAATTTTATCATTAATTGTAGTTAGGATTTTAAATAGAGATAAGTACACAAGGATATTCTATGAACAAGATTTTAAGAGTTGTAGTTTTCTAGCTTAAATCAATAGCTTTCCCTTCCAAAAACAATTTTTTTTCCAAAATATCTTTAAATGATCATTCCACAAGCTATTAGAAGGGAATTTGATAGTGAGGAAAAGCCCCAAGTTGGAATCAAGAAAATCAATAACACAACACCTAAGTATATTTATAAATTTTACTTGTAAGTGGGGAGAAGCATTGAAGAAGTAGGTTTTTCTTTCATAGTAATTATATGTTGACCTAATATGTGGTCATAGTTGTGCAAGAGATCCTTCCATCTCTTATCTTTTAATACATAAGATTCTCTGAAGATAATAGTATCATCAACAAACTGCTAATGAGAGAAAGGAGACAACAAGGAAGAAACTTTACCCCTTTAAGGATTCTTAGATCCATGTGTTGGAGATTGGCTTCTATGCAAATAATTGATTGTATGCTTGTCATTAATGACAACATATAATATACAACAGTGTTCTATATGAAATTATCCATACAGATGTTCTAGATTTATGCATGTTTATTTCCATGGTGTATACATGTTATAGATGCTATGTGCATTCACGCTGAGTCAGATATGAGTTTTCAGTTGAGTTATGTTAATCATTTATGGTAGTTACATCATCTGAAGATTATCTGTCTAGAGCTTACATAAATATAGTATTTCTTGAGTTTTACCTATCTTCGGGATATGCGTGTTTGTATTAATATTTGGTTATTTTTTAGTGATGATTATACAAAGGCACCAAGCATGTTTTAACAGAATTGTGATATTGGATTAAAATTGGTGATGCCAGCTTTGTGAAGTATTGAGCCTATTCAGTTTGAGTTGCACGGTTCTAACTTTGATTGCGTGGTTAGTTAAGCCGACAAAGAAGTTGGTGAAGTATTCCTAGATACCATCATGACCTTATCCTTGGTGAAGATACACATATCAGTTCTATTATGTTTGCTAAGTGTGAAAATGAAGTGAAAAACAATAGACAGAAGAGAGCAGAAAGTTAGATAGAATAAGTTGAAAAACTATGTGAAGAAACAAAAGAAGATTACAATTCATTGGAACTAATCAAGATAGCAGGTCTACTCAATCAGTTCATCTATCAGATATAGTGTATATCTGTTCTACTGAAGGTTGCAGCCTTCACTATTTTAGCAGTGAGCTTTTGGACACTGAATCCTCACCCCTAATAGGGTTACTTGTAAAAGACTCCTAATAAGGTCTGACCTTTAACTAGGTCTCTGTACTTATTACATTGTAAAGAACAACTCCTAATAGGGTTGCAAGATCTCCTAATAGGGATAATTATACTCAAGTATAGTTCTTTATGGGTGCTAATTCCCAAAGGGGTTTTGACATATTTGGTTTCCTCATAAACAAAATTGTTGTGTTCTCTATTGTGTTATCTGAATGTGCATTTGATTTATGTTAATTGAAGTGTAAGTAAAGAAAAGAATTAAAGTAGCTGATAAATGATTCACCCCCCTCCCTCTAAGTTATCCTTTGGAACTATTCCAACAATTGGTATAAGAGCCAAGTTCCTTGGAGAGAAATCATAGCACATTAAGGTAGATCATATGGCATACTTCAGGAAAGAGAGTCCTAAGTTTGATGGAGAAAACTATCTTGATTGGAAGAACAAAATGATAACACATCTTCACTGCGTTGGATTTGAGATCTATGAGATTTCCACTCAAGCAATTGAAGTTCCCACCTTGAAAGACCTTGCAGAAGAAGACTCTACAATCAAACAAAAGGAAGTGTTCACTAAAAATGCAATCGCCAAAGAAGCCTTAATCAACGCCCTATCCGATAGTGAATTTTATGAGATCAAGAAGGAAGATAAAGCATACTCTATTTGGAAATACTTAGAATATATGTTTGAAGGAGACATCCAAGAAAAGAATTCATGCAGAAAGACATGAAAGAAAAGATACAACAACTTAGAGATGCTACCTGAAGAAAACATCACAACCTACAATTAGAGAATTAATGAAGCAGTTTTGGGTATTAGGAACAATGGTGGAGAAATTTCAGAAGATGATATAATGGACAAACTAATGACCACATTGACAGTAGACTATGAGAGAAAGATCAATATCTTAGATGAGAATATGCAATTTTCAAAACATTTTAAGAGGAAGACTTTGATCAGTAAAATATCTGCATTTGAGATATCAAGATTGAAGACAGAACCTAAAAGTGACACAACTTTCAAACCTTCAGCCATAGCAAGAATCCATAAGAAGCTCTAGTAATAATGAAAAAGTGGATACATAACTAGAAGAAATCATTTCTATGATTGCCAAAAAATAAAGGAAAGGTAAATAGAAATATGAAGGAAAACTACCATTCAAATGTTTTTCATGCAACAAAGTTGGTCACTTTGCATCCAAGTGTCCTACAAGAGTCAAGAAGTTCAGATCAAATTACAAGACCAAGTACACTAAGGAATGTTATCATGCTAAAGATGGTGTAACTGATGATGATTCATGAGAAGATTAAATTGGTTTTATTTCCATTAAAGAGATTTAAAAGATGCTTGAATAAATGGACAAAGAAGATGAAGAAAAAGCACAAGAGTTAGCATTAGTTTCAAAAGTTGACTTTAGAACTGACTGCATCATTGACAATAGATGTTCACACCACATGAAAGGAGACAAAGATAGATTTTTTCATCTAAAAAAATAAAAAGGTGGCATGGTTATATTTGGAGATAACACTCCCAAACCTATCACAGGCAAAGGTTCTATCACCTTAGATGCAAACAATAAGACAGATGATGTTCTTTATGTTGATCGTTTACATCATAACTTACTAAGTGTTGGACAGTTGATTGATAAAGGTTATCAGTTGGAATTCAAAAATAACCAGTGCATCATTAATAACAAAGAAGGATACATTATTTTATCAGGCTCAAAGACCGAAGGTAATGTCTTTCAGCTCAATTCAGAAGTAAGTTATTTTGTTGCAAAAGTTGATGACAGTTGGCTATGGCACAAGAGACTTTTTCATATCAATTTTGACAACATAGTCAAGATAAGTAATGTAAAGGAAGTAAGAGACCTTCCAAGTATTGCAAGACCAGTTGACACCATGTGTAGGGAATGTTTGATGGGTAAGCATGTGAGGACCTCATTAGGAGCAAACAAGACTCTTCTGAAAACAAATTAGATCTGATACATACAGACCTATGTGGACCTACTCAAACAAGATCATACTACAGAGAAAGGTATTTCATTTTTTTTGTTGATGATTTCTCAAGGATGATGTGGGTTGTGTTTCCTAAAAGAAAAATCTGAAGCTTTTGAAAAATTCAAAGTGTTCAAAGCTAAGGTTGAGAATGAATCTGGATTAAAGATAAAATGTCTGAGATTGGATAGAGGAGAATTCACCTCTGACCAGTTTTATAATTACTGTGAAGAACATGGAATCAAGAGACAGTTAAGTGCACCTAGAACCCCTTAGAAGAATGGGATTGCACAAAGAAGGAAAATAATAATACTTGACACAGTGCGCACTATCACAATTGAAGGAAAGGTTGCCCATACCTATTAGAGAGATGTGGTCAATACAACAGTCTATACTATCAATAGAATACAATTAAGGCCAAGCACAGACAAAAAACCCTATGAACTTTGGTTTGGTAATCTACCTACTGTAAAATACTTCAAAATCTTTGGAAGGAAGTGCTACATCAAGAGAGATGATAGCATTGGAAATTTTGATGCTAGAAGCGACAAAGGTATTTTTCTTGGTTACTCTACTAAAAGAAAAGCCTATAAATTTTTTAATCTAAGATTAAAGAATATCATTGAAAGTACTCATGTGAATATTTATGAGAATTTTATGATTTGAGAAACATATTATGATTGTGCTCCCATGATTGAAGATGAGCCCAGACCCATCAATAAGGACACAGTTATTGAAGAAATGTTTGATTGTATGATGTTTCATGTAACAATCCTGAACCAAGTGAAGAAGAATCATAGATTATAGATGAAAGTATCACTTCTAAGAACTCAAAATACACATCCAAATACCACTCTAAGGAAGATATCATTGGGGATCAGAGAGCTAAAGTCTTGACAAGATCTAGAGAAAAACGTTCATCCGCTAATGAAGAGGTATGCTTACTTTGACAGATTGAACCCTTAAGTGTTGAAGATACTTGCAAAGATTCAGCTTGGCAAAGTTCTATGCAAGAAGAATTAGACCAAATAATTAAGAATGAAACATGGGAACTGGTCCCTAGACCCCATGACAAGAATGCGATCGAAAAAAAGTGGATATTCAGGAAAAAAATAAATGAAGAAGACACAGTGGTAAGGAAAAAAACAATATTAGTATGAAAAGGATATGTGGAGAGAGAAGGAATAGACTACGCTGATACATTTGCCCCTATGAGTAGACTAGAAGCTATCAAGTTGTTTTTTGCCTATGCAACATTCAAGAACTTTAAAGTATATCAAATGGATGTCAAGTTAGCCTTTGTGAATGGTGACCTGAAGGAAGAAGTCTACATAGAGAAACATGAAGGATTCAAACTTTCAGAAAAACCAGACATGGTATGCAGACTAAAGAAAGCACGTTATGGACTTAAACAGGCCCCAAGATCTTGGTATGAGAGACTTGATGGTTAATTAAAAGAGATAAGATTCAGATAAGGAGCAGCAAACTATAATTTATTCGTAAGAGAGACAGATGAAGGATTACTACTCGTTATTTTTGTTGATGGCATTATCTTTGGAGGTAATGACAAACTTAGTGCAGAATTTGCCAATGAAATGAAAAGTGAGTTTGAAAAGAGCATGATTGGACCTATCAAATGTTTTCTTGGATTGAATGTAAAACAAATAGACAAAGGCATATTCATAAATCAGTCTAAGTATGTGAAGGAGATATTGAATACTTTCAAGATGGAAGATTGCAAACCAGTAAGCACCCACATGATAACAGGAAGCAAGCTTTCTAAATATGATGATTCCATAGTAGTTGACAAGACTCTATACAAGTCTATGATTGGAAAACTCATATATCTTATTCCATCTAGACCTGATATTTCTAATGCAGTTGGTATTGTTGGAATATTTGTAGCTGAACCTAAACAAAATCACCTAATCCCAATAAAAGGAATGTTCATATATTTAAAAGGAACTATAGACTATGGTTTATGGTATCCTAACTCAGAGAATATACAAATTCATGTATATACTAATGCTGATTGGGCAGGTTGTGTTGATGACATAAAGAGTACATCAGGAGGAGCAGTATTTCTTGGACACAGATTGGTCGCTTGGACAAGTAAAAAGAATAATTGTATTTCTCAGTCAACAGCAAAAGCTGAGTATGTTGTAGCAGCATTGAATTTTTCAACAATGGTTTGGATCAAACAGATGATTAAATACTTGGGTATTAAGATTGGTTATCCCATTTTTATTCACTGTGACAACACTAGTACTATCAATATGTCAAAGAACCTTGTGATGCATGTAAAGACAAAACACATTGAGATCAAATACCATTTTCTAAGAGAAAAAGTTGTAGACAAAGAAGTAAAGTTGGATTATGTGAGCACTAAAGAACAATTAGAAGGTATTTTTACAAAGCCATTATCAAAAGATACTTTTTAGTATCTCAGGGAGAAGCTAGGAGTAATTTCATTTCCTGAGTCTGATTAGAATTTGCAGCAAGAACGTCAGTCCTTGGTGACTGATGAATGGTTGACTACTCTACTTATGGAGTAGTACCTATGCTTAGTGGTGTTTAACACCCTTTGTCATTGATGTCAAAGGGGGAGTATTAGTAAGTGGGAGCATATACTCTGGGGGAGTATACAGAGCAGCAGTAGTGAAGAGGAACTTTTGATGAGGATATTGATAAGATTGTAAAAAGAAGGAAGACACTTTGAGTTTATGATATCATATGTTGCCATCAATGTCAAAGGGGGAGATTGTTGGAGATTTTCTTCTGTGAAAATAATTTATTACATATTTTTAATTGATGACAATATATAATATACAACAATGTTCTATATGAAATTATTCATATAGATTTTCTGGAGTTATGCATGTTTATTTCCATGGTGTATACATGTTATAGATGCTATGTGCATTCTCCAAGTTAGATATCAATTTTAAGTTGACTTATGTTAATCAGTTATGGTAGTTACAGCGTCTGAAGATTATCTATCTAGAGCCGACATAAATACAGTGTTTCTTTAGTTGTGCCTATCTTTAGGATATGCATGTTTGTATTTATATTTAGTTATGAGTTAGTGATGATTATACAAAGGCACCAAGCATGTTTTAACACAATCGTCATATTGGAGTAAAATTGGTGAAGCTGACTTTGTGAAGTGTTGTGTCTATTTAGTTTTAGTTGCGCAATTCTAACTTTGATTGCGTGGTTAGTTAAGTCGACAAAGAAGTTGATGAAGAATTCCCAGATACCATCATGACCTTATCCTTGGTGAAGATACATATAGAAGTTCAATTTTGTTCGATAAGTGTGAAACTGAAGTGAAAAATAATAGATAGAAGAGAGTAGAAAGTTAGACAGAATAAGTTGAAAAACTATTTGAAGAAATAGAAGAAGATTACAATTTATTGGAACTGATCAAGATAGCAGGTCTACTCAAACAGTTCATCTATCAGATATAGTGTATATATATTCTACTGAAGGTTGCAGCCTTCACCATTTTAGCAGTGAGCTTTAGGACAGTGAGTCCTCACCCCTAACATGGTTACTTGTAAAAGACTCCTAAAATGGTCTGACCTTTAACCAAGTCTCTGTACTTATTGCATTGTAAAGAACAACTCTTAATAGGGCTGCAAGATCTCCTAATAGGGATATTTATACTCAAGTACAGTTCTTTGTGGATGCTAATTCCCACCAGGGATTTTACCTATTTCATTTCCCCGTAACCAAAATTGTTGTGTTCTCTATTGTGTTATCTGAATGTGCATTTGATTAATGCCAATTGATATCTAAGTAAAGAAAATAATTAAAGTAGATGATAACTGATTTGACCCCCCCTCTCAGTTATCCTTTGTGATCAGAGGCAAGTGCCTTGGAGAGAAATCCTAACAGCTTAATGTAGGTTAGATGGTATACTTCAGGAAAGAGAGTCCTAAGTTTGATGGAGAAAACTATCTTGACTAGAAGAACAAAATGATAACACATCTTCAGTGCATTGGATTTGAGATTTGTGAGATTGCCACTCAAGCAATTGAAGTTCCCACCTTGAAAGAACTTGAAGAAGAAGACTCTACAATCAAAAAAAGGAAGTGTTCATTCAAAATGCAATCGCCGAAGAAGCCCTAATCAGTGCCCTATCCGACTATGAATTTTGTGAGATCAAGAAGGCAGATAAAGCATACTCTATTTGGAAATACTTAGAAGATATGTTTGAAGGAGAAATCCAAGAAAACAATGCACACAGAAATACATGGAAGAGAAGATACAACAACTTAGAAATGCTACCTGAAGAAAACATCAGAGCCTACAATCAGAGAATTAATGAAGCAGTTTCGGGTATCAGGAACAATGGTGGAGAAATTTTTGAGAGGATGATATAATGGACAAACTAATGACCACATTGACAGCAGACTATGAGAGCAAGATCAATATCTTAGATGAGACTATGCAATTTTAAAAAGGCTTCAAGAGGGAAACTTTGATCAGTAAAATATCTGCATTTGAGATATCAAGATTGAAGACAGAACCTAAAAGTAAGACAACTTTCAAAGCCTCTGTCCACATCAAGAAATCCATAAGCATCTCTAGTAATAATGAAGAAGTGGATACAAAACTAGAAGAAATCATTACTATGATTTCCAAGAAAGAAAGGAAAGGTAAAGGGAAATATGAAGGAAAACTACCATTCAAATTTTTTTCATGCAACAAAGTTGGTCATTTTGCATCCAAGTGTCCTACAAGAGTCAAGAAGTTCAGATTAGATTACAAGACCAAGTACACTAAGGAATGTTATCATGCTAAAGATGGTGTAACTAATGATGATTTAGGATAAGATGAAATTGGTTTCATTTACATTAAATACATTGAAAATATTTTTGAAGAAATGGACAAAGAAGATGAAGAAAAAGCACAATAGTTAGCATTAGTTTCAAAAGATGACATCAAAACTGACTAGTTCATTGACAACGAATGTTCACACCACATGACAGGAGACAATGACAGATTCTTACATCTGGACAAATAAAAAGGTAGCATGGCTAGATTTGGAGATAAAACTCTGATGCAAAGGCTTGAAGAACTCCACAATTTGGACAACAAGACTCTACACCTTTGAAAAATAATCCCTAGGTTTCACTGTGTACCCAAGGGAATCCACTTGCTCAAAAAGGTCAAATGACTTCCAAATGAAACAAGGCTAACCACAAGACTTCCTAGGGTCCTAAAAAACCCAAACCAACTTATCTTGATAGGTTACAAGTTCCCTTTAAGCCTCTTGATGAGATTTCTCAAAATGAGTTACTATCCCCAAGCAACCCTGCCTAGTAGCCCTATTTTTCCTATTTTTGGACTTTTTCCACAAGTTTTCCAAAACAACCCAAAACAAAATAAAAGATTCAGATACCCTTTTGGAAGTTACACAACATATGTCAAAACCAAGTAGGCTTGTTTTGGAACCTCAACCCCAAAAACTGACTGTTCAGTGTCTTCAAGAGGGCTAATTTGAGTGCATTTACAAAGGAAGTACCACAAATATTTATCCCCTGACCCTATAACTTTCATAAGTCCCTATTTATGTCCCAAAACAAAATATATGGGATTGGTTTTCACACAGCAACTCCCAATATGGCCAAACTCAATCACCTTCACCAAATGGCTCCAAAAACTAGGGCCTTCTAGAAAATGACCCAAAACTCACTTCCAGAACCTCTCCTTCTAGATTCACAACTTATTTTACATCTAATTTTTTTTCCTCAAACAAAAACATGCCCTCCTTAAGGCCAAACTCCTGCTGCTACACTCTAGCAAGCATTTTCTTCAAGTTTCCTTCACTATTCTTGGTGATAACCTGTCTCCTTCAACTGTTCTGCATAAGATCATGTTAGAAGAATATTTCACAAGTAATAATGGCATCATCCCATGAGAATCAGAGTGTTTTCATTCATGGAATGATCCATTTCATTGCAAAAAGACCAAACTGTCAAGTAAAATCTGTGACTTTCAAAGACCAGTCAGCACCTATTGATGAAATCTGATTCAAATAAACTTTCAGAGCATAAAAGATTGTGTTAAATGATGAAAATAATATCCATAAATCATTAGAACAACAATCAAACTTCTACAAATTCAGACCATGCAAATGACTTATGAAAATAACCAAAAATTTTGAATTTTCATTGTCAATTTCTGAGACAGTCCATACATTTCATCATTAGTCCATCCAAAGACCTTATCAAGAATTAAATAAAATCCCTAAAAACTTCCTCAACCAACCTAGATCGGTTGGAAGGCTTAGTTAAGTCTAAAAACACTTTTAAATCCTTTTCCCTCCTAAATACTCATAACCATTGGAATTCAAATATTTGAATTTCCAACTTACATTTTATTGCATATTACTATTAAAACCTATTAACTTCTATCCCAATTAATTTATTATTTATTCTAGGACCTAATTGACTCCCCTAAACAACTTTAGATCCCATTTGGCACTATTGGCCACCCTTACATTGTTTTGGTCCTAAGTCCTTTGCCAGGACTTCAAGGACTTATAATATTTAAATTAAATTATCTATTACATATTTCCATTATTGGCCTCAATATATCCCAATTTACTTTTATGAATTCTTTAGATACACTACCTCCATTTGGTTCCAAGGTGGACTTAGGTGTTTGGAGAGGTGCTCCTGCACCACACTCCCAAACCTATCATAGCAAGATGTTCTATCACCTTAGATGGAAAGAATAAGACAGATGATGTTCTTTATGTTGATGGTTTACATCATAACTTTCTAAGTGTTGGATAGTTTCTTGATAAAGGTTATCATTTGGAATTCAAAAACAACCAGTGCATCATTAAAAACAAAGAAGGTGACATGATTGCATCATGCTCAAAGACCAAAGGTAATGTCTTTCAGCTCAATTTAGATGTAAGTTGTTTTTTTGCAAAAGTGGATGACAGTTGGCTATGGCACAAGAGACTTTTTCATATCAATTTTGACAACATAGTCGAGATAAGTAATGTAAAGGCATTAAGAGACCTTCCAAGTATTGCAACACCATGTGTAGGGAATGTGTGATGGGGAAGCATGTGAGGACCTCATTTAGGTGCAAACAAGACTCTGCTGAAAAAAAAAAACTGATCCGATACATACAGACCTATGTGGACCTACTCAAACAAGATCATACTACTGAGAAAGGTAGTTCATTTTGTTTGTTGACGATTTCTCAAGGATGATGTAAGTTGCATTCCCAAAAGAAAAATCTAATTTTTTTGAAAAACTCAAAGTGTTCAAAGCTAAGGTTGAGAATGAATCAAGATTAAAGATAAAATGTCTGAGATCAGATAGAGGAGAAGAATTCACCCCTGACAAGTTTTATAATTACTGTCAAGAACATGGAATCAAGAGATAGTTAAGTGCACCTAGAACCCCTCAACAAAATGGGATTGCAGAAAGAAGGAACATAATAATACTTGACATAGCACACACTATCATGATTGAAGGAAAGGTTGCCCATACCTATTGGAGAGATGTGGTCAATACAACAGTCTATACTATCAATAGAATACAATTTAGGCTAGGTGCAGAAAAAACACCCTATGAACTTTGGTTTGGTAATGTACCTACTCTAAAATACTTCAAAATATTTGGAAGCAAGTGCTACATCAAGAGAGATGATAGCATTGGAAATTTTGATGCTAGAACCGACGAAGGTATTTTTCTTGGTTACTCTACTAAAAGAAAAGCCTATAGATGTTTTAATCTAAGATTAAAGAAGATCATTGAAAGTACTCATGTGAAGATTGATGAGAATTTTATGATTCAAGAAAGATATTATGACTATGCTCCCATGATTGAAGATGAGCCCAGACCCATCAATAAGGATACAGTTATTGAAGAAATTTTTGATTGTATTGATGTTTCATGTAACAATCTTGAACCAAGTGAAGAAGAATCATAGATTATAGATGAAAGTATCACTCCTAAGAACTCAAAATACACATCCAAATACCACACTAAGGAAGATATCATTGGAGATCAGAGTGCTAAAGTCTTGACAAGATCTAGAGAAAAAGGCTCAACCACTGATGAAGAGGTATGCTTACTTTCATAGATTGAACCCTTAAGTGTTGAAGATGCATGCAAAGATTCATATTGGCAAAGTGCTATGCAAGAAGAATTAGATCAAATAATCCAAAATGAAACATGGGAACTGGTCCCTAGACCTCATGACAAGAACGTGATTCGAACCAAGTGGATATTCAGGAACAAAATGAAATTAGAAGGCATAGTGGTAAGGAACAAAACAAGATTAGTATGCAAAGGATATGCACAGAGAGAAGGAATAGACTACACTGATACATTTGCCCCTGTGAGCACACTGGAAGCTATCAAGTTGTTTTTTGCCTATGAAACATTCATGAACATTAAAGTATATCAAATGGATGTCAAATCAGCCTTTGTGAATGTTGACCTGAAGGAAGAAGTCTACATAGAGCAACCTGAAGGATTCAAAATTTTAGACAAACCAGACATGGTATGCAGACTAAAGAAATCACTTTATGGACTTAAACATGCCCCAAGAGCTTGGTATGAGACACTTGATGGTTACTTAACAAAGATAGGATTCAAAAAAGGAGAAGCATACTATAATTTATTCATAAGAGAGATAGATGAAGGATTACTACTCATTGTTATTTTTGTTGATGACAATATCTTTGGAGGTAATGACAAACTTAGTACGAAATTTGCCAAAGCAATGCAAAGTAAGTTTGAAATGAGCATGATTGGACCTATCAAATATTTTCTTGGATTGAATGTAAAACAAACAGACAAAGGCATATTCATAAATCAGTCTAAGTATGTGAAGGAGATATTGAAGACTTTCAAGATGGAAGATTGCAAACCAGTAAGTACCCTCATGATAACAGGAAGCAAGCTTTCTAAAGATGATGATTCCATAGCAGTTGACAATACTCTATACAAGTCTATGATTGGAAAACTCATATATCTTACTCAATCTAGACCTGATATTTCTAATGTAGTTGGCATTGTTGGAAGATTTGCAGCTGAACCTAAATAAAATCACCTAATGCCAATAAAAAGAATATTCAGATATTTAAAAGGAACTATAGACTATGGTTTATGGTATCCTACCTAAGAGATTATATAACTTCATGTGTATACTGATGTCGATTGGGCAGGTTGTGTTGATGACAGAAAGAGTACATCAGGAGGAGCAATATTTCTTAGAAATAGATTGGTCACTTGGACAAGTAAAAAGCAGAATTGTATCTCTCAGTCAACAGCAGAAGCTAATTATGTAGCAACAACATTGAATTGTTCAACAATGGTTTGGATCAAATAGATGATTAAAGACTTTGGTATTCAGATTGATTATCCTATTGTTATTTGCTATGACAACACTAGTACTATCAATATGCCAAGGAACCCTGTAATGCATGCAAAGACAAAACACATTGAGATCAAATACAATTTTCTAAGAGAAAAAGTTGCAGACAAAGAAGTAAATTTGGATTAAGTGAGCACTAAAGAACAATTAGCATATATTTTTACAAAACCATTATCAAAAGATACTTTTGAGTATCTTAGGGAGAAGCTGGCAGTAATTCATTTTCCTGAGTCTGATTAGAATTTGCAGCAAGAATATCAGTCCTTGGTGACTGATGAATGGTTAACTACTCTACTTCTAGAGTAGTACCTGTGCTTAATGGTGTTTAACACCCTTTGTCACTAATGTCAAATAGGGAGTATTAGTAAGGGGGAGCATATACTCTTGGGGAGTATATAGAGTAGCAGCAGTAAAGGGGAACTTTTGATGAGGATATTGAGAAGATAGTAAAATGAAGGAACACAATTTGAGTTGATGATATCATATGTTTCCATCAATGTCAAAGAGGGAGATTGTTGGAGATTTTCTTCTGTGCAAATAATTGATTATATGTGTGTCATTGATGACAACATATAATATACAACAATGTTGTATATGAAATTATCCGTACAAATGTTCTAGAGTTATGTGTGTTTATTTCCAGAGTGTATACATGTTCTAGATGCTATGTGCATTCACACCGAGTCAGATATGAATTTTCAGTTGAGTTATGTTAATCAGTTATGGCAGTTATAGCGTCTGAAGATTATCTATCTAGAGCCGACGTAAATACGGTGTTTCTTGAGTTTCACCTATGTTTGGGATATGCGTGTTTATATTAATATTTAGTTATGAGTTAGTGATGATTATACAAAGGTGCCAAGCATTTTTTAACAAAATCATCATATTGGAGTGAAATTGGTGAAGCCGACTTTGTGAACCTTTGTGTCTATTCAGTTTGAGTTGTGCTATTCTAACTTTGATTGCGTGGTTAGTTAAGCCGAAAAAGAAGTTGATGAAGTATTCCTAGATACCTTCGTGACCTTATCCTTGGTGTAGATACATATAGCGATTCAATTGTGTTCGCTAAGTGTGAAAATGAAGTGAAAAACAATAGACAGAAGAGAGCAGAAAGTCAGACAGAATAATTCGAAGAACTATGTCAAGAAACTGAAGAAGATTACAATTCAGTGGAACTAATCAAGAAAGCAGGTCTACTCAAATAGTTCATCTATCAGATATAGTGTATATCTGTTCTACTGAAGGTTGCAGCCTTCACCATTTTAGCAGTGAGCTTTTGGATAGTGAGTCCTCACCCCTAATAGGGTTACTTGTAAAAGACTCCTAACAGGGTCCGACCTTTAACCAAGTCTCTATACTTATTGCATTTTAAAGAACAAATCCTAACAGCGTTGCAAGATCTCCTAACAGGAATAATTATACTCAAGTATAGTTCTTTGTAGGTGCTTATTCCCACTGGGGTTTTTACCTATTTGGTTTCCTTGTAACCAAAATTGTTGTGTTCTCTATTGTGTTATTTGAATGTGCATTTGATTTATGTTAATTGATATCTAATTAAAGAAAAGAATTAAATTAGTTGATAACTCATTCACCCCCCCCCCCCGCCCCTCCCCCTCTCAGTTATCCTTTGGGACTATTCCAACACCATGTACCTCTTAATTTATCTACCAAGAACCTTTGCCACTATAATAAACTTGTAAGGGGATAAAGGATCTCCCGGTCTAAATCCCCTTCCATGAGAGATTTTGAGAGCCACTCACCAAAACAAAAATATAAGTGAAAGTAACACGCTCATTGATCATTTTAAGGAATCTACCCTTGAAACCAAAATTCCAAGAAACTCTATCATAGGATTTATACATTTCAATATTTAACATTATATAATTTTTTTAGCAATCATATGTATATTCTTATCCTTACCCGCGTTACATATAGTCTTGACTAGGTGTAGGTGTTTGACCAAATTTATACATAAAATGTAAAGACCCCATAGACTTAAATCAATTATAGTAAGCATAAAAGAATGACACGTTGTGGAAAAAATATTAGATTGGGTTTTGATGATATTAGTTTTGAGACTTCTTGTTATATTGACTACCTTGTCTTCTTTGAGATTGAAAAAATCATATACCTAGTAGGATTTTTTTTGAAACCACATCAGTTATCAAGCACTAAGTTTCTAAACCATTAGCATTGAAAACTAGTGTGACAAGGCATGGCATGGAATAAGATAAAGGATAAAATCTAAAAAATTAATCTTAAATTAGCAAGCCTAAGAATATCAAACCAAATGCATTATTGTAATCAACAAACTCCTATAAAGTGACAACAAATTTTACAAGTTGGATATCCATTGCTTCAAAAAAAATGTGATTTTCAATTCTTTTCTTAAAAAAAAGGTATTTGGTATTAGAAAATAAAATTAGGTTGATACTTATAGAAAAAAAAGGTGTGATAGAAAGAACAAATATGACAGGTTTGATGCGCAAACAAAAAAATTGGGAGAGATTATGGAGAACTTGTGAAACGGGAATTAGATGATGACGAGTTTCGCCCTCAATGAAAAAAGTGGATATTGTTGGCAATTGGTATTTTCATTTATGTCAACCCTCTACTTGATGTAATATTGTAGTTGTGATATTGTTAATATGTTTTGTGATGATGTCAAAGATTATTGTGAGGTCAATACTCTACTAATATGATTGTGATAATGTGGAAATTTTGTTAAAGGTGGGAAGTATATGTGATGTGATGATGTTTTTGTATTAATAAGTTGTAGAAGGTAAAAGCTTGTGCAGGTCATTGATGACTGATGGTAATATTTATTTTGTATTTCCACGTACTTGGTGTTGATATCTACACTATGTTAGATGATGGTAAATATTTTTTGTTTGGGTTATTAATGTTCACATTACAATGAATTTTTGTGTAATTGTGAGCATCCTCAAAAATAATATCACCCAATGTTTATAAAATTTTGTGTAGACATAAACACTTATGTCTAAATTCATCCCACCACAAAAGGTGTGCCCCTAATGAGTGGTAAAGTCTGATAGTATGTTTTCTATATGGAACTTGTTTCTTGGTACAAGTGGCAAATTGAAAATTTTTACACCCTATCAAGGAGTGGGTAATAAAGTCATGGATTTTGTTTACCTTCTAGTTTGTTGTGTTTCACTTTATCAAGGTGTTGACTCTGATTTTCTACTCCTCTATGTTGATATTGTAGATATTTTTGCTGGCTTATTTTTGTAATTCAACTTCATTGTTTCTTATAAAGCTAAAGATTTTTGAAATATAATTCAAATGATTAGACTTAAACAAGACATTGTTGATTTTTATTTGTTTAGCAGATCATTTGAAAATAGACTAGTTTCTCCAATAAGAATCACTTATTTGTATAATTTTAGATGAGCCAACTAAAAGTATTTAATTTAAACAAATCTATATTAGATTATTTTCTTCTATATCTTACTTCCAACAAGGCACTGCTGAAAATCAGCTTTAATTTGACTCTTAGAAATGGATACTGTGCCTTTCCCTTTAATCCATCTTGCCGAAGCTCAGAAATTATTACAAAGAAAGTTTGGCTAAAATACAATTGTTACACTTAAATAAAAAAAAAAGATAAACAAAATCCAAAAAATGTTAGTCGAGCTCGGGGCAGTCAATTTTTCAAATTTCTTCCAGACAGAGGAACAAGAAGTGCGACATATTATAAGTAGATACTCCACAAAGATACATGATACATGATACATTATAAATAAGCCCTTCACAAAGATACATGATACATGTTTTAATTACATGAATTGGCACGGGCTTTGACTAGTCCAGTCATAATTCTAGAGAATTCAAGTCTAACACTAAGGAAATCAGCCATTGAATATATTTGTTTGTAGACCTTCACATGCTTCTAGATTAATTTTACAAGAAGATTTGGCATTAGCATGATATTCAAAGTGAAGAATACTTTTTCTTGTTTGGATGTTCATGGCCACTCGCATTTGATTCCCTGGTCATAAGACATAGTTATCCACTGCTCTTGGCCAATCAGATTTATCTCTCCAGAAGATACAGTTTGTCGCTCACATTAAAATCTAAGTGCAATAAAAATGCATATGATATTACATGGACATGACTTTTTTTGGGGTGTCACTGTGGATTCATATGCATGGGCACGTAAAGTATTCAAGGGTGCAAGTTACCACATCAATCGCGATTGACTTCGACTTTTGAATTTTGTGATACACAATATCAAGAATGCACAATGATGTGATTGATTTGGACTTTTGAATTTCGTGACACACAATATCAAGAATGCACATAAATCATGATTGACTGGGACTTTTGAAGTTCGTGATTAAAAATAATCAAGAATTTAGTTAGGCATTCAATCACATGCCAAGTATAAAGGCTACATCTAGAAGGTCTGACTTTCTGAATCCGAGAATCCTGTAAAGAAAATTGTTTCGATATTCCATGTGTCGTCGTGTGACTTGAAGAGTTTGCATTCAACATGGCGACGAGATTTGAGAAAGATAGGTTAGGGGAGTGGTTGAGAGATGATTGCCAACACGCATGGAGCAAAATAAACAAAAATAAAAAAATATCTCCATTGTCCCTAATTAAATAGCATAGAGACATCGAAATAGGAGAATGAAGTCATAGATAAAGCAATAAGTTATAAATTTGAAGCATGGCACGAACTATGAGAAAAATAAAATCAATTATTATGGTCACTCTGTTTTTTTAAAAATTAAACTAGCAATTACATCTTGATGTTCAATGGGTATGCTGAGGAGGTATGAAAGGTTGGTTTGGGAAAAAAGGATATATTTTTGCATAAATTTTTGTATGACATGATGTTAATAGAAAGCCCATTTAGAAAATGATGTTGTTTGTAGTGATAGATTTAAATCCATTATGCATTCACATAGGAGGATACAGACATGGGTTTAATAAAAACCTTTCATTTAGGATAATAATTAGGATCCATTACCAACTTGTGCTAATCATAAAAGCACAACACAAACTGATATTCACACTTCCACTCTTTCACTTTGATGTCTATGTCATTCATACTCAATCCAAAAGAAATCCATACTCAACTCAAACATCTACACAACTCTCTCTCTCTCTCTCTCTCTCTCTCTCTCTGTGTGTGTGTGTGTGTGTGTGTGTGTGTGTGTGTGTGTGTGTGTGTGTGTGGAAAAGAGGAATAAATAAGATAGGGATGAATGTTCACTACGATGGTCAAACAAGCTAAGAAGTATCACACCCTAAATTTCATCTCTCTTTCATTATATTAGGAAAAGAAAATTCCTGATAGGCTTAAGGGAACTCAAGTGTTGAATAGGTGTAAGAGTTTTCCCTTTTTCTAATAGTTTAATGAATTATGAATACAATTTAGAATGAAGAATTGAGAGAAGTAGGATACGATAAGATGCAATGAAAAAAATTATAGATGCAAACTTCATCTCCCATCTGGAATTCCTTATGCCTCCTTTTCTTGTCTTCCTTAGCCTTGTACTGTGTATTCATTTTATTAATATGTTTCCTCACCTCCTCATGCAAATTCTTCAAGTGCTCTACAAAGTCTTCAACTTTCTTAATTCTGATGTATTTCTTGGAGTACTTACATATACTATATGGAATGGTGATTTACTAGTGCTCTTATTAACAAAATTATTATATGAAAATTCTACTTGTGGTAAAACCAAATCCCATCCCTTTGGTTCATCTCCAACCAAGCATCTCAATAGGTTTCCAAAACTCCTTTTCACAAATTTTGTCTGTCCATCAGTCTGTGAATGGTGTGCTGAGCTGAACTTCAAATATGTCTTCAACTTTTTCCAAAAGTACCCAGCAAACTTGGTGTCATGATCTGAAACTATGCTCTTTGGTAATTGATGTAGTCTTTCCACCTCCCTTAAAAACAATTATGCTACATGAACAACATCATTAGTCTTCTTGCAAGGAATGAAATTTTCATGTTTGAAAACCTATCCACTACTACAAAGATGGAATCATGCCCTCTCTAAGTTCTCGGTAGGCCAAGAACAAATCCCATACTAATATCCTCTCATGGTACAAGTAATGGATGATATAACCCTATATGGGTGAAATCACAATATTGTGTCCCACTTTTCGGGACGAAGGATTTCACACTTCCAAAAAAATCTCATTTTTTATGGCTTCGAGTGAAGTTTCCTCTACGCATGAAGTGGTTAAAAGGCTTCACACGAAGTACCCCACGCATGGTACTTCGTGCGAAGCAGGGTCTTCGTGCGAAGTAACCCCACGTAGGGCACTTCACAGGAAGACCCCCTTCACGCAAAGCCATTATTCGCCACAATTTGTATAAATTTCTGACTAATCATTTCATTTTTATCATTAACTTTTGAAGATTTTGTGGATCTGAGGCTTAGAGCGAACCAGTGATGACCAATACGATGTCAACACCTACCGAGCTTCTTCGACCTCTTGTGATTTTTAGTAGTATCAGGTACACTCATTTTTCTCATTTTTTATTGTAAATTATATATTTTATATTTATTAAATACTTAATTATTTGTTCTAAATAATATTTAGTTTGTAGAAATGTTAGAAAATGATAGTTGAATTTTAGAATATGTTAGAAAATTATAGTAGTATGTTAGAAAATCATGGTAGAATGTTATAAAATGTTAGAAAACATTAAAACACCATAGTATAAATGTTAGAATATGCTTACAAATGTTAGAAAATTGTAACTTAGTATACATTAGAAAATATTAGCAAATTGTAACTTAGTATACATTAGAAAATATTATAAAACATTAGAAAATTATAACTTAGTATACATTAGAAAATATTAGAAAGTTGTAACTTAGTAAACATTAGAAAATATTATAAAACATTAGAAAATATTAGAGATTATAACTTAGAAAACATTAGAAAACATTAGAAAACCATAATTAGAATGTTAGCAAATGTTATAAAAAATTACAACTTAGTGTGTTAGAAAATGTTAGAAAATGATAGAAAACCATAGTAGAATTTTAGCAAATTTTAGAAAATATTTACCGAACATTAGAAACCGTAGTAGAAATGTTAGAAAATATTGGAAAAAATTAACAAATCTTATAAACTTTATTAAAAATATTTGTTTTTAAATTGATTTTAAAGTTAGTAAATTTATTACTCTCTCTCTCTCTCTCTCTCTCTCTCTCTCTCTCTCTAGATTATGTACATGTATATGTTATAGAGTTACATGTATATAAGTTATCCATGTAGAGTTAGATGTTAAAATATCACATGCCTTAGTACATGTCCAAGTACACTTTAAGATGCTTAGAGGACCCAAGTAGTACACCTTAGGACCCTTTAGGACCCTATTGTGACAAACATTTTTAAGAACCCAAGTAGGACCCTTTAAAACACCTAGGATGACCTATTAGAACTCTTTAATCTATACCTAGGACCCTTAAGATCTAATACGACCTATTAATGTAGATTGGTGTACATCCATGGACCCTTTAGGACTATTAGTACACCCTATGTCCCTTTAGGTCCCCTAATGTGACATAAAACTCTTTAAGAACTCTTAGGATTGTTAAGACATAGAATAAGACCACTTAAGACCTAATAGGACCCCTTAAGACCTAATAAGACTAGACTTATTCTAACAACATAAACTCTAACAAATTAACCCTAACATGAAACTGAAACATAAATCAACATAAACTATAACATTAACACTAACACTAACATGAAACCTTAACCATATTGAACCCTAACATGAAACCCTAACCATATTGAACCCTAACATGAACCCTAAGAAAACCTTAGGAAATGTTACAAACATTAGGAAAATGAACTACAAGACATTAGAAAACATTAGTATTACAATGTTCATATATTAAACATAACATTGTACCCTACCATGTGAAACCCTAATATGAAACCAACATCTTGAACCCTAACATGAGACTAAAACATAAATTTTAACATTTAAACCTTAACATGAACCCTAACATGAAATCCTGACCATATTGATCCCTAACATGAAACCAACACATGAAACTGAAACATAAATCAACATAAACCTTAATGTGCTAAATTAAATTTTTCTTTCGAACATACATGTATTCAAGTGTTTTCTTTTATCTATTTTATCTATCATGACCCTTTAGACCTATTAATACCAATTAGTACATGTCCAAGGACCCTTTAGACATAATAGGACCCTTAAGACCTAATAGGACCCCTTAAGACCTAATAAGACCACTTAATTGACCTAATAGGATGTATTAATACCCCTTAGTACATCGAAGGACCCTTAAGACCTTATAGGAACCCTATTGTGACATAAAAATCTTTAAGAACTTTTAGGATCTTTAAGACTTAGAATAATACCACTTAAGACCTAATAGGACCCCTTAAGACCTAATGAGACTGGACTTATTCTATCAACATAAAATTTAACAAATTAACCCTAACATGAAACTGAACATGAATCAACATAAAGTCTAACATTAACCCTAACATGAAGCCCTAACCATATTGAACCTTAACATGAAACCCCTAACCATATTGAACCCTAACATGAAACCCTAACCATATTGAACCCTAACATGAACCCTAAGAAAACCTTAGGAAAATGTTACAACATTCATGTAAATTAAACATAACTTTGTACCCTAATATGAAACCAACATCTTGAACCCTAACATGAAACTGAAACATAAATTTTAACATTTAAACCTTAACATGAAGCCTAACATGAAACCTAACATGAAACCAACACATGAAACTAAAACATAAATCAACATAAACCTTAACATGTTAAATTGTATTTTTCTTTCGAACATACATGTATTCAAGTGTTTTCTTTTATCTATTTTATCTATCATTTTCCTTTAGACCTATTAACACCAATTTGTACATGTCCAAGGACCCTTTAGATGTAATAGGACCCTTAAGACTTGATATGACCCCTTAAGACCTAATAACACCACTTACTTGACCTAATAGGACCTATTAATACCCCCTAGTACATCCAAGGACCCTTAAGACCTAATAGGACCCCTATTTTGACATAATAAATTTTAAGATCTCTTAGGATCTTTAAAACCTAGAATAAGACCACTTAAGACCTAATAGGACCCCTTAAGACCTAATAAGAATGGACTTAAGACCTACTAGTACATCCAAGGACCCTTTAGACCTATTAATACCAATTAGTACATCCAAGGACCCTTAAGACATAATAGGACCCCTTAAGACCTTTAATAGGACCCCTTAAGACATAATTAGAGTATTAGGATAGGTATTAATGGGTGCCAGCAAGAAGTTGAATCCACTTTTTGGGCAAAAAGTGGAAGTGTTTTCCCTGATTTTCAAGTTGTCTATCAATTGATGTCAAAATTTGAGGCACTTAGAGATTGAATATCAAAAAAATCCACTAATAGAAAATGTAGTGCTCAGAGTCTATTTTACAAATATGTAATTTATTTAAATACCCACATAGTAGAAAATATATTTAGTAGGCATGTTTAAAAACCTCTTTTTCAAAATGCCTGTTTCAGGACCATACCCCGCATGTGTACGGCCACCCTATTTTGAAGTAAATAAATGAATTTTTCTAAATCCTTTTGGGGGAAGGTACCTAACACATCAAAGATTGGTCAAAATATTTTTTCTTTTTTTTTAATTGAATTTTTTTTTTAATTAATTTTTAGTTGACTATAAAGTAAATTTTCAAAACCTCTCGTGTACGACCACCATAATTTGATGAAAATTTCACTTTTTTGAGAATTTTTTTTTTTAAATTTTGAATATAATTCTATCTAGATTGGTCACATATAATTCATTTTCTCAAAAACCTAAAATCAAAAAAGTTATTAAAGTTTTAGTGAACCTTACTATTTCAACTTTAGGTTGGATTTGGCGTAATAATTATTGGAAAAATACTAAAATTTGTCATATCATTATAAAA
>MU228062.1:1249114-1260625 GCA_018584345.1 Thuja plicata | reverse complement strand
TATATATATATATATATATATATATATATAGCTTTTAATACATTGTCATCCACTATTTTATATAAAATAAAAAAATTAAATACTACTACATTGACTATTTTACCTGCATCTGTAAAAAAATTAATAAATTTAGAACTGAAAAAAATTTCTTGGATAAATTTAATTGTAAAAAGTTTATAACTAAATTATTTTTTCTTATTTTAAAATGATTAACGTGGCTATACTACATAATAAAAACAATATAGTTCCATAGTCATGTCTATTACATGTTTCAGTATTTCTTTTATTGGTATATACGTGCAAGTCAGAGACTGCTGCAATGGTATGAAAATACAAGGGCACGGGGGCTGGCACATGGCTTAACTATGGTATGGGCATCCGGCCATAAGGAATCATATGGCTAGATAGCCGGTGCCATTCTGCTTCACTCCTTTTACCATCTGACATACCATGCAACCTTGTAAAAATTTGTTAACAAATTGCTATAAGTGTGGCCAATAATAGTTCTCACTAACTAGAGAAATGGTTTTATCAATTAACACAAACACACAACAAAACCGATAATAACAATGATTTGCAAAAATAGAAAATGGGCTTTCTATTATCAACAATGAAATGAAATTACAATATTCTAAAATATAACATGCACATTTAGAAATATAACATGCATAGCCACATGGGTATTTTATTACAATATTTCACAAGCTAGAGCCACGAGATGCATAACCCAGAACTACGCTAAACAACCCTACAAGCCTTCAATATATAGGCAATTTTGACCGCACAAGAAGATTCTAGAAATAAAACCCTAAAGTTTGAGGCCTACCATCCATAAGATATTATTTTTCATTTTTATTACATTAGAATAGGCCCAAACAACTTCAAAACCCAAAAAAGAAATTTTGAAGGAACTTTAACTTTTTCAAGTTCAGGTAGCACAAATTCTAGAGACCATAACTCATCACCAATTGACCTGATGGGCCACTATAACCCCATTTAAGAATTGCCACAAAGTTATCTACAATGCTTGTCTTGCATAAGCTCTAGTCAACCAAGGTTTTGACCCCATTCGGAGCCTCTAAATCCTTCAAAACTGAGTTCCAAGTTTTTGTACCTTGCTGCCAATGCCAAAAATATTCAACATCTTAAAAATTAGACTTTATTTGGCAATGAAACTTTACTAGCAGGATGATGCAATCAAAGTGAACCTCGAGGGAAGAAAATAGAACATTTTGAGCTCAAACAAAAAAAATTACTAAAAATAGTAAATTTCTAGAAAATGTAGCTCTACACAAAATAACCCTTTATTGAAAAGAAACCATAAATTATTTTTGGGTGAAGCAAGATTACTCTTACACCCAGGAGGCTCCTACATCAAACACCTGGGGTAATTTGAGAAGTGACCCTATCACGTATCATGTGGTCAAAGGAAAAAAAAGATAGTTAACCTCCTCCGTTGATAGCCATGATGAATCTTCTATAGGTCATCCTGTCCATTTGACCAAATATTCTTCATGTGGCATGTTCCTTGTGCTTCTACCAATATGAGTATCCAAGATGTCTTCAATCTCCTATGTAGCTAAAGTAGTTGTTGGAATATTCTACTTTGCTTCTATGACCTGATCCTCAACACCTCCCTCATGATATTCTATAAAATATGAAATGTTAAATACTGTTGAAATATTGAGTTCACTAGGCAACTCTACTTCATAAGCATTTCATGAATCATGCTTCTTCAATATTTTTCATGGTCAAAACTTCTTTCCATCTTCAACTTATTATATGTTCCTACTAAAAATCGCTCCTTTCTCAAATGAACCATGACTTCATCTCCCACTTAGAATTCCTTATGCTTCATTTTTGTGTCTGCCTTAGCCTTGTACTATGTATTCATTTTATTAATATGCTGCCTCACCTCCTCATGTAAATTCTTCAAGTGCTCTACAAATTTTTCAACTTCACCGCTAATTGTCTCTCCTTTGTCCAACTTTCTTAATTTTGATGCATTTCTAGGACTACTTCCATATACTATATGGAATGGTGATTTCTGAGTGCTCCTATTGATAGAATTATTATATGAAAATTATGCCTGTGGTAAAACTAAATCCCATCCCTTTAGTTTATTGCAAACCAATCATCTCAACAATTTTTTGAAATTCCTATTTACAAATTTTGTATGTCCATTAGTCTGTGGATGGTGTGTTGAGCTGAACTTCATATCTTTCTTCAACACTTTCCATGAGGTTCTCCAAATGTACCCAACAAACTTGGTGTCTCGATCTGAAACTATGTTGTCTAGTAATCCATGTAGGATGAACACCTCCCTAAAAAACAATTCTTCTACATGAACTGGATCATTAGTATTCTTGCAAGGAATGAAATGTGCCATTTTTGAAAACCTATCCGCCACTACAAAGATGGAATCATGCCCTGTCTGAGTTCTCGGTAGGCCAAGAACAAAGTCCATACTAATATCCCCTATGGCTTCTCTGGTACATGTAATGGCTGTTATAACCCTGTATTCTTCTTCACTCTTTTTTCCATCTCACATACCCTGAAGTGTTGTACAAATTTCTGAACATCTTGCTACAACTGTGGCCAATAATAGTTCTCACTAACCAGAGAATTGGTTTTATGATGTAGCGCAAAAACCCTTAAGAGAAATTACTCAGAAGATACACAACAAAATGTTACAGAATTTGAATTCTTCATTAACTTCTCCAACTTACTCTGCCTCTACGATGAAATAAAACTCCTACTTAATACAATTCTAGAAATTACCATATTTGGCATATTTTTCAGGAAAAATAGATTTTTTCCATTTTTGGTAATTTTCAAAACTCATCCTATGAATCCCAATTTTTCCCAAGAAAAGCTCCCAACTAAGGCAAGTCAAATTTCCAACTAACGCACAAAATTAGAAATGTGATTTCAGATTTATTACAAAAAACAAAACTCAAATTATTGGAAAGAAATAGAAAAAGCCAATTTTGGAGGTCAAGATGAAATTTTAGGCTCCCAAAAATAGGTCCAAATGGCCACCAACCAAGCTCGTTGAGTTGGAATTTCCATTAACTCTTCCTCACGAATCTACCTGTAAAATTTTAGCAAAAACCCACATCCGAGTCAAAATTTATGACCCTCTGAAGCTCCTACATCATTCCCCCTTGCTTGAAAAAAACACAGGTCCTGCAAGTTCCAGTTCTCAAATTGTTTCCATTTAGGCTTATCTAGCTTCTTCAAATCCTATTTTGTAATCCAGGTGCTATCTACTAGTGCCAATCCTTCCCACTGCACAAGATATTTGTGGTAGTCACCTTGACGAGTTTAAATTGTGCTCTTGTCTAGAACCTGTGCAACCTTTTCCTTTTTCTTTATTGGGACAGTGTGTATCCAATTTACCTCATCCCCATTTTCAACAGAGGCATCATCACCATGGAAAGTATATAAATTAGAGATGTTAAACACAAGAGAAATATCAAAACCACTGGGGAGCTCTACCTCATAAGCATTATCATTAATCTTCTTCAAAATCTTGCAGGGACCAATTTTCTTCTATTTCAGTTTGTGATAAGTACCAGTAGGAAACCTCTCCTTGCGTAGGTAAGCAATCACTAGATCACCTACACTAAAAACCTGATACCTTCTAGTAGCATCTATATAAGCTTTATACCGCTCATTGTTGTCTTGTAACTTCTATCTTACATCTTCTTGCAACTGGAAAAGTTGTTTAGCAAAGGCTTCTCCATCATCAGTAACTCTGTCACCCAAGGGAAGTTCCACCAAATCCAGAACACCCTAAGGATTTTGACCATAAACAACTTGAAAAGGTGACTTACCAGTTGACCTGTTCATAGAGCTGTTATAAGCAAATTCTGCCTAGGGTAATGCCAAATCCCATTGCTTGGGCTTCCCTACAATAATACATCGCAACAAATTACCCAAACTTTGATTGACCACTTATGTTTGGCCATCAGTTTATGGATGATAAGCACTACTAAACTGTAACTTTGTCCCCATTTTCTTTCATAAGGTCCTCCATAAATGACTCAAGAACTTAGTGTCCCGATCATAGGTAATTGTTTTGGGAACCCCAGGCAATCTCACAATTTTAGAAAAGAATAACTCAGCCACCCTAGTGGCATCACTAGTTTTCTTACAAGAAATGAAATGAGCCATTTTTTAGAATCTATCTACAAATACAAAGATAGAGTCATTACCTCACTGTGTATGTGGTAGTCCCAATATAAAATCCATAATCAAGTCTTTCCATGGTCCTATTGGTACTGGCAATGACATGTACAAACCAGTGTTCTGGTAGTGCCCTTTGGCTACTTGACAAATTTGACACCTTTCCACAAACCTGGTGATATCTCTCTTCATCTTTGGCTAGTAGTACTTATCTTCTACCAAGGCTATTGTTTTATCCTTCCCGAAATGCCCAACCATACCACTGCTATGAAATTATCTAATAATATTTTCCCTCATTGAGCCTACAGGAATGTACAACTGTTTTCCCTTGAATAAATAACCATCTTGCATAAGATACTCACCTTGAATAGTGTCTGTGTGCCCATGTATTGGATTCTTCAACTGATCAACAACTTCCCAAAAGTCACTATTAGATTCATACAAGTCCTTGATTGCATAAAATCAAACTACTTCTCTTTCCATGATGGTGAGAAGAACAACATGCTTGCTTAAGGCATTTGCAACTTGATTCTATTTCCCTGATTTATGCTTCAGAACAAAAGTGAACCCTTGGAAGAAAGAGACCCATTTTGTGTGCCTAGTGTTCAATTTCTTTTGTGTGTTCAAATATTTTAGAGAAATATGGTTTGTAAACAACACAAATTCTTTGGGTACCAAATAATTCTTCCAATGTCTTAGATCTTGCACAATTGCATGGAACTCTATATCATATGTAGAATATTTCATTCGCACATCATTCAGTTTTTCACTAAAAAAGGCAATGGGCTTACCTTCTTCGCTGAGTACAACACTAATGCCCACATGTGAGGCATCATAGTCCACTTCAAACACTTTATCAAAATCTGGTAAGGCCAATATAGGAGCTTCAGTGACCCTCTTCTTTAGATACTGGAAACTCTCTTCAGCCTCTTTGGTCCATGAAAACTCTCGATCCTTAGTGCAATCTGTCACAGGTGCTACAATGATACTAAAATTATGAATTAACTTTCTATAGAAAGTTCCCAAGGCATGAAAACTTCTCACCTTAGTGATACTACATGGACTACGCCATTCAAGAATGGCTCAAACTTTCTCTGGATCCATGCTGATACCATCTGCAGAAATGACAAATCCTAGAAAAAGAAGGCTTTCTTGCATGAACCTATACTTCTTTAAATTAGCATAGAGTTTCTCTCTTCTTAATACCCCCAATATGATCCTCAAGTGTTGCAGATGTTCTTCCCTTCCCTTACTAAAAATTAGTATATCATCAAAATAAACTACTACAAACTTGCCAATGTAGGGACGCAACACAGTATTCATGAGTCTCATAAAAGTGCTAGGTGCATTTGATAAACCAAAAGGAATAACCTTCCATTCATATAAACCCTCCCTATTTTTGAAAGCAGTCTTCCATTCATCCCCTTCTCGGATGCAGATTTGGTGGTACCCACTTCGCTAATCAATCTTAGTGAAATGTGTTGCTCCAGCAAGAACATCCATCATATCATCTAAATGAGGGATAGGAAAATGATACCTGATGGTTATTCTATTGATTGCTTGACTGTCTGTGCACATCCTCCATGTTCCATCCTTCTTTGGGGTTAGTAATGCTGGTACAACATAGGGGCTCATGCTTTCCTGCACTAGCCCTTTCTGTATGAGCTCAGTTACCTATTTGTTCAATTTTGCATGTTGTGTTAGACTCATTTTATAAGCTACTTGATTGGGAAGACTTTCTCCTGGGATAAGATCAATATGATGTTTGATATCTTGTTTTGGGGGGAGCCCATCAGGTAGTTCCTCTAGAATGACATCTAAATACTCTTCCAAATGATGTAGACCAAAAACCCTTAAGAGAAATTACTCAGAAGGTAAACAATAAAATGTTACAGAATTCAAATTTTTCATTAACTTCTCCAACTTACTCTACCTCTACAATCAAATTAAACTCCTACTTAATACAATTATGAAAATTACCATATTTGGCATATTTTGGGGAAAAACTAATTTTTTCCATTTTTGGTAATTTTCAAAACTCATCCTATGAATCCCAATTTTTCCCAAGAAAATCTCCCAAATAAGGCAAGTCTAATTGCCAACTAACCCATGAAATCAGAAACATGATTTCAGATTTATTACAAAAAACAAAACTAAAAAAACTGGAAAGAAATAGAAAAAACCAATTTTGGAGGTCAAGATGAATTTTCAGGCTCCCAAAAATAGGTCAAAATGGCCACCAATAGAGCTAGTTGAGTTGGAATTTACATTAACTCTTCCTCATGAATTTGCTTGTAAAATTTCAGCAAAAATCCACATCTGAGTCAAAAGTTATGACCCTCTGAAGCTCCTGCATCATTTTATCTCGCCAAAAATGTCCAAACAATCCTCCACTATGGTTTTCTTTGATTAGGTTCTCCCTCATGAAGCTCTTTGGAATGCACAAATGACTAGCTTTGAACAACACATCATCCTACATTATTAAGTTCAACCATTTGGTTATATCCAGAGCAATAGGTTATCTACAAGCTTTCCAACCTTCCCCAAAATCTGGATCTTTGAGAGACAAAATCTTGAGTTCCTTGACCCCAACAACCTCAATCTACATATCTATCACAAAAATCAGTCTTCTACTAAGGGAATCTACAACCCTATTAGGGTTCCCACTCCTGAGTTTCAAAATAAAAGTGTAACTCTGCAAAAACTCAACCCATTTAAAATGCCTTTGATTTAACTTTCCTTGACTATTCAAATATTGCAAATCTTGATGATCAGTAAATAAAAAAAACTCTTTTTGAAAAGGATAATGTCTCCACTTCCTCAATGCCTGAACTATAGCATAGAAATCCTGATCATAAACCAAATCTTTTCTCAAGTGGCATCATTCAACTTCTCACTAAAATAAGCAATGAGTTTACCTTCCTGACTCAAAACTGCTCCAATAGCATTACTACTAGCATCACAGTCTACTTGAAACACCTTGTTAAAATTTGAAAGTGCAAAAACATGTTGTTCTATAACTTTTCTTTTCAAAAATTCAAAACTCTTATCTTCCCCTAGAGTCCACTTAAACTCTTTCCTATCCCTTCTCATTGTTTCAGTCAAGGGTCCACATATACTACTGAAACTTTGAATAAACTTTCTGTAAAAGCTAGCCAAACCATGAAATGATCTTACCTCAGTAGCACTCCTTGGGGTAGGCCATTTGAGGATAGCTTTCACCTTCTTTGGGTCCATTTTTAGACCTTCTGCTGAGACTACAAATACTAGATACACTAAATCCTTCTTCGGATTAATCAGCAACTTCTCTTCCCTTAACCTCTCAAACATCTTACGAATATGCATTTTATTTTCTTCCAATGTCTTACTGGAGATCAAAATATCATCTAGGTAAACAATAACAAAATTACACAGAAATTATTTTAGTACTTCATTCATGAGCCACATGAATGTGCTTGGTGCATTGGTTAGCCCAAAAGGCATGACTAAGCACTCATACAATCCCTCCTTTGTCTTGAAGGTTGTCTTCCATTCATCTCCTTCTCTGATCATGATTTGGTGATATCTACTCTTTAGGTCTATCTTTGTGAAATACAAAGCTCCACTCAAACAGTCCATAATAACATCCATTCTTGGGGAGGAAAATTTGTACTTGATAGTGATCTTATTCATATCCCATGAATCTGTACACATCCTCCATTCTCCATTTTTTTTTGGTGCTAATACCACTGATACAGCACATGGGTTCAAACTCTCTCAGATAAATCCCTTCTACAAAAACTCATGCACTTGTTTTTTCAATTCCTCACTCTCTGTTAGATTCATCCTATGGGCTACCTTGTTTGGCAAACTAGCCCCTGGGATCAAGTCGATCTAATGACTAATCTTTCTCACTGGTGGTAATCCATCTGGTACATTATTAGAAACAATATCTTGAAACTCCTCTATTAAGTTTGCAACTTCTAAATGCACATCTTCTACTTCTTCTTTACCCACTTTTGGAATTAGGGAAAAACACATATGCTCATGTCTCATACCTTATAAGAACTTTCTTCGATCATCTAAACATATTCTAGCATTACTACATACCTTTTCTCCTATTTCCTTCAATGGCTTCATCTTGTGTTAGATTCCATCCTTTGTCAAAGAATAAGTATTAGCATGACCATCATGTATGGAATGCCTGTCAAATTGCCAAGGTCTTCCCAGCAACAAATGACATGCATCCATGGGGATGATATCAAAAATTAGCTCATCTAAGTAACTTCCAATCTTAAACTTCACTAAGCACTACTCATTGACAAGGACCTTGTGGTCATCCTACACCAATAAAATTATGTATGGACGGGGGTGTTTTTCCCTTTTTAGCTTTAACTTTGTGACCATTTCTTCTGATACCATATTATCAATGCTTCCACCATCAATAATTACATTACAACATTTATCCTCACACTTGTATCTAGGGAAAAATAGAGTCATCCTCTTATCTGAGATATTTTATTCATTTATCAAGATCCTCCTGACAACTAGGGTTTCTCCTCTCTTAGCATCATCTGAGTGTTCTAACTGAGCTTCTTCATTTTCATGCACAACTCATGCATGGCCTTCAGTCCTTCTGTCCATCCTTCCTTGGCACTATGGGCATTCATAGGCTTGGTTTCCTTCTTCTCCACAATGGAAACAAGTTCCACAAAAAACTCCTCTTCCTGTTCCTTGTCCTCTTCCTCTTCCTCTTTGATGCCTATTATTTTGATCATGGAAATAATTGAAATTATTTACCCTCTAATTCTAATGGCTACTTGACTCATCATTCTTTTTCTGATCTTCATTTCAACTTTCATAATACCATTTGTTGGATCTTCCACCATGACCTCTTCTAGCTTGCATGCTTTCAAACTTCTTGTTTAGATTCTCTTCCACTCTTAGGGAAAACTGGTATGCCTCTTTAATACTAGTCATTCTAACCAGACTCAACTCATCCTGAATACTTGGCCACAACCCATGAAGGTAATGTGCAGCTTTTACCTTCTTAGGTTCTGCATACTCTTGCACAGATTTTCCCACTTGTTTCAACCCTTGAATTTCCCTCAGCAGATCAGGCTCATAATCAATAGGAATGAAATATCTCTTCAAATTTTTCACCATTCAGTCCCATCTTGTGATTTTATCCTTTCCTCTTCTATTCCTCTCCAACTGAATCTCCTGCCACCAAATTTTTCCATGGACCTTCAGTTTTGCCTTCACAAATTCGACTCGATCTGGATCTTTGGCATCTTCATACTCAAAATATACTTCTAGATCATTGATCCAATCGATCATTTCCTCTAGGTTAAGATTTCCCAAAAATGTGGGAACTTCAAACTTGGGTCTCTTTCCAATCTTAGAAATGGCCCTCAAAATCCTATCCTCCTCAGGATCTCTATGCGCTTCTAGTGCTTCCTGGTCACCTTGTCCTTCTTCTTCAAATTCCTCTTCACTTTCATCTCTACCCAAAACATTCAATCCTCTATGCAGATCCTCTTACAATGCTTTTTCTTGTCTCTGGAGGGCTCCAAAACCCTCTTCTATCACACCTGCATCTCTTCTGCCACGGTTCCTTCATAGAGGAATTTTTTTCTCTTATCACTCAAACCCACAATCACATTCCTAGTGCAAACTACCTCATAGTTGGTGATATATCTACACACTCAAGAACTCCTTCTTTGATATGACTTGTTGAAGGGTGCTCCCCTTATTAACACACACACAACAAAATCAAGAATAACAACAATTTGCAAAAATAGGAAATGGGCTTTCTATTATCCACAATGAAATGGAATTAAAATATTCTGAATATAACATACACATTCGGAAAGATAACATGCATATCCACATGGGAATTTTATTACAATATTCCGCAAGCTAGAGCCACCAGATGCATGACCCACAACTGCCCTAGACAACCCTACGAGCCTTCAATATATAGACAATTTTAACCACCTAAGAAGATTCTATAAATCAAACCCTAAAGTTCAAGGCTAACCATCCCTAAGATATTATTATTCATTTTTATTACATTAGGATAGGCCCAAACAACTTCAGAACCCAAAAATAAATTTTGAGGGAAATTTAACTTTTTCAAGTTTAGGTAGCGCAAATTCTGGAGATCATAACTCATCACCCATTGAACCGATGGGCCATTGTAACCCCATTTTAGAAATTCCATGAGGTTATCTACAACAAATCTCTTGCGTAAGCTCCAATAATCCAAGGTTTTGGCCCATTCAGAGCCTCTAAATCCTTCAAAATTGAGTTTGAAATTTCTGCACCTTGCTGCCAATACCAAAAATATTCAACATCTACAAAACTAGACTTGATCTGGCAATGAAACTTTACTGGCAGACTGATACAATCAAAGTGAACCTCCAAGGATGAACATAGAACATTCTAAGCTCAAATGAAGAAATATACTAAAAATAGAATCTATGCACAAAATAACCCTTATTGAAAACAAACCAGAAAATATTTTTGGGTGATGGGTATGTGCAGGATCATGGTATGCCAAACTAGGCCTTAAGTGGCAATGAAAATTTATAAAACTAGGGTTAGCAAAGTTGACATAAAAATTTGGACAAGTTATCAATCTTATATCAAAAATATGTAAGAAAAGAATCTGTAGCAAATTGAATCTAGTTTCTAAGCTACTATCCATTCTTTAAAAAATATATTCTATATGGTGAAATTTCAAATTTCAATGCACTAGTATGAAAATTTAAGGAAAAAGATAAGAAGAAGGTGTATGTCTGACTGCCTTAAACACAATCAAATGATAATATTTTTTTACAAGATTCTAGATATAAGTAGTAGACTCATGTTCAGATGTGATGCATATTTGTTTGTAATTTTTTTCCAAGTAAATAATTAATTATGATTTTTCTACTACAACTTTTCGAGAATATAAAAAATTCATGTCTGACCACCTTAACTTAGTCTGAAATTCATCAAATTGAATTTTTTTTAGTTTATAATTGTAGTAGGAAAAGCATAGAATGTGACTCATGTTTTGGATTTCAAAAATTTTATACCGTTTGAAATTATAGTTATTTTTCAATCAGTCTATCAATCAGGACTAAATAGATAAGAAGTAGGTGTATGTATGACCACCTTAAACACAATCAAATGATAATATTTTTTTACTAGATTCCAGATATAAGTAGTGTGTGTGTGTATTTGGGTACCTGTCAGAATCAACACAAACACTCAATAGGTCATTGCATTAGTATAAATGGTTAGATAAAACATTCAAAAACCACTAATATCGGCCTATTGCCTTCTAACTAG
>MU228062.1:1226534-1248094 GCA_018584345.1 Thuja plicata | reverse complement strand
AATTAATTAAATAATTAATTAATTAATAAATGATGATGTCATCAGGGATTTAGAAAAATATTAATTATTTAAATAATGAAATTGCTTTTTAATAATTAGGGGACTATAGCCATTTTAATTAAATTAAATNGGCTAGGGGAATGGGTTAATTGCAAGTGGGTATTTGATTTAGGGATTTATTTAATTCCTTTATAATTAAATACTATAGCCATGTTTGATTTTGATTTGATTTGATTGGTCGAAATTGATTTGAATTGTATGTCTATAATAGTTAATATAAATCAGTGATAAAAATCACCTAGGACATTAAATTGATTAAAAGAAATATGCCAAACAGTAACAGGGTCGTTTGGACATAAATCGAGGGCATGATCACACTTAGGGAAAAATAGGGTCCATAGTTGCGACAGACCAAATTCAGGTGGTTACAAGTAGTAGATTAATGTCCAGATGTGACGCATATTTTTTTGTAATTTATTTCTACGTAAATAGTTAATTATGATTTTTCTTCTACAACTTTTCTAGGATATTAAAAGTTTTGTGTCTGACCACCTTAACTTAGTCTAAACTTCATCAAATTGAATTTTTTTGTTTTTTTTCTTGTAGTAGGCGAAGCATAGAATGTTACACATATTTCAAATTTAAAAAATGATATACCATTTGAAATTTACAAATATTTTTCAATCATTCTACGAACCAGGACTTCTTTTTTACATCGCCACTTTTTGGCATACCATGATCCTGCACATACCCTGATGCAAGATTTCTCTTACACCGAGGATGCTCCTGCATCACAATCAAATAACATGTTGATATGCAAATTCTTAGACTGGATCTAGGAAGCAAATACTATAACTAACCAGCACCAACATTTTAAGTCTTTAATGCCTATTAGGGGTGAGTTGGAGTGTATGGGGCAATTGGACTCACCCTTGATTCTAGGAGGTTCCCTTGAATAACCAAACAAAGATGGAGAAGGATGGGATATATAAAGGGCTATTATAACTTCTTGAATATGAATCTAAAACTTTGTCACCTGTCATGTGCGCACAAAAAATGGGGAAAATGTTGGGAGAAAGAGGTTTACCTTAGTAAAACCCCTATATAGGAACTAACCTTGAAATCAAATTGAAATTACATGAAAAAAAATGGTGATGTTAGTACTGGATGCTTGACAAGATTTTATACCTTCATAAGTGTTGTATTGCTCATGAAGATTCTTGAAATTTTTCTTGACCTCACATCTCAGATAGGATGAACATGAATGCCTTCATACATGATAGTATAACTAGACATTAATCCATATTATTTATGCTTTATGCCTTAATTGAATTTCTATATATTTTGTTTGATATTATATTAATAGATGGATTAAATATTTATCTCAAAATTATGGAGGTAGCCTTGTAATTATATATCTCTTAACCATTCTGGGGCTCAAAGATCAAAGGAGGATGTCAAGGATCTAAAATCCTACTCAAAACCAAAAGAAACTCTAGTTTTAAATTTAGGGTTATTCTATCATTTAAGATATCCCTCCCAATGTAGGAGGTGGATTAGGCCACCTACATGCTCTAGGGAACTCTTCAAAAATGAGATCTAGGTACAAATTTAAATTAGGGGTCCATATGGACATGGGGATATCAAAAATTTGTGTGAAATCAATGTATGATCAAGAATAATAGGAATCGAGTCCTTGGGAACTAAAATAAGGCCCAACTAAGGTCCAAAATTATAAGTGCTTACAATATAGGATGCTACACAACTTATTCATCAAAACACTAAGCTATGTTAGACATGGTAAGAATAAACATTATTTACATATAGTTGGACACCATGATCAATTGGGCTCAATGTGGTCCACCCTTGGACATAAAGGGGACCTAAATAAATCACAACACTTCTTCCTCAATTGATTCAAATAAAGTGCATGCAACACAACATCTACCAAATTCAACATCACTTACTATGTAGAAAAACAATAAAGCATGTTAACCAATTGGATAAAAAAAACATAATCACACAATGCACATAACTCAATGTGGATCTCCAAAAATCATGGTAAGGTCCATGAAAATCTCTTAACTAAATCTCTAATGCATATCTATACCAAAAGATGATAATCAAATTAAGATAATCCACTAAGTCATCCAAAGACCAACACAAACAACGATACTAAATAAAGGTTGAGCATATCTTCAGTTGCAGTGCAAACCAATAAATGAAATAGGAACAGTGCACAAACCTTCTAAACATGTCCACCAAATTGAATACCTATAAATAACACTATAGAGAAATGAAAATCATTCTCTAGAATAATTTTAGATAGCCTTACTGTTATCATATTCCAACTTACAACTTCAAAATC
Organism: Thuja plicata; assembly: GCA_018584345.1. Classification (NCBI taxonomy): domain Eukaryota; kingdom Viridiplantae; phylum Streptophyta; class Pinopsida; order Cupressales; family Cupressaceae; genus Thuja; species Thuja plicata. Next base: position 1,245,726 of record MU228062.1, on the reverse strand, counting down.
TAAACTAATGGGGACCTTGAATTGTAATAGTCCAAAATCCACAAACTATAGATGTTATAACTAGAATGAAAAGCCATAAAATTATTATGTAGAGGAATGCAAATATTTCTCCCATAAGGAATTAAAATACTCTTTCTATCATAATCAAGCTTCCTAATTGTTGAGCGTTGTTTTAACACAAGCCAACTTGCTAGGATCTCGAGATTCAATTTCCTCTCTTGAAAGAATAACCGAGTTATTCCCAAGGTTCTCCGGGGTTGGGTCACAACCTTCTTGGTTACTCAGTTGAAGATAAATGTGATTGTTCATGAGGAGGCCTTTGCTGGTATGTTCAAGACAACAAATTGAAAAATATTGTTAGTTCTCTTTTTTTGGGTATTTTCCATTTTAACAAGTATGGGTATGGTAAATAACATGCAACTTTGGTATTTTTAAGATAGCAATTTTCAAAATTTCAAGACAGAATTTAAAGAGATGAGGGTAACAAGAAATGTAGCGAATTGTAAGGAAAAGTAAAAATCCTATAGACATAAACCATTGTAAACCCTTCCTTGCAAATTGAATGCTAGAGAGATTTGGAACAACCCACGAAGCATGAACCAGACCACGTCACAATTCACTACTCCACAGATGCAAGCGTTTAGAGAAAAGATATATTTTACTTGTATGAGATATTCAAAATCTATCAAATTGTGAAGCCACCAAGACATGCGCACCCATGAGACAGATTTATTGTTAAGCCCAAAGATAGCATCCTCCACACATTCATACAAGAAAGGTAGGTATACAACAACAAACTCCAACTAAAGGTAGCACAAATTTGAAACACAATAACACAAAGGGCTCTCTGAAAATAAAGAATAATGTAATCATACATTCAGTAAATTTTCATAGATAGCAGTAATTCACACACCATCAATGAAGCACCAAATGTAGATCTTTATTGTATTAAAAATTTGGCCTTTCACATTGCTTTTTTATTACAATATATAGAGTTTTGATCTACAACTCTGATTTTCAGAGTTAGGGTATCAGAGAGTCTAAACTAAAGGAAAAGGCTTAAAACTAGAACTTTGCTAAAGGGAAACTATTGCTAACTGATAATATATAACTTGCATGGATTCTTAAATCCATTTACAATCCATTTTCTCATGAAAAGAGGGAAAAATCCAACAAAGAAGAGAGAGAGAAAGAAGGTGAGTTCCTCTTGTGAACTGGGAGTTCTCCTTCTTGATTCTAGTGGTCCTTCTTGGATTCTTCATCTGGAACTGTCTCTGGTGGTGGGAACAGATAGGAAACCTTTAGTCTTTCAAAATGAACTCAAGTTGTCTATTAATCTAATTTGGAGTCTAATTGGTGTTTTAAAAAGTTCCCTCGCTGGAAACCCCCAGACCCTGACCTCTACCCTGAAACTTTAATGCCTTTGAAATTCCCCAGGTGCTTCTCAAAATCTTCAAACTCGGAGGTCCCAAAACTTTGGACTTGTCGTGGGCCAAAACGCTGAAAAAACTTGAAGAGGCCAAAAGGCCAAAATATTCGAAGACTGAAAGGCCAAAAAAATACTCCTTGCTTTCGGGGCTGAAAGGCCAAAATATCAGAGGCCGAAAGTCTGAAAACTCCATCTTGGTAGAAATTTGGCCAAGTGTAAAAATCTTGCTCCATCCCCCTAGAAATTGGACCTTGGAGCTTTATCCAGGAAAGACCTCTGGGTGAGCTACCTGGAGCCTTTGCACTATCTCCTGGAAATCTTCAAAATTGATCTCTTTCCTTCTTATCTTAGTGACCCTTCGTTCTTGCTTCTGTCTAAAGATAGTTAATTCAGAAGTGAAGAACATGATCTCTTCTTCATGCTATGACATTCTTTGTATTTCTTCCTTTAGGTAGATTAGTTGCTATAGGGCCTCCTTGGTATTAACCCTGGCCATAAAATCTTTGAACTATTGGACCACCTCTTTGGAAGGACGTAGAGCCTGTTTGTTTTCATCTCGATTGACGTTGAGGCTGACCCCTGTTAAGAAAGTATCTATATCTTCGATCCATTTTATTACCTCCTCTCGCTTGTCATCTATAAGGGCCTGGTATTTATTGTAGACCTTAATTATTTTGGTCATTTGTTTAGTCCATGCCTTGAATTTTTCCAATTCTTCGCCTTCATAGACTTTTACCAAAATTTGGAAGCGTTTCTTTTGAATTATCTCCAAATCCTGCAGGGCTGCTTGCCACTCAATCACCTCTAAGTCTATTCCCCCATCATCTTCCACCAAGTCAATGAGTGAATTAAATTCAACTAATATGGTCTAGTACAGCCTAAATAGCGACAGAATCGCCTTCTCTCCGAATTGTGCTAAATCATTTATCCAATCGGTGCTTGCCTGGATGAAAGAGGGAGTCAAACCTACTGGAAAATCTGGTGTAGCCCTTTTATCAAGCATGGATTTTAATGAAGCCTCTAAACAATTTGGGTCAATAGGAACCACTAGCTTTTGAATGTATCCCTTTAGAGCTTCATTTTGATCTGTCAGGGATTTTATGGTCTCTTCATCCTTGTTCATGAACCCTAGAGCATGCTTCAACCCTAAAGCTGCTAGTGTCATGGTACCTTCCCTGGTAGGTTCACCCAGATCTACCTCCCTGAATGTATATCCCTTTGACGAGCCTATTTTCTAAGAAGTTCTTGGGGGAGGGATAGCTATCTAGGATTTCCAATGACCCCCAATGTCTTGAGTCACATATGACATGGTCTTTGCAGGTACACTGATTTCTACCTGGTGGAAGGCTTGCTTCACAGCGGTCATATTTGTGTCCTCCCCATCCAATTCATTGGTATAAGTTCTCTTCCTGGGTTTTATCTCCTTGGTAAATGAAGTAGGTTTGCCTACTATTGTTACAGGTTCATATGGTGCAACCTGGAGGATTGAAGTTAGGCATTATACTTCTGGCGTTATTTCTTTCTCCGATTCCTTTTATTTCCCTCTTTCATGTTCACTCCCTCCTTCCTTCATTCTTCCCCCTTCGGCATCCACATCCATTTCCCCTTCTTCCCTCTCCCCCTCCACTTCACCTCATTTAGTCACCATATTTCCCCCTTCTTTATTTGGGGCCTCTTCGACAGAGGTTTCAATTGATACATTTCACCTAAGCCCGGTCATGGCCTCCCGTGTGGACTAGAAAGGTGATGTGTCTTTAGTACTCACTGCTCCTTTGGTTTCCTGGGTGGTGCATGTTTAAGGGATTGATGTTGGTGGGGTAGGTGTTGATATGGCTGGAGTGGGAGATGGGAGAATGGTAGTAGAGTAGGGTAGATTTAGTGTAGGAGTAGGTGTTGGGGTTGGAATTAATGGTGGTGGAGTAGGAATTGGAGGTGGTAGATAAGATGGTAGAGCAAGGATATGAGATAGTGGAGGGGAAAATGGTACTTTCCCTACTACATGATCTGTAGTTGTGGCTTGGGATATCCCACTATTCTAAACCTCAGGCTCTTGAGTGGAACTAGGAACATTCACTTAAGGGTTGGTGAATTGGACTGGTGGTTGAGTGAGGATTACCTGGGGTTGTATAAGCGATGGAGCTCCAGTGTATGTATCTTGGCCATGATCCGAAAAGCCTTCAAGTCCTTCAAAATTAGAAAGCATAAATTCATCCAACCCTAAGGTATCCAAAAGATTATCCTGTTCTTTGGAATCTTCTTTATGTTTCTTGGTGGTTTCCTTCTCTCTCCTTTTTTGCAATCTCATTCTTCACACTAGGGGATCATCTTCTTCTGCTTCCTCAGACCCCTCTTGTACCATTTCCAAATGTGGAGATTCAGAACTCTTCTTCCTCTTATATGTTTACTTCTCAGTGGTGGGGGGAGATTGGCTAGAGGTAGATGGGCCTTCACCTGATTGGGGTTGTGATGACCCCGCTGGTGGGTCAATCTGGCCTGTCATTCTAGTTTTCTTGGGCCTAGGATTGGAGCCATATTCAACTGGTCGTTCATGACCATACACGGTTCTTGGCTTCTGAGGGGGAGCCTTCTTGTACTTAGGAGTTGTTGACTTCTCTCCTCTCTATTTTTCTACTTTCCTGGAGGGCTCCATCAATGTCTTTACCAGGATCAGACTCATTCTGTGTGGCTTCTTGATCCAATTTATGGGTCTTTATTACATGCCTCGCCCGAAAGTCTATGTCATCATTTTCATCCTTGTCCACCTCTACATTCATGATTGGCCAATCATACACCTTATCTTTTGTGTAAATGTCTTCTAAGACCTCATCTAAATCACATTCCCAAACCTTTGAGGAAATAGGAAACTTCAATACCTCTTTTGCGAGAGTGAGGTTCATTCTATAATAATCCCAAATCCTGACCTCATGATCATTTATGTAGTTTATCTAGTGATCCTCTAGATGTGGCTTATGTATGTAGAATTTGCCGATGATGTAGCTGTAAGTACCTATGGGATCAAAGTGGGCTCACACTATCTTGTAAAACTGTAAGGGATAGTCATCCCATTGAAAATCTAGGGATTTGAAAACCTTCATGTCTTGCAATGTATATGGTCCCAAAGAGATGGGAAAGTCCCAATAGTGCTTCTTCTTATGCTTTATGTGCTTGTATGCATCTGTGAGCTGCCTGGCCATCTCCAATGTGATTATCCAGTTGGATGGGTACCTGGGCAACTTCTTTGGTTGTAAGGTTGACCCGACTATCCTGATGTTTGTGAATGTCCTGAACTGGATAAAATAGGCCCCAATGGCCCTTACCTTAGTAGAAGATTCTTCTAACATCATTTTAGCATAGTCACCTTCAATAGATCGGATGACTGCGAATATGAATGCATCGTTGACTATCCTGTAATCTGGGGAATCCTCTGGCATGTTTGCTCCTTTTACCAGCTATGGGTATACAAGGTGGGGCAATGCATTTGGGTTATTTAGACTTCCCCTCTTGGTGAGCCTAGGATAATCTGCCCGTGCAGCTAGTAGATACACCATGTAAGTGCTCATGTAAAACTTGGGATTGTGTTTTACGGCTGTCAATTTCTCATCCTGATTGTCACTAATGATAGTGCCCCAATCGAATCTTGCCTTTCATTCTCGGATCCTTTCTATCAACAGGATCATTCAATGTTCAAGTTGAGTGGATTGAGGTAACCCATACACTCGTCTTATCAATGTTATAGCTACCTAGATGTCATCCTTCATATAACCTCTTCAGAGGTCTATCTTGTCCAATTTGTTTTTAGGAAGCGACTACTTGAGATAGTCCTTATTCATCATTTTGTGTATGGATTGCTCCCTATTACCAAACCACTTTGTCCCCTTTTCAATGTAGAAGTCATAGAACTTGTCTATGCCTTTGTGGAGGTGGAAAATGTCCTCAATGACATTTGGACTAATTTCCAGTACCACTTGATCCTCTGAGTTTACTACCACCCTCTTATCTTAATCGTAGTGATGAGCTAGGGTGACGATCAATTCTTAAGATGAAATGACCATTGGGTGTGCGGCTGCATTCACTAGCCCGGATAGGACTAATGAGGTGCAATCATCAGATCTGTTTGTTGGCTGGGATCACTGAGTCAAGAATTAATTCCAATCCACATTCCCAATGTTGGTGTTTGTTACCTCACTGTGCTTGTTTCCCACCTTTGAGCTAGGGGGATTCCCCTTGTATTGATACTTCATTGGGGAAGTTGTCTTTGGCTCAGTCATTCCTGGAAGAAAAGACAAATATCAGTAGCTTATTGAACTAGAAAAAACAATTTAAACTATGAAAGCAAGAAAAGAGAGATGAATAAATAGCTAAGTGTAAGTTTTCACTCTTTTGGACCTTTCAGGGTTTCGGTCACCAAAAACTAGTTTGGAGGCCAAAACGTTCGAAAGTGCGAAAAGGTCCATTGGAGGGACAAATTCCGTCGGGCTTTTCAGCGTCCAAAACTAAGAGGTGCTTACTTAGGAAGACCAAACGTCCGAGAATGGTGATGAACCCTGAAAGCTTGAACAAAGGTCTCACTCTTGTCCTTTTCAGACCTTTCAGATGTTTGAAAGGCCAAAAAGTCTGAAATGGTACTTAGTGAGTTTGAAGATCCATTTTTGGCCTTTCAAAGGCTGAAAACCTGTGACAAGGGCCGCAACTGACGAAACACAAAAATCCTAAACCTAAGACCCAATGAAACAAGGAAACCCTAGGTCCAACAAGGAGGGACATCCTTGTCAAAACATGAAGGAATAGAGGCCTGACAAAGCAAAGAAATGAAGTGCCCTAGGCTGGATAAGCACTAAGCATGAAGACAAAACCCTAGACCTAGAATGAAAACATGAAGCAAAGGAAAGCGAAGAGAACCTACCTCAAACAAATGAGTAGAGGGAGGAAAACCAGATGCCTCAGAAGTGGAAGCGGTTAGCGAGGAGAAGTAGAAAAAATTGCGGGCAAGAGCACAAAAAAATGCAAAGTGATTAAAAAAAAGAAGGTTGCTTCTATTTATAACCCACAGGCTAATGTCAGCAGCTTCGAGACTTTCAGACCCCGAAAGGCCAAAAGTTTTGAAGGAGAACCAAGCCTTTGTCCTTTTAGTGTTTTTGGAGTTTGAAAACACCAAAAGGTTGGGTCTTCTACATTTCTACCATTTTGGAATTTCAGAGTACCTAAGTCCTTCGAAAGGCTGAAAGGGTCGAAAGGCTTTAAAAAAGGGTTATTCCTTCCTCCGACTTGGTTTCAACCACATTCTGTGGTGGTTGACTAGATTTCTACGAGGGGAACGCATGACAAAAAGGCCAAAAGACAAAAAAAAGAGGGGGTTCCCCATGGTCAGAAGACCTAAAATAGGGTATGTGTTGCGGACCCACAAAAAATAGCCCAGACAAAAGGATGAATGACCAAGGCATTTCTTTATCATCAACACTCTTCTGAAAAGTAGCTTTGTAGAAGAATAGAACTAAGAGGCAGTGGAGTTGATGATCCTTCAATGACCTCCAATCTGAGGTTCTTCCATTAGTATCCATATGTGTGTTCATGTGTGTTTATTTCTTGACCTTTGGTTGTGATAACCAAGACGCTTGCCATCTATTTCCAACCTTAGCCAAATAAACCAGGGATTCCCAGAAAGAGATTTTCTGTCAGTCAGGTGTTCATAGCCCCGAAAAAGTTTTCCCTAAGTCCCAAGTATAACCTTTCTCTACTGCCAGCCAGGTGTTCATAGCCTCGGTAGAGGTTGTCATAATCACCCAAATCTGTTCTACCTGCTAGGCTATAACTTTCTTTGTGAGAGCTCCATCTTTTGACAAATCAATTTGTTCCTTATGTTTGCTTGGAGATGTATCAAGCCTTGGATGTTAGTGTGTTCCATGCATTCAGGTTCATAACCTCTTGTCTTCTTCTTCTTCTTCTTCTTTTTTTTTCTCTGGTCTGAGCAATGATTAGGCGGTGTTGCCTAGACTTTTCATGCATGACCTCTTTGGGAACTTTTGTTTTGAGTGTTTCTTTTGCTTTCCTATTTGGCTCTTCTTCCTTTTGTTATTGCCTTCACATTTAGTTTAGACCTAGATTCTGGGATCGGTGGGTACCTTAACCTATGCACTCAGGTTGGCTAAAACTAACAAACGCCCTAGAAACCAACACCCTCGGGTGTTGTACCTTAATGTGTCTTGTGATCAGGATGACCAAACTTTGAACTCCTTCTTGTCTATCAATGATAATCATCACTAGTTTGTCTTTTGGGAAGGTTCTCTTATGCTACATGTATCCTTGGAGAAATTTGACTAAGAAATACCTCTGCTCCTCTTGCGGAACACCTTGGACTAGATCCAAAACACACTGACCTGAAACAACAAAACAAGCCCTGACAAAAGAAAATTAAAAACACGAGCGGAAGAAAGGACTAACGGCGAGGACAACAAAGAAAAAAGGAAAAAATGCAAAAGTGACTATAGTACATGGGACAATAGACAGTCCCACTTAGGATCCAAAGTAATGTTTGAGGAATTTCCCATTGACTGGAAATGGGGCCAACTCTCCGTCCAATGTGCTGATTCTAAAAGTGTTCTCCCCCAGGATCTCTGATATTTGGTAAGGGCCTGTCCACAGTCTTTGGAACTTTGTGTGGCTGCCTAGTTTTTCTTTTTCCTTATCCCACATGAGGAAAAGGTCAGAGATCTTGAAGGTTTTGAAGGTAGATCTCTTGTCGAACCACCTTTTGACTACAGCCTGATGCTTTGATACATGTTCCAGGGCCAAAGTTTGTTTCTCCTCTAGTTTTAGGAGATTCATGAGTCTAACCTATACCTGATCTTCCTCCCCTACGTATTGGTCCATGAATCTAAAAATTGGGATCTTTAGGTTCATAGGGAAGACCGGTTGCAAGTCATAGACTATTTGATATGCAGACATCCCCAGGTTGTTCTTGACCCTTACGTGATCAGTCCATAAAGCATATTTCAGCTATGTGTGCCAGTCCCTAGGGTTGTCATCTAGGAGGTGTTTGATCATTGTTGTTAGATTTTTGTTTGTAGACTCTGCTATGCCATTGCCTTGCAGATATTAATTTGAAGAGAATTTGAGGATTACCTAGTTTTTGAAGGCCCATTGTGTGAGTGAGGCTGAAGAGAAAGAGGGAGTATTGTCACATACCAGATAGAATGGCATCCCAAACCTAGTTATGATGCACTCCTCCATGAATTTGGTCATGACCTCAGTGGTACAATTCTTCAATGCTTGCGCCTCTGTTCAGTGCGTGCAATACTCGGTAGCTGCCAAGATAAACTTATGTCCTGCAGATGAAGGGGGGTTAATCACTCCAACAAAATCCAAGCCCCATTGGGCAAACGGGCATACCTCATAGACTGGCTATAAGGGCATTGCTAGATTTCTCTCTCGAGTTGCACTAGTTTGGCAAGTGTTGTAGGATCTCACGTGCTCGCTGGTATCTTTAAATATCGTAGGCCAAAAATACCCTGCCCTCAGGATTTGGTGAGTAGTGGCCTCCACCGATCCATGTCCCATTTTGTATTTGTCATGAAAGTCCACTAGTATCCATTTTGCCTCCATTCTATCCAAACACCTTAGGTACAAACCCTTGTAATTGAATTTGTAGAGTTGTCCACTCTTTAGCATGTAAGAGTTGTTTTTGATCTTTAAAGTTCTTCTTTGGGAACTCTTCATTTCTTCAGGGCAGTGATTCTGCAATAGATAATACACTATGTCTTGGTACCATACATCTGTGATCACACCTTGGTCGGTGTATGTTTGGCAGACCAGGCCTTCTTCAAACTCAGAGATTAGCTTTGTCAGGCCCTAGCCCCTTACCAACTTCATCAGCTGGATTTCTAGGTCAAACTCTTGGAGAATTTCCATCCATTTTCCTCTCCATTCTCCCAACTCATTTTTCATCAGGAGGGATTTAACAGTCGCATCTGGAACTATCCCAATGACTTTACTCCTTAAAATATAATGCCTAAATTTCTTCACCGCCTTGACAAGAGAAAATGATTGTTTATCCAAGTTTGGGTATCTGAGATCAACATCTTTGAAAGGGAAACTCATAAAGGCAATGGGTCTTTCATCTTCACTATTCTTCTTCTGTGTGAGAATGCATGTGCATGAGTGTTCTGACGTGAAAGAGTTGACCTTAAGAGGGATGGTGTAGTTAGGACTGGCTAGGACTAGTGCCGTGGCAATGGCATTCTTAATCTCTTTGAAAGAATTCTTGGCTAGGAGAGCCCATTCAATCTTGGCATCTTTCTTGAGCATGTCGTTCAATGGTTTCACTATTCCTTCCAAGCCACTAATGAATTTCCTGACGAAGTTGATCTTTCTGAAGAAATATTTTAGTTCCTTGCGGCTATGAGGCGGTGTCAATTTCAAGATCACCTCCACCCTTTTGGGGTCAATAGATATCCCCTTTTTGGAGATGATATGCCCTAAGAGCTTTCCTTCAGTTACCCCAAACACGCATTTCTTGGGGTTGAGGGAGATCCCAAATTCTCTGCACCTCTGGAGGCATTTTCTGAGGTCGCTTATGTGGTCAGCTCTTAGTTTCAAGTAGACTGTGAGATCATCCATGTAGATGATAATGCACCTTCCAACTAATCCTTTGAATGCTATGTCCATTTCTCTCTGGAAGGTGGCTCCAGCAATAATCATCCCGAAAGGCATCCATCGATAGGCAAAAGTTCCCCATTTAGTGGTGAATTTCATTTTTAGCCTGTCCTCCTCCTGCACCATCACCTGATTGTATCTAGAGTAGCCATCCAGGGATGACATCATTTGAGATCCATTAACCTTCTGTAGCACTTCATTGAGAGATGGGAGTGGATAATTATCCTTTTGAGAGGATTTGTTGAGGTTCCGGAAGACTACACATAGCCTAATTTCTCCAGTCTTCTTCCTTACAGGTACTAGGTTTGCAACCCATGTAGAATGTTGAATCAGGAAGATGATCCTAGTGTTGAGCAGCTTTTGGACTTCCTTTTGGATTAAGGGCTCCATAGTGGGATTCATGGGTCTTTGTCATTTTCTAAAAGGTTTAGAATCTGGCTTCAAAGGGATGTTGTGCACTATGACTGAGGTGTCATATGTCTTTAATTCTTCATAACTCCATGCTATGACATCTTGATATTCAGTGAGAAGCTGGACCATTTTCTCCTTCTCTTCCTTGGTTCCCACTTTTTCGATGTGGACTTCTCTTGGTTCTTCTTCCATGCCCAGGTTGTAGGTGTCACATTCTTTACCATCAAGTGTTACGTCAGGGCGCCTTCATATAGCAGTCTTATCACTATCAAAAATCCTCTCTAGTTCTACCATTCCCTTGGGTATGGCATTGGTTTTCAGGTTTATGACGTCGTAATCATCAGGCTCTTTAGGTTCAACTTTTTCAACCCCGTTCTTCTCCTAGTCAATGATCTACTTTTCAAACACACCAGTGCACATGATAAACTCTAAGATATGTTGATCATCTTGGAAGACTTGAAAGTTAGTGATATTGTCCAAAATGGTCGGGGATGCGACAAGTTCAACTGAGAATTTCTTTAGTTTGGATTTTTCCATTGGATGTAATGAGCTGGCTAAAATAGCCAACGTGTCAACAACAACATTCTTTCTTCTCGGGATGGTTTTGATGTTGAAAGTGTCAAATTCATTGATCAAATCCCATGCCCTATTTTGGTAGGCTAAGAGCCTCTTATCATTGCAAGTATACTGGCTACAGATCTACTTGACAACCAATTGGGAATCTCCTTCCACCGTTAAGATTTTGATTCCTTTCTCGTGAGCTAGGAGGAGTTTGCGAACTAGCGCTTTGTATTCTGCAACATTATTAGCACAAAGAAATTGTAATCTATAAGCAGCATAGAAAGAATTACCCCTTGGATTTATCAATTTGATTCCCACACCTACTCCTTGTTTACATTTGGAACCGTCGAAGCGTAGTTTCCATATTTGAGGTGGTTTAGTAGGGCAAGGTCTGGTTGATATTTTCTTAGAAAAACCCTTGGTCCTTGGTTTTTGGCCCCTCTCTCCATCGATGTCAGAAGAAGTTAACTCTCCTGTATGCTGAGCATGCCTGGGTTTGGGGAGTTTTTCATCTTTATCACCTCTATTTTCTAGTATTCCCTTGTAAGGGGGACACGCTCCATCATCCAAGGTACTCCATTCACTAAGCATATTTGGGGCAGGGCTTCTATCCTCAGAATCTTACCCACTGTCTCGATCTTGAGGTGAACTGTTTGCAAGGACTAGGCTATCGATATCTGGTGCGAAACATTTTTCCTGCCTTCTATCCCAAGTTCATCTTCTTTTATCGTTAGTGCTTCTTGTGGCTTATTTGGTTAGGAAATTTGAGCCAACACTTGTGATAGTGCTCCTTGAGAACTGGGGCATGTAAACTCAGAGTGACTAGCTTGGTGTAATTAGAAGTATCTGGGTAGCAATAAGATGTTGGGATCTGTGTCTTGGCTTAGATGCCGCAGGCTGGCTGTTGTGCTATTGATGAAACTTTGGAAGATGTCGTCACCAATATTCCACTCTAGGAGACCTTGGACGGGACTATGGTCTGACTCTTCACCTTCTTGGATCTGAAACATGAAAATATCATCTAATCAATAAGTGCACAAATCAGTTTGAGTGAACAAGACTTCCTTTGGGGCATTGTATTCAGTGATCATCCTCTTCAGCTTCAGCTCTGCATCTATCTTGATCTAGTTGTTCAAACCTCTCCAAGGTAGCTAGAGCTGGGTGGAATCTATACAAAGACATCCTCTTAAGCATTTAGTCCACTCTTGACTTAGCAGCATCCCATAAGTCTCAGGGATGTCCACTATGTGTATATCAATGTGTTCTTGTATCTAGGGATTTGCGACTAGTTGAATGTGTATGTCTTTGAGCACACCAATTACTTTGACCTTGGTTTTGTCTAATTGTATGACCACTCGGTTTGTTACTTGGGGTACCATCCCCAACTTTGGGCAAATTGATAGGAGCATAACATTGCATGAGGCTCTTGAATTGATTAGGCAATTATGTAGGTTCTTTCCAAATATCTGTAGACTGAGTAGGAATGGTAGGACCTTTGTCCCATCCATGAACACTGCTATGAATTTCTCAGATGTGTTGACATTGGACGTGGGTGTCCTAGTGTTGTTGGTTGATGGGCCAGGTTTTGAATGATCCAAGGATCTTAAAAGGGCTTCCTTTTGAGACGGGAAGCCCTACAATAGTTTGAACATAGAGATGTTCGCCTTAGTTTTCTTGAGTTCATCTACTACACTATACTTGTCATTTGACTAGGTCATTCCCTGGTAGCTAGCATATGTACTTGTTGTAGGAGGTATGGGAGCATTTGGGCCCTTTGGAGGTATGGGATTGTTACTAGCCTGACAATTTGGTGGAGTCGATTGCTTTCCTGGAGGTATGCCGTCGGTGAGGGGTTCCTTTCTACTCCTGAGGTTATATGAGTTTTGCTAATCATTTTTGAAGGTGTGCACCTCAAAATATTCAGGCTCACTTTCACTCTAAAAAGGGAACATGAATTCATCTTCTCCCATATAGGCTTCTGGGCCTCCCTCCTTTTCGGACTCATAGGAATTGAACACCATAGCATTGAATTGCACCGGGGGCCCCTCTAGATTCTGGGTGTAGTGATCTTGGGATTTGTTCACATACCCATTATTGTCTTGATGCTTAAGTGGAGCCCTGACAAAATTGGCCTCTGAAGCCTCATAAGTATTGCCATTGTCTGCTGGGATGCTATCATTATTTGGTCTAGTGTTCCATGGCCAATTTGGCCTTTACTGCCCAAATGGTTTCTCTTGAGTGTTTTTGTTGTTGTATGCATTAAAACCCCTATTTGGATTCTGAGGTTATGTATTTGGACCAGCAGACATTTTTTGGTATCCACCCTGATTTTGGGGTGGGTTTAGCTTCATCCCGATAACTTTGCTAGTGAGTTGTGATAAAGTTTTCTTTATGACATCTAACGCGGAAGCCATGAGAGCATCAGGCTCATTTTGGGGTACAAACCTTTGTTCTACAAATGTTGTCTTATGAGTTTCGTAGCCTGGATAAGTAATAGATAGAGGCGTGGTTGTACATGGTTGTGCTGGTATAGGATTTAGCATAGGTAGGTGGCTAGCCAAGGTTTGATTTTTCACTGCAAATGGGTGTGGGGTAGCAGGATTACTCATGATGGGTGCAGCCGCATAGCTTCCTTCTTGTGGATCCATTTGTTGAGTGAAAGTGATGGCTTCATTGTACACCTTCTCAATCGTATCTCTATCCACCTGGGGAAGTCTTCTTAAAAAGATCAAGGTAAATGGATCTAAAGCCTTTAAGTAAACTTGTATGACAGCCTCATCTGGTATAGAGTAAGGAGCTTCCAACTTTTGATGCATTTTGTGAAAATTATGATTAAACATAGCAATGCGCTCCTTAGGATCCTTCCTCATGGTTATGAACTGGTGATGTGTCACCGCAGGATTGACATACAATTTGAATTGATTGAGGAATTTGGTTTCAAAGTCATTCCATACTGAGATGGACCCTCGTGGAAAATTTAGGTACCAGTTGTATGCAAACTCTCCCAAAGTGTATGGGAATAGACGACAGACGATGTCTTGGTGGGAAATCTCTTTACGGTTGCAAATTTCCTTGAAGGCACGGATGTGTTCTTCCACTATCCTAGATTCTCCATATATGAATCATGTACAAAAATTTTCTAGATTTTTGGGTAACTCATGGAGCTTCCCAACAAAGTTCAAAGCTGAGCTTGTTGCATTAGTGAAAAAGGCCATTGGACAAGGTTGCTGCAAATGTTGATTTGGCAAGTTCTAATTTTGATGGATGGCTGCGGTAGTAGTTGGGACAGTGATGTGTGATTGTTGTCCAAGAGGATCCCAAGGTATGCCAAGGTGATCAGAAGACTCACCTTTTGATTTCCTCTTGTCACTGCGAGCCCTTCGGTTGTGAGTGAGTTTGAGGAACTTGCCTCTTTTTGGAGATGATCTAAGAACACGCTCAAATCTCTCTAGAGAGAAAGATCAAATATTATCCATCTTTTGGGTCTTGAGGCCCTCCTTCTAGCGCCACTTCTGTTGAGCATTGTTTTAACACAAGCCAACTTGCTAGGATCTTGAGATTCAATTTCCTCTCTTGAAAGAATATCCAAGTTATTCCCAAGGTTCTCTGGGGTCGGGTCACAACCTGCTTGGTTACTCAATTGAAGATAAATGTGATTGTTCATGAGGAGGCCTTTGCTGGTATTTTCAAGACAACAAACTATAAAATATTGTTAGTTCTCTTTTTTTTGGTATTTTTCATTTTAACAAGTATGGGTATGGTAAATAACATGCAACTTTGGTATTTTTAAGATAGCATTTTTTAGAATTTCAAGACAGAATTTAAAGAGATGAGGGTAACAAGAAATGCAGTGAATTGTAAGGAAAAGTAAAAATCCTAAGGACATAAACTGTTGTAAACCCTTCCTTGCAAATTGAATGCTGGAGAGATTTGAAACAACCCATGAAGCATGAATCAGACCACGTCACAATTCACTACTCCACAGATGCAAGCATTTAGAGAAAAGATATATTTTACTCATACGAGATATTCAAAATCTATCAAATTGTGAAGCCACCAAGACATGCGCACCCACAAGATGGATTTATCATTAAGCCCAAAGATAGCATCCTCCACACATTCGTCACATCAAGGTAGGTATACAACAACAAACTCCAACTAAAGGTAGCACGAATTTGAAACATAATAACACAAAGGGCTCTCTGAAAATAAAGAATAATGCAAGCATACATTCAATAAATTCACATAGATGGCAATAATTCACACACCATGAATGAAGCACCCAATGCAAATCTTTATTGTATTAAAAAGTCGGCCTTTTACATTGATTTTTTATTGCAATATATAGAGTTTTGATCTACAACTCTAATTTTTGGAGTTAGGGTATCAGAGAGTCTAAACTAAAGAAAAAAGCTTAAAACTAGAACTTTGCTGAAGGGAAACTATTGCTAACTAATACTATGTAACTTGCATGGATTCTTAAATCCATTTACAATCCATTTTCTCATGCAAAGAGGAAAAAATCTGCCAAAGAAGAGAGAGAGAGAGAAAGAAGGTGAGTTCCTCTTGTGAACTAGGAGTTCTCCTTCTTGATTCTGGAGGTCCTTCTAGGATTCTTCATTTGGAACTATCTCTAGCGTTGGGAATAGATAGGAGACCTTTAGTCTTTCCAAAATGAACTCAAGTTGTCATTTAATCTGATCTGGATTCTAACTGGTGTTTGAAAAAGTGACCTCGCTGGAAACCCCCAGTTTTTTAAACCCTGACCTCTACCCCAAAACTTTAATGCCTTTGAAATTTCCCAGGTGCTTCTCAAAATCTTCAAACTCAAAGATCCCAAAACTTTGGACTTGTCGTGGGCCGAAAGACCAAAAAAACATGAAGAGGTGAAAGGATGAAAAAATACTCCTTGCTTTCGGGGCTGAAAGGCCAAAATGTCAGAGGCTGAAAGTCTAAAAACTCCATGTTAGTAGAAATTTGGCCAAGTGTAAAAATCCTGCCCCATCCCCCTAGAAATTGGACCTTGGAGCTTTATCTAGGAAAGACCTCTAGGTGAGCTTCCCAGAGCCTCTACACTATCTCCTAAACTTCTTCAAAATTGATCTCTTTCCTTCTTATCTTGGTGACCCTTCATTCTTGCTTCTTTCTGAAGATAGTTAATTCAGAAGTGAAGAATGTGATCTCTTCTTCGTGCTGTGACATTCTTTGCATTTCCTCCTTAAGGTAGAATATTTGTTGTAGGGCCTTCTTGGTATTAACCCCAGCCAGAACATCTTTGAACTATTGGACCACCTCTTTGGAAGGATGTAGAGCCTATTTGTTTTCATCCCGATAGATGTTGAGGCTGACCCCTGTGAAGAAAGTATCTATATCTTCGATCCATTTTATTACCTCCTCTTGCTTGTCATCTATAAGGGCCTGGTATTTCTTGTAGACCTTAATTATTTTGGTCATTTGTGAAGTCCATGCCTTGAATTTTTCCAATTCTTCACCTTCATAGACTTTTACCAAAATTTGGAAGCGTTGCTTTTGAATTATCTCCAAATCCTGGAGGGTTGCTTTCCACTTAACCACCTCTGAGTCTATTCCCCCATCATCTTCCACCAGGTCAATGAGTGAATTATTTTAACTTATATGGTCTAGTATGGCCTAAATACTGACGAAATCACCTTCTCTCTGAATTGTGCAAAATTATTTATCCAATCGGCGCTTGCCTGGATGAAAGAGGGAGTCAAACCTACTGGAAAATCTGGTGTAGCCCTTTTATAAAGCATGGCTTGTAATGAAGCCTCTGAACAATTTGGGTCAATAGAACCCACCAAATTTTGAATGTATCCCTTTAGAGATTCATTTTGATCTGTCAGGGATTTTATGGTCTCTTCATCCTTGTTCATGAACCCTAGAGCGTGCTTCAACCCTAAAGTTGCTAGTGTCTTGCTACCTTCTCTAGTAGGTTCACTCAAATCTACCTCCCTGAATGCATAGCCCTCTAATGAGCCTATTGTCTGAGAAGTGATCAGGGGAGGGATAGCTATCTGGGCTTTCCAATGACCCCCAATGTCCTGAGTCACATATGACATGGTCTTTATAGGTACACTGATTTCTTCCTGGTGGAAGGCTTGCTTCACAGTTGCCATATTTGCATCCTCCCCATCCAATTCATTGGTATAAGTTCTCTTCCTGGGTTGTATCCCCTTGGTAAACCAAGTAGGTTTCCCTGATGTCATTACAGGTTCATATGGTGCAACTTGGAGGATTGAAGTTAGGCATTGTACTTCTAGCATTATTTCTTTCTTTGATTCCTTTTCTTGCCCTCTTTCCTATTCACTCCCTCCTTCCTTCATTCTTCCCCCTTCCGTATCCACACCCATTTTCCCTTCTTCGCTCTCCCCCTCCACTTCACCTCATTTAGTCACCACATTTCCCCCTTCTTTGTCCGGGGCCTCTTCGGTGGAGGTGTCAATTGATACATTTGACCTAAGACCTATCATGGCCTCCAGTGTGGACTAGAAAGGGGATGTGTCTTTAGTAATCACTGCTCCTTTGGTTGCCTGTGTGGCACATGTTGAAGGGATTGATGTTGGTGGGGTAGTTGTTGATATGGCTGGAGTGGGAGATGGGAGAATGGTAGTAGAGTAGGGCAGATTTGGCATAGGAGTAGGTGTTGGGGTTGGAATTAATGGTGGTGGAATAGGAATTGGAGGTGGTAGATAAGATGGTGGAGCAGGAATATGAGATGGTGGAGTGGAAAATGGTACTTTCCCTACTACATGATCTATAGTTGTGGCTTGGGCTATCCCACTATCCTAAACCTGAGGCTCTTGAGTGGAACTAGGGACATTTACTGAAGAGTTGGTGAATTCGATCGGTGGTTGAGTGAGGATTACTTGGGGTTATATAAGAGATGGAGCTCCAGTGTTATATTACCTGGGGTTATATAAGTCCTTCAAAATCAGAAAGCATATATTCATCTGATCTAAAGGTATCCAAAGGATTATCTTGTTCTTTGGGATCTTCTTTATGTTTCTTTGTGGTTTCCTTCTCTCTCCTTTTTTGCAATCTCATTCTTTGCACTAGGGGCTCATCCTCTTATGCTTCCTTAGACCCCTCTTGTACCATTTCCAACCACGGAGATTCAGAACTCTTCTTCCTCTTATATGTTTTCTTCTCAGCAGTGGGTGGAGATTAGCCAGAGGTAGATGGGCCTTCACCTATTTGGGGTTGTGACGACCCTGCTGGTGGGTCAATCTGGCCTGTCATTCTAGTTTTCTTGGGCCTAGGATTGGAGCCATATTCAACTGGTCATTCATGACTATACACGGCTCTTGACTTCTCTCCTTGCTATTTTTCTACTTTCCTAGAGGGCTCCATCAATGTCTTTACCGAGATCGGACTCATTCTGTGTGGCTTCTTGATCCAAATTATGGTGGTCCTTATCACATGCCTCGCCTAGATGTCTATGTCATCATTTTCATCCTTTTCCACCTCTGCGTTCATGATTGGATGGTCATACACCTTATCTTTTGTGTAAATGTCTTCTAAGACCTCATCTAAATCACATTCCCAAACCTTTGAGGAAATAGGAACCTTCAATACCTCTTTTGCTAGAGCGATGTTCATTTTGCAATAATCCTGGATCCTGACCTCATGATCATCTATGGAGTTTATCTAGTGATCCTCCAGATGTGGCTCATGTATGTACAATTTGTCGATGATGTGGCTATTGTATGCACCCTAAAATGGTCGCCTAGACTTTGGGCCCCATTTATCATTTTATCATTTTATCAAATTTCCTGAATCAATGTTTTGCAACATTTTTAATTCAAATCAATTTCCTTAATCAAATTGTAATTAATTCAATTATTCAATTATTTCAATATTTCCTAAGGTTTGATCACTCTTATTTAATTAAAAGGTTTAATCTCCCTTTTAATTAAATGAAATTCCTCTTATTTAATTAAAAGATTTAATCTCCCTTTTAATTAAATAAAATTCATCTCATTTAATTAAAAGAATTAATCTCCCTTTTAATTAAATTCATCTTATTTAATTAAATTCAATTCCTCCCATTTAATTAAATAAAATTCTTCTAATTTATTTAATTGAAAGAAAACCCCTCTTTTAATTAAATAAATAAAAATC
>MU228062.1:1184354-1208061 GCA_018584345.1 Thuja plicata | reverse complement strand
TTGGAATAACATTGGGAAAACCATGTATGCCATTAAAACAAAATGGCATGTACCTTCTAGTAGAGATAGATCTATTGATACTACTGATGGGCTGCCCACTAGGTGAACTGAAATCCTCCATTCTTCATAGACTCAAGAATTTAGTCACCAAAATGAAAACTAGATTTCTATCTTGCAGTAGATCTATAATCTCTCCAATAACATTTACAATAGCATACTTCAATACTTTATATCAAACATGCTTAAACCTTTTCTTATTGAAGTATGCAACCAAACTCAAAATTTCTCCTACTTTGTGCTAAAACCACTTAATGGAGAACAACCATTTTTATAACTTTCTTTCATGAAAAGATGAAGATTACCTTGACCATAATTGCAGTGGCTGCTCCTTTCTCTTTTGACTAGAAATCTGGCAGATCTAGAGCCTTCTTGACAGCTCCATCGGGTTCATTTCAACATAGAGTCGCCACCTCCTTGCAGAAGAAAGTTTTCAAACAGAAAAAGCCATTTGATACATATTTATTTTTGGGTTCTCTCCAACCAGCAAAGCCGCACAAATCTTTTATAATTATTGCAATAAAATGCTTCCAAGGTATCCTTCTACAAATCTGAAACTACTTCCAGATTCCATTATCTTGACTCTTTCTTTGAAAACCAGATTCTTGGATACCTTTTAAATATGATCTTTAAATAACTTTATCCCCAGTAGAGTCGCCATTCTGTTAGCGTTTTTCCCTAACCTTGTCAAAGAAAAGGCTAATTAATGAGGATCAAACAAACCCTCCTACACTTCAAGCTCAAAGGCTCAGGCGGGTGTACCTATTGGATTCACTTCTTTCAGTGAATCAGGGGACGAATTCCTGCCCATCACACTTGATATAATAATCATTCACAGCTCTTTAAATAGAAAGGGAAAATGATTTGAATAATTGATTGATGAAGAAAATACAAGACAAACCAGAGACCAGTGCCTTATCTATTGGGCAACAGAGTCAAACAGATGTGCAATCCCAGAAAACTTCTAACTACAAACTAAAAAACCCGAATGAAATGCCTTGCAAGCCATTCTTCTCATTTCAATTCCTGGACATCATATTCATATGCAGACTTAAAATTCTCAGAATTTGAAAACAAAACTTACTCTCCTTGAGAGAAACTCAGATTTCAAACGCATAGATACCTTGTAACTGGTATATTAACATGCCTTACAAGTTAATATACAAGAATCAAAACAAACATACAAAGACCTCAGACAAGTTCTGAACAAGGATTTCCTTTGATTTTCATTAAAAATCATCTGAAACTATACTTTGCAAGACCATGAACACCAAAATTAAGAGTCCAAAGCCTGGAAGCTGCCCAGCAGCATAAATTTCAATCTCTTCAAATTACTACAATGTAGTCTTCAGTGCACCTATAATCTTAAATCACTTAAGAGGTAATCATTTAAAACCCAACTTTACACTTTTGCAAATTGGTCTTGTAAACATCAAATGGCCTCAGGAACTGGCTTTGAAAACTGACTAAAACAAACAATCAGACTCTGGCATTGAATACACATGCAGAAGGGCTTCACTAGATTCATCCTCAGGCACAAAATATAATAGTGCAAACTTAGCCTTTCAGAAAACTTGTGTAGGTGCTAATGCTAAAACAACATAAATCCCTTTTAGATCGACCATTGCAAAAACATTGAAACAAGCTCTGAAATTTCACCATTAGGTCAGATAGTACAGTCATATGTAATGAGGATGTTCCCATAATCGGACCCTGAAAATATCTTTCAGATAGAAAGATATCACTTATGCAAAATGGCCATTCTGAAAACTTAACTCTTTTCCGCACTGTCAATTGCATAAAACACCTCTGAAATTGAATTCATAGGGTCATCAAAAAGATCTTTCAGAAAATCAACCTCTGGAGCCTGATTGAATGTCACATGTAGAACATGACCCCTCAAGTAACTTATTCTGAAAGAAAATAGTTCAACTAATACCAATCTTCAAAGTTAACACCTTAAACACTTTCTGAACCGAAGCACAATAGATATGTAGAAATTGGGTTTGGAATCAGCAAAGAAAAGTGATCTACCGGATTGGTCAAAGTTTGGGAATCTTCAGATGAGTTCATTCCTAGGTCTACAATGTAGATCAAATTTCAATTATGTCCGATCTCGAACTGGGTGCAAATAGGGAAGCCACAAAGTATGCCACTTAGTTCTGAATTCTGTATTTTCAGAGAAACCTTAATAAATCAGAAATGGGAAGGCTCTGGCAAAGTGGATAAATGGATTGGTAGGAATCTGTAAATCTTCAAATAGGTGCATTAATATGTTTACAATATGAGGTACAAGTCAATTATCCAAAATTTTCACCCGGGTATAGACTTTCAAGACCTCAAAGTGGACAACTTAGCAATTTTGCACTTGAAAACACAGGAAATCAGAATTATTCACAAATGGAATGGTTCCAGAAAACTTGTCATCTGATTTCATGGGGATCTGCAAACTGGAAAATATGGAGTGTGTGACCACTGGAACATAGTACAAAAGGAATTTTCTCAATTGAATCAACTACTCAAAAGTTATAACATGTCAAACTGGGCTATTCATAATTCTGATCAATTGCACAATGCATGACAACAGTAAACTACCAACTTTGAGGGATTTAAAATCTAGTCAAAACATATTGAAATGAATTGGGATTCAAAACATAGGTTCTCTGATACACATACTCAACATCCCCAAAGTGGCGGGTCATGACACATAACAGGGTATAAGATATTCAGATACAAAGTATGCCCCGAACAGCAAAATGACACTTTAGCAAAAATGCAGATTTAGGTGACCACCCCAAAATGATTACTCCCTAAACATGTCAGAATTGGAATTCAAGAGCTGGGACCCATTGCATATATCAAATGAAAGGCATTAATGCCTCTTCCCAATTTGTACCTCATGAAAATGATCCAGGAGCCCTTTTCAATCATTCTAATTAAGCCTTCTCACACAAAATTTTCAAGGGTACTGACTTTGCTTAACTAAAAAATCAAATATGGTCACTCCAAATTTGTTCCAAATTTAGGAGTACCAACAATTTGGACCGGTCCTCGTAGACAACCTCACTATCAACAAACTACGAATTCAAAGTTCATCATCTGAACTCTTGAGGATGTGAAAACATAATAGTGCAATATTCATAGAACACTAACATTAAATTAAAAAATTCAAGACATCATCTTCAAATATGGAGGAATAAAAAGCAATTTCCTAAAAATACTTCAAATACTCTTCCTTGCCTATTTGACCTTCCATTACAATCACCTTCTAGGAACACCACATACCCTCTTAACATCATTACCAAATATCATAAAAACATCTAAACACTCATTTTTAAACCTGAACTCATATTTCTAACAATCTCCCACTTTTTCATTGATAAAAATACGAATGACAAAAATAATTGATAACTCACTCTTACTATATTCATTTTTCATCAAAACCAACATATTTGACATCAATGAGAAAACAATACAAACTCACAACAATGGTAGCCATTTCCAATAACTAAAATAAATCAAATAATCATCTCCTAATATCCATAGAATGGTATAAGAATGTTCAAAAACATATACACAAGGATTTGACCAATGCCAAACATCTTACAAAAATAAAAACTCCATAACTAAAAATATCAATAGTTCAAGATCCATATCTATCAAAGATAATCATAAAATTTAATGCACCTAAAAGAAACACTGGGAAATACCACTCAAGTAGTATAGAGTTGATTAGACCAAGAGTAGGGAATGATAGTTCTCATCAAGATATCCTAATCATCATGACTCAATCTAAAAACAATATCCTCATAATTCCATACCAAATGAAGCATCATAAAGTTTCCTATTGAAACCATAAATCATCTTAAGACATTTCTTTAATCACAAGAAAACATAATCATCACCTAACTCTATATTTATCATAGAGCCCATGTAAGTGCCATGGTGGAAAATGGATCTATGACCCCATTTGCATATAGTGCTCTAAACAAACCAGTGACTGGACATGAAACAAAAGATTTTATAAAAGAAACTAAAACTATACAATCTAAAAAAATGCCACCACACAAAGTCTTGAAACAATATACATTACCATAAAAAATGCTTACAAAACTTGATTCAATCCATTGCAAAACAAAATGCTCACAAAATGATTAAACTATGACTATTCTTTAATTTTACAGTCCATACATGCTCTGACATAAACTTTCCAACCCTTTACAATGATGGAGGATTTCCTTATGTAGTTGAACCCATCACTAAAACACCAGTTTCAAATAGTTAAGGAACTAATTCCTTCGAAATTGCATTCTTTCTCACATAGTTGTCAAGGTTGTCAATGACAACATTGACAACTTTTGCAACTTTTGGATATGCTATCCAAACTTGGTCAAATATTGTCCAAACTTCCCCAAACCACTAATTAAGGTGTAATAACATCAAAAAGGACCTCTAATTCCTTTCTTGGCCAATTTTGGCACTAAACTCACAAAACACCCTAATAGACCTAGACTGGACTCAAAGGTCACTAAGGACCTATCAAGACATCCTTGCACTTAACCCTCTACACACTAGGACTCACATGTCCCTTTATTAATCTAGAGGTCTAGCTAGAACCACTACAAGCCAAAACATCAAAGAATCCCTAGTTTACATTGTATAATTAGCCCTACCTAGGTGCTCCTGCACTATACTCCCCACAAAGGAAAGCTATGTCACTCCTATGGAGAGTATATCCTCTGAAATGCCCACCTTCTTGAAGTCTTCCTCTGCAATCCATGAGGCCTCTGACTCTAGTCTATCCTTCCACTGAATCAAATTTTCCATGTAGAATTTGTCTCTTGTAGTCTTCTTAACCCTAGAATCTAAAACTTTGTCAGCTACCAACTGAAACTTTGGAGGTAAAATAGTAGCTTCCACATCATCACTGATCCCTTGACTGGTTGCATTGATCTTCTCCATATTTCCCCTTAACTGGATTAATTCTTGAACATTGAATACCAGAGATATGCTTAATTCTAAGGGCAAGTCCACTTTATAGGCATTAGCCCCATGTTTGGCAAAGATTTTGCAAGGTCCCACCCTTTTCATCTAAAGCTTGGTAGGGACACCTTTCTGTAGCCTTGATTTGTTCAAGTGAACCATTACATAGTCACCCACCTCAAACTAAACTTCTCTCCTCTTTCCATCCACCTTGAGCTTCAACTTTTTTTGATTGTCTTGGATTTTCTTCTTGACTTGTTCTTGGATCTCCTTCATCGTATGGGTGAAGTCCTCAGCATGCCCACTTCTATACTCCATACCTCCAAGATCCTTGAGCTCAAAAACACCCCTAGGGTTCATGCCATAAAATACCTCAAATGGGCTTCTTCCTGTCAATTTTTTCTTAGTGTCATTATAAGGATATTCTGCTTGGGGAATTACTACATCCCAAGTCTACCCATACTCCTTAGTTAGGCACCTTAATAGTTTACCCAACACCCTATTTACCACCTCATTTTGGCCATCAGTATGAGGGTGGTAAGCTGAACCAAAAGATAGATTGGTACCCAACCTAGTCTGTAATGTCCTCCAAAAATGGCTCATAAACTTCACATCCCTATCTGATACTATGCTCAAAGGAAAGCGATGAATCCTCACAATCTCATTAAAAAACAAATAGTCTATGTGGCTAGCATCATTAGTAGTCTTAGATGGAGTGAAATGGCCCATTTTACTAAATCTATCAACAACTACATAGATGCTATCATACCCCTACTTAGTTTTGGGTAGGCCTACAATAAAATCCATACACACACACTCCCATGGTGTGTTAGGGACTCATAGAGGTTGATATAACCCTACATTACTCATTCATCCTTTTGCCTTCATGCAAACAACACACTGCTCCACATACTTGGTGAGATCTTTCACCAACTTTGGCCAATGGTAGAACCTTTGGGAAAGCTCCAAGGTCTTGTTCACACCAAAGTGACCACTGAGAGATCCATTATGTCTCTCATGTATGAGATTCATCCTCATGGAGCCTCTTGGAACACATAACTAGTTACCTTTGAATAAAAGTCTATTTTGTAAAGTAAACTCTGAGAACTTGATATGAAAATGGTTTTGGAGGTCAACACATACCTTATATGCTTCCCCAAAGTCCTCATCTCCATTGTATAAGTCTCTAAAACTATCAATGC
Organism: Thuja plicata; assembly: GCA_018584345.1. NCBI lineage: Eukaryota > Viridiplantae > Streptophyta > Pinopsida > Cupressales > Cupressaceae > Thuja > Thuja plicata. Next base: position 1,201,819 of record MU228062.1, on the reverse strand, counting down.
CAATACTATTTAGTTGGACTTCTTGGACAGTAACTAACCTCCAACTTAGTGCATTTGCAACCTTATTGAGCTTCCCATTTTTTATGCTTTATAGTAAAGGTGAATGCTTTCAAATACTCCATCCACTTCACATGCATATTGCTTAGTTTTTATTGTGTATTATTGTAACTAAGGGCATGGTTTTCAGTGAACACCACAAATTCCTTAGGCAAAAGATAATGCTTCCATTTTCTAAAGGATTGAACTAAAGCATATAGTTCTAAATCATAAGAATAATATTTATCCTTAGCCTCATTTAATTTCTCACTAAAGAAGGAAATTGGCCTACCTTCTTGACTCAATACACCCCCTATTGCCAACCCACTTGCATCACACTCAATGGTGAAGAATTTCTCAAAACTTGGAAATTGTAGGACAGGTTGAGTAGCCACTTGTCTTTTCAACATTTCAAAGGCTTTCTCTGCTTCTAAGGTCCACCAAAACTTATCTTTGACCCCACCCCTAATAGTATCCATCAATGGTGCACATATCCCCTGAGATTTCTAATAAACTTTCTTTAAAACTGTGCAAGGCTATTAAAACTCCTTACCTCAATGGTTGTGGTAGGTTGAGGCCAATTTAGGAAAGAAGCAACCTTGTTTTGGTCCATCTTCAAAGACCCTTTAGACACTACAAAGCCCAAATACACTAGTTCCTTTTTTAATAACTTCACACTTTTCAAGGTCGATAGCCAATTTCTCTTCATGCAACCTCTTCAATACTACCTCTACATGTCTCATATGTTCCTCTCTTTTCTTGTTAAATATCAATATATCATCAAGATATACCACCACAAACTTCCCTGTGAAGTCCTTGAGCACCTCATTCATGAGCCTCATGAATGTGCTCAGATCATTAGAGATGCAAAATGGCATGACAAGCCATTCATATAACCCATCATTGGTCTTGAGTGTCATTTTATATTCATCACCTTCCTTCACCCTGATTTGGTGATAACCACTCTTCAAGTCCAACTTGGTAAAGTAAATTTCCCCTCCAAGGCAATCCATGACATCCTCTATCCTAGGTAAAGGGAACCTATACCTTATTGTGATCCTATTATATCCCTTGAATCTGTGCATAGCCTCCATTTTCCTCCCTTCTTGAATGCCAACACAATCAGGACTGCACATGGGCTAATACTCTTCTTGATCAAGCCTTGATCCAAGAGTTCCTACACTTGTCTAGCTACCTCCAAGTTCTGATTAGGAGTAGGCTTGTATGTTTCCTTATTGGGTAGAGATGCCCCTGGCACAAAGTCTATTTGGTGCCTTATTACCCTCTTAGGTGGTAGGGTTGCAGGAGTGCCATCACTCACTATGTCCTTGTATTTCTCAATCAATTCTTGCACCTCTTCTGGTAATGGATCCTTCACTAGTTTTTCATCTTCCTTGGGTCTTAGCACAATGGTGTACCCTTCACTGTCATCATCCTTGATATCCTTCAAAAACTATTTCCCACTACACAACATCACAAAAGAGTCTTTGACTATGGTTCTTCATCTTCTAGTAAAGAATAAATTTTGAAAGTCTTCTCTCCTTTCTTGAAGGTGATGGAATTCTCCTCCCCATCATATAATACCCCATTATCAAATTTCCAAGGCCTGCCAAGTAGAAAATGGAAAGCATCCATTGGTAGGATGTCACAAAGTAGTCTATCCTTGTACCCTACAATTGAAAACTCAACCCAAGTTTTCTCATTGACCAATACACTTTGGCATTTTTTGAGCCATGTCACTTTATAGGGATTCACATGGGGTATCTTGGCTAGCTTGAGTTTCACCACTGCCTCCTCTGAGATGATATTATCTGTGGATCCAGAGTCCACAATCACTTTACAAACCTTACCAAGAATTTTTCATCTAATTCTATACAAGGCCCTCCTATGTTTGGGCTCATCTTTGATTGGTTGTCTTATCAATACTCTTCTGAACATCAATTTCTCTCCCATATCTGAATCTAGATGGTTAATCTCAGGTGCTTTGACACTTTAAGTATCATCAAGTGTATATGCTACCCTCTTATCATTGTTTTCTGTAGAAGGCTTGTCAAGACATCTATAGCCTGGATGGCCTAATTGCCCACAATAATAACACTTCATGGTTTCAAAGTAAGAACTACTTCTACCTCCTCTTCCTATGTTAGGACCACCATGATTACCCCTGCCTCTATTATAGCCTCCTCTTGAACTACTTTTAGTATGCTACTCTATCAACTTGTTCTCTCCTTGTGACCTTTGTTCACTACCTCTGCCTTGGTAGCCTCCTCTTTGACCCCCTTGGTCCCTTCCTCTACCTCTATTATTCTTGAAACTAGAGTCACCCTTCTTCTTTTTCTTTTCCTCAACTCTTATGGCCAACTGATGACATTTGTGTATTGTAGTTGGAGTCCATAGGCTAATTGCCTCTTGGATGTTCCACTTCAATCCACCCAAATATCTAGCCACTTTGATTGACTCCTCTTCTTGCAATTTAGACCTTAGACATAATCTCTGGAATTCCTCAGTATATGAGGCCACATCTATGTCTTTTTGTTTCAAGTTTTGTCTCTTTCTATGGAGTTTGATTTCATAATCCTCCAGGAGATAATTCTCCATCAACTTGGTCACCATGGAATTCCAAATTCCTATTGGTTGCTTCCCCATTCTTACCCTCTCATCTTGAAGGTATTTCCACCAAGTCAAAGCTAACCCTCTGAGTCTATACTTTGCCACCTTAAGATTTTGGGCTTCATTCACACCCTCACACTCGAAATGGTTCTCCATTCCCTCTATCCAATCCATTACTGCTTCAATATCCACCTTGCCACTAAACAAAGGGATTCCTTCCAATGCTTTTCCACCCAATTATTTGATGGCCTTCAAGAATGGCTCTTCATCCAAGACAAGTTCAGGTTCCAAAATGATGTCTTCCTCAGCAACCTTCTTGCCCCTATCACTACTTTCCACCCCTTCTCTATTCCTAGCTGCTTCATTAGCAACTTCCTCAAGTGTTAACCTCATACCCTCTAAGGATGCCTCAAGGAGTCAGTTCCTCTCCTTTTTCTCATCAAATTCCTTGGCTAATTCTACATTTTTCACCATCTTGGACTCTCCTACTGATTCCCTAGTAGCTGCTAACATGCACTAAATTCCCAAGTTTCTCAACTTGCTTTGATACCACTCTGATGTAACACTAGTCTTGCTACTCCCTAGCTTCCTCTAGGGGCTCCTAGGTAACTCTATTGACCTACTAGGGTTCTTCAACTAACCCTATCTTCCTTAGGATTCTTCTCACAAGAACCTAATCTCTTCAATTAGTGAACACCAACATTGTAACATCAAAACACTCCATACTCTCTCCTAGGCTTCAATGGGCCCTTTCTTGCTCCATCTCCACAAACTGGCCCCAATGGGTTCCAAACTCTTCCATGTGGAAAGGTAGTCTTCAAGATTTCTTATTGGACTAATTTGAATGCCTACAAAAATCTTTGGGGTTGAAACCCTCAACGAGTTCCAAACTCCAAGTCAAAAACACCCAAAAGAGGGCTACTAGCATTAGGCCTAGTTAGGCTCCTTTTCTGCAATAACTTGTAAAAACTCTTAACAAGTTAGAAAAATATCACCATATCATGATACCCTTTTCCAAGGACCTAATTATTTTCTAGGTCTTAGCTTCCAGAGGCATCTGTACAGTACCTCCTACAAAGATGCCTAAAATTTGGGGTTTTAGGACTTTTCACTGTCTACACAAGAAATTGATGTTCTTGGCTAAAAAAACAACATCCCCAAACCTCTCCTCCTAGTTAGGGTTCCTTCACCCAACACACTACCTTCCCACTATGCTTTATTGAAGCAATGAGTGCTTTCAATCCCTCCAAAATGCTCTGCAACTACTGGTGATCCCTAGCCATGCAACTCTAGCTAGCCTACGACATCACCTTATAAATAGCTGCCATACTTCTCTGTGCCCCTCCTTCATTGTAAATAGTGTACATGGAGTCACCTTCCATAATCCAAGAGCTCATGAAAGTGCCACAATGGAAAATAGATCTATGACCCCATTTGCATACAGTGCTCTAAACAAACTAGCAACTGGACAAGAAACAAAATATTTTCTAAAAGAAAATAAAACTATAAAATCTAGCAAACTACCACCACACAAAGTCTTGAAACAATCTACATTACCATAAAAAAATCTTACAGAACTTGATTCAATCTATTCCAAAACAAAATGCTCACAAAATGATTAAACTGTGGTTGTTCTTCAATTCTAATGTTCGTACATGCTCTGACATAAACTTACCAACCCTTCAAATTGTTGGAGGATGTCCTTATGTTATTGAACCCATCACTAAAACACCAGTTTTAGATAGTTAAGGTTCCTTTGAAATTTCATTCTTTCTCACAATGTTGTCAATGTTGTCAATGACAACATTGTCATATTTTGCAACTTTTGAATATGCTATCCAAACTTGGTCAAATGTTGTCCAAACTTCCCTAAACCACTAATTAAGGTGTAATAACATCAAAAAGGACCTCTAAATAATTTCTTGGCCAATTTCAACATGAAACTCACAAAACACCCTAATAGACCTAGATTGGACTCAAAGGTCACTAAGGACCTATCAAGACATCCTCTCACTTAACCCTCTATATACCAGGACTCACATTTCCCTTTATTAATCTAGTGGTCTGGATAGAACCACTACAAGCCAAAACATTGAAGAAGCCCTAGTTTACATTACATAATTAGCCCTACCTAGGTGCTCATGCACTAGAGAGAGAGAGAGAGAGAGAGAGAGTAGTTTTCTAGTATGTCTTATGGGGTCATTGGTGCCTTAAGTAGTCCTAAGGGGTCGTCATATGTATTAATGGGTCATGAAATATATTAATGGGTCTTAGGATACATTAATAGGTCCTAGGGGATCCTAAAATACAATAATGGGTATGAATGAGTCAGTCCTAGGATACAATGATGGGTAAAAAAAGGAAACCTAGGATACATTAAGGGGTCCTAGGATGTCTTAAGGGGCCCTAGGTATCCTAAGGGACCCTAAAGAGTTATAAAGGATAATAAGGAGTCCAAGAACATACTAATGTGTCCTAGGACCTGTTATGATCTCTTATGACACCTTATGACCCCTTACCATACACTAATATATCGTAAGGGGTCCTAATAGGTCCTAGGGCACATTAAATCTGTAAGACCTCTTAGGACCCATTACCATAGAATAATGTTTTGTAACGGGTCCTAGAACACATTAATGTATCCTTTGACACCTTAAAAAACCTTAAAACCCCTAAGATGTATGGTAAGGGATCCTAAAGGGTTTTGAGGAGCTATAGGACACAATAATGTTTCCAAGGACTTCTTAAGAACCCGTAGGACCCATAATATGTATGCTAAAGGGTCCTAAAGGCTCATAAGCAGTTTTAGGACACATTAATATTACCTAGGACCTCTTATGACCCCTTAGCATATGTTAATGTATGGTAAGGGGTTCTAAGGTGTCCTAGGACTCATTAAGATCCCTTAAAACCCCTTATGACCTCTTACCAAACATTCATGTATGGTAAGGGGTCCCAAGGGGTAATAAGGGGTCCTAGGAGATATTATTATGTCCTAAGACCCCTTATAACCCCTTAGAACCATATAGTACCCCTTACCATACATATTAGGGTTTGTAGATGTTATTAAGGTGTTCTAGGACACATTAAGACCCCTTAGGATGAATTATGACCCCTTACCAAAGATTATATTATGGTAAGGGGTAATAAGGGGTCCTAGGACACAATGTGTCCTAGGACCGCTTAAGACCCCTTAAAAAATATTAATGACCCCTTAGGACACTTTAGGACCACTTAGCATACATCTTAGAGGTCATAAGGGCTATTAAGGGGTCCTAGGGAACATTAAGGGGTCCTAGGACACATTAATGTGTCTTAGGACCCCTTAAGGCCCCTTAGGACCTGTTACCATAGACTAATGTATGATGAAAGGTCCTAAGGGATCCTAAGGGATTTTAAGAGGTTTTAGGACACATTAGCATATACTAAGGGTTCTTAAGGGGTCTTAAGGCATCCTACGAAACATTAATGTGTCCTAGGACCCCTTAGGGACCCTTACCATACATTAGTGTATGGTAAGTATTCTTTAGGGGTTGTAACGGATCTAAAGTTGTCTTAGAACACATTAATTTATCCTAGGAACCCTCAAGACCCCTTACAACCCCTTAGGACCCCTTACCATACATTACATCTAGTAAGGGGTCCTAAGGGGTTTTTTGAGGTCCTTGGACTCATTAATGTGTTCTATAACCCCTTAAGGCCCCTTACGATGGCATTAGGGTCCCCTTACCATATATTAGTGTATTGTAAGGGGTTCTAAGGGGTTGTAAGGGGTTCTAAGAGACATTTATGTGTCCTAGGATCCCTTATGAGCCCTTACAACCCCTAAGATTTATGGTAAGTGGTGCTAAAGAGTCATAAGGGGTGATAAGTGGTCCTAAGACACATTAATGGGTTGTACAACCTTTTATGATCTCTTATGATCACTTAGGATCTCCTACCATAAACTAATGTATCGTAAGGGGTCGTAAGGGGTCTTAAGGGGCACTACAACATTTGGGGTTGAATTTTGATGGCAATTTGCGATGGCACTACCATTTGTGTGTATTTTTGTGTTTTTTTTTCAAGTGCCCCCGATGTTGTCCTAATAGTGATGATATTGTCAGAATTGTGACACTCGTGTGATTATAAACAAAAAAAAAAGAAAAAGAAAAAGAAAGGCTCATTTCTAATTTAGGCCAAAGACGGCCTAACTATGGAAGATTGGAATCTTTGTATATGGTAGCCATGACTTGATCAGGTAGGCATTTGAGCTTTGTATTCTCATTAACTCAACTTCATTTTGATGGCATTTGTTGATTTAATGGCACAATATGAATGTTAATACTGGTATTGTTTGCATTGATAATCCTAGAATTGTTAATACTGGAAATGTCTTGATGGATCTTAGGCTGCAAGCTAGGGCATGATGCATTGTTTATGAGCTCAATGTTTAATACGAGCATTGTTTACATCTTTGCATTTGGAATGCTTGATGACTCGTGACCTTCAAGAGCTAGGGCATTGTTTCTATTACCTTCAAGGCATTGCGTGAAGTGTTTGATCTCTCTTTATTTTCTTTGTTGTTGATATTCACTATGTGGTACTCCCCGTTTATTATCATTTCATGAGGAAATGTCTTGATGGCTCGTGGGCTGCAAGTAAGGGCATCATGCATTGTTTATTTTCTCACTATTTAATATTGGCATTGTTTACATCTTTGCATTTCAAATGCTTGATTACCCGTGAGCTTTGAGAGCTAGGGAATCATTTCTATTACCTTCAAGGCATTCTGTGAAGTGTTTGATATCTGTTTATTTGTTTTGTTGTTGATATTCACTATGTGGTACTCCCCATTTATGATAATTTAATGAGGAAATTTCTTGATGGCTCGTGGGCTGCAAGCTAAGGCATCATGCATTTTTTATTAGCTCACTATTTAATACTAGCATTGTTTACTTCTTTGCATATGGAATGCTTGATGACCCGCGAGCTTTGAGAGCTAGGGAATCGTTGGTATTACCTTCAAGGAATTGTGTGAAGTATTTGATCTCTCTTTATTTGGTTTTTTGTTGATATTCACTATGTGGTACTCCGTGTTTATGATCATTTCATGAGGAAATGTCTTGATGGCTTGCAGGCTGCAAGCTAGGGCATCATGCATTATTTATGAGCTCACTGTTTAATACTGGCATTCATTTACATCTTTACATTTGGAATGATTGATGACCCACGAGATTTGAGAGATAGGGCATCATTGATATTACCTTTAAGGCATTATGTGAAGTTTTTGATATCTCTTTATTAGTTTTTATATTGATATTCACTATGTGGTACTCCCGATTTATGATAATTAAATGAGGAAAAACATGGTATCTTCTTTCCTTTCAGCAGCATTCTTTTGAGTGCACATGTCCTATAGCATGGTTTTTATTTTAGAAGTGTATGGCTTGAACATGCACATGCATAATTGTAGATGAGGATCATTATTAGGATGCCATCCATTTCTTAGATCTTCTTGATCTAACCCCCATCTCTCTTTTCTTTGCAAGTTTTGGATCACGGAGGAGCACACTGGATTCATACCCAGGTCAAAAATTTATTACTTTAGACAATGTCTGGTACCCTTATTATTTATGTTCATCATCTTATGTATGCATGTACTCTTGCATATTCTTCTAAAATTTGGCTATGCTCACAACTGCACAAATGATTCTATCTTTCAGTTCCTTTCCTTGTATAGTATATACAAGTTATTTGGCATATATATAGTGCAGAAATTTCTTTTCCTTTACATGTATCTTTACATGAAATGAACACAAATTAAACAAGATCATCTAATAATGCAAACTAGGGTACTGTAGTCACTCATCTAGTAATTAGGTTACCAATGTACAATGAGGTAACTATTTGTATATATATCAAACCATGGAGATGATGCTTAGGAGTCAGTGGAGCTAGAGGAATATGTGAAAGATCTAAATGCTTTGAAAAATAAAAACTCCTAAGGCTTTCAAACACCTAGAAGCCTGTAATAAATTAAAATGGAAGAAGACAGGTCCATGTATGATCTCAAGGAATTTTTTATCTAATGCCTACGAAGTTGACTTTCTAGAGGGCATAAATATCTCACTTGTAATCAATGTTAGTGATTTGTATAAATAGTATGAAAGAGAGATTAGCATCTCACTTGTATTCAATGTTAGTGATTTGTATAAATATTCAAATTTGGAATCATTGTTGAAATTCTGCCTCATGTAGTGTATATTTCTTCATGTTTAATAGGTTGTAACTCAAATTTCCAAATGTTATTGAACTCAAATAATTTTTAAAAATATATTTGTGAGTTACTATGCTTCTTGGTGCATGTTTGCACATATCCATAGACAAGACAACTCTTGGGTGCGTGTGTATGCATATATGTATGTGTATTTATGTTTATATATGTATATGTATGAATATATATATATACATATATATAGATATATATATATATAGATATATATATATATGTATATATATATGTATATATGTATATATATATACATGTATATATACATGTATATATATGTATATATGTATATATATATATATACATGTATATACATATATATGTATGTGTGTGAATATTTATGTATGTATATGTGTGTGTCTATATATACACACCCATACATACATACATACATACATACAAACTTACATACATACATATATACATACATGCATACATACATACATACATATATACATATATACATACATATATTTAGATCTTTCACATACACACATTCATACATACATACATACATACATGCTATTGGAAATATATAGTGTGCCTAGTAAGTGAGAGGTGGGGGTGAATCAGGAACCAATAAAACTTAATCCACAATTAACATGAATGATAACATGCATAGAAGTGAAAGTAAAGAAAATATAACTCATAACACATTATTTGGTTACCCAGAAACCTTCAAAACAAGGTAAAACTAGGGTGGGGATCATACCCACAAGATTTAGTACTGCAATAATAAATTTAGCCGGTTAAAGCTTACAATGACCACTTATGATGGTCAGCCCTGTTAGGAGCATATAAAGGACTTGTTAGGTCCACCTTGTTAAAGTTTTTATTACAATACACAGTGTAGTGCAACTCTGTTAAGAGATTTAGACAAAGGAATATTAGGTCCACATTGTTAAAGGATTTTGTTATCTACCTATGAGAATAAATCAGTTGTTGATCTGCTCTGTGCAACTGTAATTGTTGATGGTGATCCTTTGAATATAACTAATCACTTGATAGTGATATATGAGTATCGTCTGTCCAAAATACTTCTCAACTTAGTTAATCTACATTTTGCATGTCTTCTGCACATATATTCATCTTACAAAACTTTCCACTTGTTACTTACAACATTCACATACTTGATTGAACAAGTTATTTTACATATATATCATATGCAAATATACAACACTGAAAGTTGGCTTCCAATTACAAAATAATATATAAAAATATATACTATGTCGGCCTCATAACTGTCACTCGGGTGATACTATCACTCAGGTCATACTAAGAATGTCTTAAGTGTTTTGACACTAATTGACAATATGTCTTTTCGTAGGGTCTACAATCTCCCCCTTTTGCATTAGTGACAAAAACACTTTATCATTGATTTCTGCAACTATTAAGTCAAAAGATCCCCCTTACTGACTGCTCAAGTTTTGACTATATTCTTCTACTCAGGTCTGACTTGCTCTATTTTTGTATTTTTCAAAACTGGTTTGTAAAGTATATTTTCTCCATAATATATAATAAACACTATGTATACTATACAATATACAATGATATCCTTTTCCCCTTTTTTTTGACAAAATGCCAAAATTGTATTTATATAGTGATCCCAAAGTAGGATAGGAAGTCACTATGTACCTTCATAATTTGAGACAAAGCATTGTCTCAATTCTCCTGTAGTATCTTCAATATATGCAATTCAATTTGAAGTTATCTAGACAACTCCACCATAGTTTTAGCAACATAGAAGTTGTTGTCGTATATGAGTGTCTTGGCATGTGCAATAGGTTTTTGCATGGTCTCCATGTGGGGTAGGAGCTGGATCTGTGTATCTGTGAGGGAGTCTCTATTTCTTGCTTCTTCTTTCAATAATTCAGCCTGAAGACCTGTTAGATACTTGATTTTTAAGAAATGAGCTGAACTAGTTCTCGGGTCAGCTACTAATAGCTTTGCACTTTCCTTCATGTCAGTGTCAAACTTTTCTAACTTATCTTTGATTGGAGTGGTAAAGTTGGAGGATTCACTCAACTTTACAAATAATTCTACCACTTTGGTTACAATGGTTTCAAGAGTGTTGATGGTGTTAGTTAGTTTCACCTGATCAATTGCAATCTTCTTTGTAATGTTTTCAAGAACCTTGTTCTCAAATTTCTTCTTTGCCTTTTCTAGTAGCTTCTCTTGACCATTCATGTCTGTATTTTACTTATGGACAATATCAACAAGTTGATCCAATATTGTTTCAGTCTCATTGACCCTAATCTGTAAAGCATCAACAAATATGCTTTTGATGTCTGTGAGTACCTTATTCCTATTTCTTTCCCTTCTAAGCTTTTTTTGTGTATCTCTTTTCATCCACAGCTCACCCCAAATTTCCATTTTCTCTTAAAAAAAATTAGATTTATCCCAGTTTGGAATAACAGTCTCTTCATCAAGATCAATCTCACCAGTGTTTATTAACTTTTCTTTTCCCCTTTACCTTGGGACTTGGGGAAGGAATAAGTTCCTTGCTTTTACTTTCCTCAACCTTGCTATCAATGTTTAGTCCTACTAGGTCATTGACCTTTACTGCATCAGATGATGGTGTACCAATTTTTGGACTAATGTGAATTGATGTATCAATAATGGCAGTAGAGACATTTATCTTATCCTTCTGCGACTCGGGCATGCTTGTCTCAGTATTGACTAGAGCCTGTTGCTTAGTTGATGCTTGGTCTTATGGTTCTTTAGTCTTGTCCTTTCTTGGAGGTATGATGTTCTAACTTGGAGATTGGGGCAATGATGCCATTACCTCAATTGCTATTTGTTCAGCATCTGACTCTTCAATAGTCTGTACCTTGGGTAGAGTATCATCCAGCTAATCTATACTCGGGATCTTTATTTTATCATCATCAATTTTCTGGTCAAAGATTTTTTTCCACACTAATGTGGCTCACTTCACTACATCTTTAATGTTCTTGTTTAGAATCTAAAATGCTTTGAATCTGGGTGTATGATTTTTTTTATACCTTCTCAGAGTTTTCTTGATTTCTTTGCCCTTCATTGCAGGTGTAACTTGCTTAAGTGTCTCTTCCCTTATATCCTTTTCCATTCCTCCTGCATTTGACTAGGGAACATAGATTGCCTTTTATAAATCTTCAGTCATGTAACTCTTGAACTCGGAAGGGTCATATTTCCATTTGGCCATCTTCTCAACAACTACTTCAATTTTCTTATTTTCTTCTTTTGATCGAGAAGAGTAGTTGAGTGATTTTACAGAGCTCATTTCTCTACCTTCTTTAAATGCCTTAATCTTCTTCTCAAGTGAAGGTGGTGGTTTCTTGAAAACCAAAGTATCATATTGTTTTTCTTCATCATCACTATTTTTACCCAATTTGAGTTTTCTCTTTGACTTTCTCTATGTGAGAACAGGGGTAGGGCCCTTTTTCTCTTTAGGTGCTTCCTTTTTCTTCTTCTAAGGAGGTTCAACTTTAGTTTCTTCCTCTAATTGGATAACCTCTATTTCAGCATCTTCCTCTTTAGTGGTGGCAAGGGAGTCCAAGGTCTTACCATACTTTTTCTAAAATTTGTTTATCCTTTTCTCTCCTCTTTTCAATATCTTAGGGATTTTAATTTCTATGGAAATCTTGTCTTTTTCTTCCTCATATGTTCCAAAGTAAGGTTCCTTTGGATGGGCAGGTTCATTAAAAAGGCCTTCTATGATATTCTTAGTATCATCTATATTGACTTCATAAGAGAGAGGCTTCACCCATGCAATCCTAGGTCTCACTGCTTGAATATAGACCTTGTCACAGTCAACTAGGAAACATATATCATCTTTATAGTCCTCTACTAGTTTCTTAGGGATTCTATATCTACGCTGCATTCCTTGTTTGAAGTTTTCAAAGTATCCATCCATGGTACTATCAAAATTATGTCCTAATTCTGCTATATAGTCCTTGATCTCGTATATGACTAGCCTATCCTTATTCCATGATACTTTACCCTTAGAAGGAAAGAAATTTTCAACATAAAATAGTATACAGATAAAGAGTGAACCAAACTTACAAGAATTAGTCTTTGATACCCAGATTCTCTCCATATTCTTTCCCAATTGGATGAGTTGAAGATCTGCAAGGTCAAATACCATGTTCTTCTTTATAACTTTGTAGGCTAGGTCAACAGCTTCACACAGAACATTGTTAGGTCGACTGGAGCTATATATTTTGTGAGAAATTACATGGATGTCAAACTTTAATTCATTATCAGTTACTCCATTCAATCTCATTCCTTTGTCGTCCCACTCAGCAAGAGTCACTTTTCCCAAATCATCCCTGTTTAGGGTTTTGGTGGCCTTAGGTTTTTCAAGCATGGGAAATCCAGTTATACGGTGCATCATATGCTTTAATCTCTATTGTTTTATCCAACCATAATTGCATGTTATGAACACGACTGAGAACATACCTAACCCACTTCACCTGGAAGTTCTTTAGCATATGTTTGTGCTCAAGCTTCAAATTCCTATCCTCACATAATGCATCAAATTCTTGGTTCATTTCCACATCTCCAAGTTCCTATAGCTTGCAGTGATAAAAAACTATGAATGTCATTTACCAGTAGTACCCTCAGAGGAATTAAACAGTGAGCTCCCATTGGGTCTACTTCTTTAGCAATTGTAGGATACAATTTGACATGGGAGGATCACAAACTATATTCCTCACCAACTTCTCCGAACCCTGTTTCACCTTGCTACTGGAAGTGGATGCCATATCTTGTTCGAATGAATTGCTCAAACTTTTCTCTGGAGTACAAACTTGCTCTTTGTCGCTAAGTGCTCTAAATGCTCTATGAATTGAACGCTTTGTGCATAATGACCTTCTTAACTCTTCATTTATAATAGTTTTAATCATTAGGGTAAAGCATTAAATGCTCCATACAAATTATTTGGTGTAGCTCGGGCATAATCAAGATTTACTCGGAAGCTCAGGTGTAGCTATTCTTCACAATTACCAATATGGCCCGACTCAGCTCAGGTAAGCCAGAGTGGCTCGGGTGTAACTTGTAATCTGACTTGGGTAGTACTTGTGATATGTCCTATATGCATCAATATGTGGATTTGAACTACTATCTTATCTGGAACTGGTGTATTACATCTTGAATTGCACAGTTCCAGTCATCTCCTTGAATTTATTCTGTAATGGTAGATCCAGCCAATTCTCTATTTTGGGTGTCAGTAGATCCTTCATTGTTTTGGTCTGAATTGTAAGAAGACTTTCTTACCCATTGCTTACTCATCTATGTTATTATTTTAGAGACTTTAGCTTTCCCATTTTCAAATCCAATATCAACCTTTTCTCAGTTCATACAGTTTCTGCTTAGATGTCTGAGTTTCTTGCATACATAGCATCTCTTGGTAGGATCTCTTTTTCTAAAATGAGTCTTTACATAGTTTGTACCAATGTGCCCATATTCACCACAATGACAACATTTGTACCATGTGTTGTAATCCCAACCAAAAATTGCTTTAGCCAATTGTTCAGCAGGATTCCAGTTCTTTGTTCCACACTCGGAGGATTTGTGACCTTGTTTGTTACACATGTAGCATTTCCCTTCAAACTTTCTTTTCTCTTTGCATTCACTTGCTCTATGTCCATGTTTGTTGCAACTCTAGCATTTTCTATTGAATCTTGATTTTCCATTTCTCCAACATTTATTTGATGTGTGTCCTAACTTGCCACAATGATTGCATGAAGGCTTTTTGTTCCTTTTTGCTCCTTGTTGAGAGGTTTCACCTTGTTCAGTATAACCTAATCTAGTCTATCCATTATGTCTAACTTATGTTGTCTGATCTATGTTTGTTTGTGAAATAGTTACAATCTCATTTTCTTTCTTTTTAGTATTGAGTTCAGTCTGCAGTCTATCATTATCTGTTCTCAAATTTATAACTTCTTGTTTTGCATTATTGAGTTGATTTACCTGATAAGTTTGCTGAATAGACAAGTGATGGATTTCATTGTCTTTTTCTTCTAGCCTTATACTCAACAATATTTTATCTTCTTGTGTTGTATTCTTGTCATCTTCTGCTTTGTTCTTCTGTTCTATGACTTCGCATATCCTGATTGAATGGATTTCTTGTTCTCTTTTCATTTTTCTTATTTCTTCATGTAAATTGAGATTCTTTGCAAGTAGGTCTTCAATGGCTACATCAGCTTCTTCTGAACTTCTATCTTTTCATATTTCTCCAATACTTTCTCCTATATAGTTCTATTCATTCATCTATACTGCTAGTTCTTTTCTTTGTTTTAGAGAAAGAGAGCTTCTCCTTTAGTTTCTTAACTTGATCCATGGCTACATCAAGATCTATCTTGTCATTCTCAATGGCTTTCTCTAGTCTAGATTTCCATCCTTTCAAATCTTTTCTCAAGCTTTCAAACTTATGATAAGAGAACCACTACTTTGATACCAATTTTTGGAAATATATAGTGTGCCCAGTGAGTGAGAGGGGGGGGTGAAGCAGGAACCAATAAAACTTAATCTATAATTAACTTGAATGATAACATGCATAGAACTGAAAGTAAAGAACACATAACTCATAACACATTATTTGGTTACCCAGAAACCTTCCAAAGAAAGTAAAACTAGGGTGGGGATGATACCCACAAGATTTAGTACTACTGTAATAAATTTAGCTGGGTTAAGCTTACAATGACCACTTCTGATGGTCAGCCCTATTAGGAGCATGTAAAGGACTTGTTAGGTCCACCTTGTTAAATGATTTATCACAATACAAAATGTAGTGCAACTCTGTTAAGAGATTTAGAGAAAGGAATATTAGGTCCACCTTGTTAAAGGATTTTGTTGATCCACCCATGAGAATGAATCAGTTGTTGATCTGCTCTGTGCAACTATAATTGCTGATAATGATCCTTTGAATATAGTTGATCACCTGATAGTGATAGATGAGCCTTTGCTGTCCAAAATGCTTCTGTACTTAGTTAATCCACTTTTTGCATGTCTTATGCACATATATTCATCTTACAAAACTTTCCACTTGTTACTTGCAACATTCACACACTTGATTGAACAAGTTATCTTACATATATATCATATGGAAATATACAACACTGAAAGTCGGCTTCCAATTATAAAATAATATATAACAATATATACTATGTCGGCCTCATAACTGTCACTCAGGTCATACTGTCACTCAGGAGATACTTTCACTTGGGTGATATTGTCACTCCGGTCATACTGTCACTCATGTCATACTCAGAATGTCTTAAGTGTTTTGACACTAATTGACAATATGTCTAGCCATAGGGTCTACACATACATAAATACATACACACATACATATAGATATACATAAATACATACATACACACATACATACACACCTAAATACATACATACATACATACATACATAGATAAATACATACATACATACATACATGAATATTTCATTTGGTTTGCACATATGGAATTTCATCATATAGAATCATCGTTATTAGTCATTATATGGCTACACCCCCCTTTCAACTCACATGGATCAACAAAGAAATAGACTCAAACTCTTCAAAGAAACTAGATTGCAACCACCTAACTGCCCAAAACTATTCCATAACAGTCATACAACTGACTGTCAAAACCAAATAGGATTAATGGTGTTGTCAAGTTGACAACCAATGTTGTCAACTTGACAACATGGTGTCTCATACCCCGTTTAGGATATTTAGAACATTTTTCCATAAGTCCTTGGATCACTCAAGTGACC
Source organism: Thuja plicata (assembly GCA_018584345.1). Taxonomy (NCBI): domain Eukaryota; kingdom Viridiplantae; phylum Streptophyta; class Pinopsida; order Cupressales; family Cupressaceae; genus Thuja; species Thuja plicata. The sequence continues at coordinate 1,185,150 of MU228062.1, read as the reverse complement.
CCAAGGTTACATAACTATCCCTTATGCCATTAAATGGATTACATAACATTATTTTCAACTAAAATGAGAACCCCTCATGTTTAGAATGAAACACCCAAATTTATAAAAGAGCTCAGGTTTGAAGTCAATTAAAGATACATATCCATATATGAAAGGAAAATATACTGAATAGACAACATATACCTGTAACAAAACATGTACAACACACCCCCATTAAACCATTTATCACAAGCCACAAGCCCTATCAATACTCAATGTTTATATACTATCATACTGATGCAGTGCAAGGTAGGAGAATCCCCGATGGAGATGTCCTAGCCCCCAACAAATAACCACACAATAGAATATAATAACAATACAGAGATATAGATCCACACAATGCCAATACTCATAATATAATCATCATAATTTCATCCAACATGCCCGGCTGTAAGGCCTTCTGGGTTACGGCCAAATACAATGCAATTACAATAGAAACTCCACAAGATCTCGCAAGACCCAAACCAAACCCTAGCTATCCTAGATCCACACACTGGTAGGAACCCCCAAGGAAGATCTAAACTTGTGCTCGCAAGCCCACCAAGCAATCCCCTTGTTTCCCAAGCCGCAGCCACTAGCTCCTCTCAAAACTCACTTCTCTACCTCTTCCTCTTCTCCAAGATGGATGATTGAATGACTAAAGACTTCCCCCAAAACCCCTACTTATACCAATCTAAGCCACAGGTCGGCCTTGAACATAAATTAAATACAAATACCGAAATTAAATGCCACAAGTCGGCCAACAACAATAATTAAA
>MU228062.1:1122618-1149195 GCA_018584345.1 Thuja plicata | reverse complement strand
CTTAATCGTTTCTCAATTCATAGATTAAGAGCATTTTCTCATAGACTAGTTGCAGATTTCATAAGATTAATGGCAATTCTTCTCTTCTTGCATTCTTAAAATCCTCCATGTTAGCAATGGTCAGGTTATTGGCTCTCGTTCTGAGGGTAAAACTCAACATCCACAACTAATTAGGAGGCAATAGGTCGCCTCAATCGAATTTGCAGAATAAACAACTCATGTTTGTATTTGTGAATTGAGCGATTATGTAAAGACTATGTTGTGTTTGTGTTGAATTCAGAGGTCTACATTCAGCATATAACACTCGATACCTCTGACACACCTAACGACTTTCTTTCAGATTTTCCTTGGGTTTTTTATTTGGGATGCCAAACCTAGATGGTCATCACAAAAAATATGTTTTCCATATTTCCTCCGATCTCCAAACATCGACAATGTAGCTATAGAATTTTTTGCACCCAAATTTGATGAATGAAAAAGATTTATTAATGATATTCTCATCTTTACATCAATATAATTACTATCAAATTTTGAGTTGAATAAGTAATTATTATTTATTTTGTAATTAAGTTACCTCTAAAGTCCTGATTGATTAACTGATTGAAAAATAACTATAACTTTCAAATGGTATAACATTTTTGAAATCCAAAATGTGCATCACATTCTATACTTTTCCTACTACAAGAAATAAAAAAAATCAATTTGATGAAGTTTAGACTAAGTTAAGGTGGTCAGACATAGGAGTAAATTTATATTAAAGAAAAGTTGTAGCATAAAAATCATAATTAATTATTTACATTGAAAAAAATACAAAAAATATGCATCACATCCTGACATGATTCTAATACGTATATATAAAATCTTGTAAAAAAATATTGTCATTTGATTATGTTTAATGTGGTCAAACATACACCTACTTCTTTTCTTTTTCCAGAACTTTTCTTACTACTACATTGAAATTTGAAAATTTCACTATATAGAATTTTTTTTTTTAAAAGGGCTAGTAGGTTAGAAACTACATTCTATTTTATATAGATTATCTTCTTACATATTTGTTTATATAAGATTGATAACTTTTTGAAATTTTTACGTCAACTTTCCTAGCCCAGATTTTTAAAAAAAAAATTGCCACTTAAGGGCCTAGTTTGGCATACCATGATTCTGCACATACCCTAAAAAGGATGATGATTTTACATTAAGTGTATTTACTAATGCAGATTGGTCAGGTAATATGGATGAAATAAAAATAACAACTAGTGGAGCGTTCATTTTGGGTAAGAAATTAGTTTCTTTGGCAAGTAAGAAACAAAATTGTATATCACAATTTACTGTTTTAGTTTGTTGTGTTGTTGTTGTTGTTAATTGTACACTTGTGATTTAGATGAAGTAAATGTTGAAATATATCTTAGCATGTATTGATGAGCCTATTGGTATTCATTGTGATAATTCAAGTGCTATCAATATTTCAAAGAACCCTGTGTTACATTAAAAAACAAAGAATATTTCTATCAAATATCATTTCTTCAGAGACAAGGTTAGTGAGAAAGAAGTCAGACTTGAATATGTATCTACAAAAGAGTAGATTGCAGATATTTTCAGGAAGCGCTTTCCAAAAGATACTTTTGAGATCTCTAAGGTAAGATTGTGGTTATTTCCCCTCTTGATTAGAGCTAGAGATCCATTAACTTGCATCAGTCCAGTGTACTTAGAGAGATTATCGTTATTATGGATTGAATTTTTTGGTGGCTACTCCTTAGGGGGGAGTGGTTAGTCTTATGAGGTACGTTGAGAGATGTATTTGTTCATATTTTTGGCTTCTATGACTTATTTAATATAGGTTCCCTTGTCATTGATGTCAAAGGAGGAGAGAAAGTTATGTGAAAAGCAAGTATGAGACTTTGAGAGATAGTCATATGGGAGAGAAATTTTTTTTATTGAGAAGGTTTATTAGAGAGACTTTGAAAGATATTGTTGGTATTATTGTTAATATAGTTTCTTTGTGCATTTATTTTATTTTTCACATCATATGTTTCACATTATTTTATTTGTGCTAACATTGATTTTTTTATTGATGCCAACGTATTCCTACTATTGGTGACAATGTTCCTAGTATGTTCAGTGAAGATATTTCTTTAGTAAGGTTACTACATTGAAGATTAGATGTTGCAAATGTACAAATGGTTTCATTCATTTCTATAGTTGATATATGTCAACTTAGAGAGGATCGCATGATGATTTGAGTGAGATATGAAGAATTTATCAGAGACTAGTATTTTGGTTGTTTAGGAAGAGATAGTGTTTCTGTTATTGGATTGGTATGGATCAGTTATGCAATATTCATTGTTTATAACTTGGTGGTGATTTCAAGACTTTTATGTGTGTCCTCAACTTGAGTAGTTCATGATTTTGATGCTGACAAGTTATTTTTCTTTAATGAAAGTGGTTTTCGATTAGTCCTCATGTTGAACAGTGCAAAGATGAGTATGAATTTTGAGATAGAGTTTTTCTTGTTGATGTCATGGAATTTCATGTTTCTTGTTGATGTTTCTATATTGTTTCCTATTTGATTTTGAATTGCATTGGGTTATGTGATCTGATTTGGTGAATTTCATGTGGCGTGTTATTGTTATTATTTGTTATTAGCCAACTTGGTAGCGTAGCATGTTGCAAAGGATGGTGGCATGATTTATGGATCTGGAAAGTGTTCAAGGATATTGCTATTGATCATTTCTATGTCTTATCTCACAATCAATGGATCACATTGTATATTGAGTTGTAATTATTTAATATTTTGTAATTAGGTCCCATACCAATCTAGTTGAAATAAAGTTGATGTAATGTATAAAAGATGTATTCATTTGTGAATGAAAATGTGTGGAAGACTGTGCGAATGCAATGAGATGAGGTAGGACTGGAATCTTTAATTGAGTAGAGATTTGATGTGCTTCATTGAAACTGGGTAAAAGCACAATAATCTGTCACCTTTTAGGCTAACTTATCAATATAGCTGAATTTTAGTATTTCTAACTAAAAGTTAATTTTGGTCAAACATATGGTCTAGCTAGATTCATTATAGTTAAGTTAGATAAGTTCTTTAACATTTCCTATTGAAAATGTATATTAAATGCATGTTTTATACCACTTTGAGTCCAATTACCGTAGAAATAAAATTATTTCAGAAAAGTGACGCTGCAATAACTCTAAGTCTTTTTAATGATATTTTTAAAAAAATACAAAAATACCCTTTTGTAGAGATCAGAGTCAAGAATATCTCTTATAGATTTTATGATGTTTTAATTAGACATAGTCTATTAGAATTAAAAAATATTGCAAGTAGGTATTTTAATAGTCAAGGAGATGTTGATTCGAAGAAAGAAAAAAATAGTAAAACATATTAAATAAATTTGAAAAACATATGGTACACTAGAAGAGAGAGTCCTCTTCAAGAATATATATTTGTTTTTTTTGATTGGGATATGTTTGTTATGAAAAATATGGCGGGAGATAAAAAATGTCAATTTTAGGTGAGTTGGAATTTGAATTGTTATAAAAGAGAAAATATAGGTCACAAATCAATTTTTATTTCTTCATGCACTAGCTATATGTGTCATCTATAACATATTTTGAAATTAGGGGAAACAATGTTTATTTACATATGATTTTTTGGTGGGAACTAGACCCCTAATTTTCAGTATGTTTCTGCAACTGAAAAATTGTCTTTAAAAATTAAAAAAACATATCAAAAATTATTCAAAAAAATATTAAAAATAAATCATAAACTTCATCCATTTTAAAATGTTTTATTAGTCTACATCATCTTCAAATTCCAAACATAAATGTCACTTTTATACTATTGAAGATGAACAACTTTGATTTTGTTAGCCTTTTCCTTTATAAAAGGGTGACAGATTATTGTGCTTTTACCCAACTATATTGGCATAATCAGAGATGCTTTGAGTCATTTCATCAGATATTGACTGTTGTCCATTATGAATTGTAAATTAGAGATTGTCGTAAGGTAATGAGCCTTCTTGGGGTTGAAGCCCTTGTATTTGAGCAGTGATCTCTAGGAATTGTGCTTGAATTCATGTGCATTCCCCTTTGTAATACTCCTAATAGGGTATAGTGCTTTTAATGTAGTACATTTATCTTGTGGGTTTGATCCCTAGCATGTTTTTTCCCTTAAACAGGTTTACATGTCAAAAATCTTGGTGTTATGTGTTTTTTACTGTGTTATGATCTTGCATTCATGTTTTCATTTAGATATGATATTAAGTTCATAAGTTTCTTATTATTTGGAGTTTTAGGAAACAACTGATTCACCCCTTCTAGTTGTATGTGTTTCCTTACATCTAACATAAACTACAAAATATTTCTCATGGCTTTGAAAAATTTGAGCAATGGTTATGAAAAGAGAACTCCAATCCTAAGGAAATACCTATAGTTGAAGGTTTGAGGAAAATAATTCATAATGATGAATATAGTATTAATATCTTGTGTAGTATCTCTCATCTTGTTGATAATAATGTCAATAATATTAGAGATTGTGTCAAAGAACCTTGTTTCATGTTCCACCTACCACTAGTGTTGAGACCTCAATTCCTATTCCTACCTCCATTCTTAGTGTGTCTACTTATTCTCCACCTCTCATAACCAGTCCCATTCAAAAAATCAATTATACAAATGTTATCATTCCTAATCCTATTCTTCCTACTATCCCTTGATTTGTTTGATGTGTCTCCCTACCTTAATCCATGCCCACTTACAATAGTGTTCCATTTTTCATATTCTTCAATTCCTTCCATTTCCCATAATGGTCCAAATCTTTCACATATATCTCCTACCTCTCTTTCTACCAAATCTACTATTAATAGCTTAGCTATAGTCATTTTACCTTTGCAACAAATAATTGCATCCATGACTCAATCCAAGTTCAACATTCCTACTTGTGACATTTTTTTTCCTCTATCCTTAGACATCATTCATGTCATTATCCCTCAATATAAGTAAATTCCTCATTTGGAGGCTTCTAATGGTAAGGTTGATCCTTTGACTCATGTTAAAACCTTTCACACATTGTGTAGTTATTTCTCTCATGATCATAGGTTCATGGATAAACTATTTACTAGAACCTTTCAAGATAAATCCTTAAAATGGTATTGTTCATTGCCTCATTAAATATAAATTGAATCCTTTCAAAAAATTGCTAATGATTTCATCCAGCAATTTAAAAAAACATTCCTAAGATATCTTTCACTTATTTGATACAGTTTAAATAAGGTGTTAGAGAAAAAGTGATTGATTTCATTGGTAAATATAAGCATTTCCCTGCTCAAATTTCTTATTTCATGCCTGATATTGATCTGAAACGTATTTTCATTACTAATTTACAAAAATATATTAGAGAAAAAATATTGCTTTCTAAATTATCTTCTTTTACTCAATTATGTGTAGTGCTTCATAATTATCAACTTCAAGTGAGTCAATTTTAAAGCACCACTCCAATGGATTTGATTGATAAGAGTGATCATGCACCCCATTCCTATCAAAAGTTTTAAAAACCTAAAAGCTTCATCAAGATCAAGAATTTGTCAAACAATGTTGATGAGCAAGTGGCAAACACGTCCAAAGGTGTGGCTCTTTTGTCATATGTTTTTAGACCTCATAATTTTACACCTATTCTTAAATATTTGCAGATTGTGATGTTGAAGTTGATTAATTCTAATGTTTTACTTGAATACCTCCCATGTAATTGATTAGCACATCCAAAGAATTTCCTAAATCCTTTGACCATATATCTTTTTTCAATACCATCGTCAACTTCGCTCTGATACTAAGAAGTATTTATGTTTGAAATATGTTATTCAAGACCTCATTTATTCTAGTACTATATCTGTTGAGGGTGTTAATGATCAAGGAAATAAGTCTGTAGGACCTTCCAACAAAAACTTGAAAATATATACCAATCCTTTACCTTCTCATTCGACCAATACCATTGAGTTTACCCAGTCTTTACCTTCTTCTTCCTCCCATGTTGTTAACTATGATGATGATGATGATGATGTTAGATAACTAAGAGGGGGGTGAATCAGTTAGATCCCAATTATCCTACAGTCCCAAATTCTGCCAAATGTATACAACAATAATTTCAAACATATAAATCAACTCAGTAAAACATAAACTGTGATCTCAAACTTATCTTCAAACTCATCAACTCAACTATCAAGTTATATACCGAGTAGTAGTAAAACAAATACTGTGATTACCGATCAATGCAGATAAAATAATGTGTAAAGTAAAATAGAAATCCAAAATAGTCATACACATTAACACATAGATTTTTAACTTGAAAACCCTGCTAAGGGAAAACCCACTTGGGACCGGTAACCCACAATATTTCACTCTTATGAAGTGAGCTCGGTTAAGATCCAACTCTCTTAAAGGTTATAATGCACACTGTTAAATGTGACCTAGTTAGAGGATTTATCACTAACATTTCTCCCTTGACCAATCATTCACTATGGGTTCAACAAGAAAACACTCAACATTCATTTGAATGTCATAATAAAGACTGTAAAGTCCTACTCAGTTAAGATATTTATCTGTAACAATGATTAAACTGATATAGTAATGATCTGATTCAAATACAACTCTGTTTGCAGATTTTCAGATCTATGCTAAGTACATAATACCTCTAATCAATTAGTTGACTTCAGTTCCTCTGATTCTTTATACTATGTTCTGCTTGGTAAATGTTATTTCCTATGTCGCTCGGTGTTGTCTGTAGATTAGCTCGGTTATGTCTTTAACCAGTTTGATCAGTCATGCATTAATTTTGCATGTGTCCAGATCATTGAATCATATATATTCATAATGAATCTCTTCTCTCTTATATAGACATCATAACTCATTTAATTTCCATCCTTTATATTTTTCTTCTTAATCTCCATCATTGATTTTGTCGCTTAAGCCTTCCTCGGTAGTTGTGTCAAAAACACATTTCAGTCTTCTTCATCTGATCATCCTTGAATTTTCATAGTCATCTAATCTTCATAACAAATCTTATTAATTACCTTAGAATCATCAATTTGCAAGCTCATCATTTTAGTCAGCCTTCAGTTTGATTTACTCGGTCAATACTGTGATGTGTCGGTGAACCATAGCTCAATTAACACTATGCTCAGTATACACTATATTTACTTGGTATTCACTGTTACTCGATGTATACATAACTCTTCAATTACCGACAACATACACTTTGTTTGTTCCAGATCTTTAACTCATAATAGATGTTTTTTACCATAATGATAATCAAATAAGTGGACATCAATGAAAATACATTAACTAATTAGTGTCTATCATCACATCTGTAACTCGGTTGATCATAAAAAAAATGACTTCAAACATGCAATCAGTTTTAGTTCATCAATCTCTCCCTTTGGAATTGATGGAAACACAATATGAAATATGCACTATGAAAATGCCATAGAATACCAAACTTATGTTCTAGAACTATATGCAAAATGTTGTAGCTCTCCCTATCTTGTATATATAATAAGTTTCAGCATTAAAAACTCACTATGTAGACTCTCCATGCAAATTTGGATTTTTTGTTCTTGAATCTTCTTTCTCTCTATATATAGATGTGTCATTTCACCCCCCTTTCTCCTTTTATCCTTTGCAGTGGATAGATATTTCATTGAATCATTTATCTCCCTTTGATAGCAATGCCAAAAAGAAAATATAAAGCTCTTCATTAGCCAAAAAGTATATATGGTTTTTGGTGCAGTAGTGTAAGTACCTTGCAGTGTAATGATATTCCATTGTCAGTCCAGTTCATCTTTGTGTAATGACCTAAAAGTGGTCACCTAAAACCTAGACACCTAATCTCAGTCTCATATCAAGAAACGTTGATCTTGATAATTCTAAGTCCTAAACCAAACAAACAATTCATCAATTTCAAGCTAATCTAATCTGAATCCAAGGTCCTAACTAATCATCATACTTGATTAATTAATTAATTCCTAAAAATATAATATATTGGCAAATAAACCTTAAGATAATTATTTAATTGATATTCTAATATATTAATTAAATAAAATTACTAAATTGTCAATAAAATTCAAAAAGGAATTAAATTAATTAATAAAAACAAAATGTGCATTTAAAATCAATTAAATCTTTAAAAATGAAAATGGTGTCATCAACTGATTTTTGAATTAAAATGTGCATTTAAAATTAATTAAATCTTTAAAAATGCATATGATGTCATCAACTAATTTTTGAATTGGAAATAAATTTGTTTTATTCAGTTAACTTAATCTTATCTATTTATCACTTTGGAAACAAATTTGTTTTATTCAGTTAACTTAATCTTATCTATTTATCATTTTGGAAACAAAGTTGTTAACTGAAAATTATTTTGGAAGTTTCCAAAAAGACTCAATCTTTCGACCAATCAAATTGCTTGCACATGGATTGTGCTTCCCCAAATCGAATATGAGCCACTCATTTCCTCTAATCTTGACCATCAATTTGTGAGAGATTTTCTATAAAAGAGAGCTTCATTTCTTTCACAAAGGATCCCGGTTTTAAAAATCACGCATACACTTTGCATCAACATGATTGATATTATGATTACATGCAGGTTGATGCAACCTCCTAGTCATCTTAGTGACTGATGGACAATGGAATAAACCCTAGTCTATTCCTCAAGTACTCAAATGTATCCTTTGGTAAGGGTTTAATGAATATGTCAACTAGTTGTTCTTTTGATTGTACATATTCTAGCGTAACTTATTTTTCTTTTACTTGTTCACTCAAGTAGTGATATTTTATAGATATATACTTTGTTTTTGCATGCATCACTGGATTCTTTAAAATATTTACTGCACTAGTGTTAGCACAATAAATTACCACTAGATCAGTGATCTCTTCATTCATTCCTTTCAAAATATGTTTTATCCATGCAATATTTGAACAATTTGCATTAGAAGCAACATATTTTGTTTCTGTAGTTGACTGAGATATGCATCCTTACTTTTTACTTATCCAAGTAACTACTCTTTCTCCTACAAAGAATTCTCCACCAGTAGTGCTCTTCCTATCATCAATGTTTCCATCCTAATTAGCATTTGTGTAAACTTTCAGTTCAAATTTGTCTTCTCTCTTGTACCACAATCCATAATATTCAATGTTCTTTAAATATCTAAAAATTCTCTTTACAATAGTCATATGTGATTCTTAAAGATTAGCAAAAAATATTTCTACAATTCCAAATGTGTGTGCAATGTTTGGTCTTGTGTGTACAACATACATTTGATACACTTTAAATCCTTTGTATGCAGCATAAGCAAGTAATATTCTAACTCCTTCAAGTCTAGCAATGGGTGCAAAAGTTTCTCCATAGTTAATACCTTCTTCTTGTGCATACCCTTTGCATACTAGTCTTGCCTTATTTCTGGTTACATCTCCATTCTCATTCAATTTGTTTTTGAATATCCATTTGGTGCCAATGTCATTCTTATCACTTGGTATCGGTACTAATGTCCATGTTTTTTTTTCTACAACTGCTCAATTCATTCATTCATTGCATTAATCCATTCTTCATTTTTGAGTGCATCTTTAATATTTTTAGGTTCAAATTCACAAATCAAACATGTGTTGGTATTCAAGTACTTACTTTGAGTCATCATGCTAGCTATTTTATCTCCAATAATTAGATTCTATGGATGATGTCTTCTTACATATTTTGAAAGTATAGGTTTAGTTCTTTGTTCTTCATTGTGTTCTCCAGTTGGTATATGATCATGATATTTAGTTGCAACATCTTCCTGATTCTCGGTTGTTGCATCCTGATGCTCAATAACATTACCTTGTTGCTTGGTAAAGTTAGGTATTTTCTTGGGAAAAGTGTTAGGTTCTTCAATGTAAACAAATCTATTATAGTCTTCTGGTTCTCTTTTGCTTTCCTAATCATTCTTCTCAGCAAATTCACCAACTCTTACATTTCCACTTTCAATGATCTTGTTAAAAGACTTGTTCAAACATTTATAAGATTTTTTCGTAGTATAATATCCTATAAATATTCCTTCAACACCTTTCTCGTCAAATTTTCCATTTCTATCATCTTTCAGAATATAGCATTGACTTCTACATATTCTAAAGTAACTCACATTAGGTGTGTAACTATACCATAATTCATAAGGTGTCTTGTTTGAATCTTTCTTTAGTTGTACTCGGTTCAATATATATACAACAGTACTAACAGCTTCCCTCTAGTATACTTGTGCAACATTATTTTCAATCATCAGTGTTCTAGCAAAGTCCACAATTGATCAATTCCTCCTTTTAGCAATCCCATCCTGCTGTGGTGTTCTCGGTGTAGAGACTTGTCTCTTAATTCCATATTCATTACAAAAGTTAGTGAAATCATCATAAATAAATTCACCTCCTCTTTCAGATCATAAACATTTCACTTTTGTACCACTTTCTTTTTTCATTTTAGCTTTGTACCATTTGAACATCTTAAATTCTTTAGATTTTTATTTTAAGAATATGATAGTCATCATTCTAGAGTAGTCACCAACAAATAAAATAAAGTATCTGTCACAATAATAACTCTATGTTCTCATTGTTCCACATAGGTCTGTATGAACTAACTCCAAAATATCATTAGAAGAAAAAAAATTTCTCTTAAAAGTAGATTTCGACATTTTCCCATTTGAAAATTCTTGCACATGACATGGTCAGGTTTAGATAATCTCGGTAAGCCTCTTACTTTTATTTTCTTACTTATCTTAACCATGTTGTCCAAATTTACATGACATAACCTCTTATGCCACAACCGTACATTTTCATTCTTAGCCATCAAACATGTAGTTTTAGGAGTGTCAAGATAGAATAGATTACCTTTTGATTTTTTTCCAGTGTCGATCAACTTTCCTATTTCATCATAGATTCTAGCTTTTCTATTTTCAAATGAAACTCGGTGACCTGTGTTATTCAATTGTGAAACACTCAACATATTATAATTAAGTCCTTTCACTTAATATGCATTCTCACATTTGATCTTATTGTTCAACAATATAGTACCTTTTCCTTTCACTTGACAAGGTGTATCATTTCCTGTTCTAACAGATCCACCACTATAATGCTCAAGAAATTCAATTTTTTCTTTATCTCTATTCATGTGATGTGTAAAACCACTATCAATAACTCAAATGTCATGCTTGCTAGCTTTAGAAATAAGTGTTTTTTTAACATACCTTTCATCGTCTTCTGAATCTTCTTTCAAATCTACAAATATTGTCTCAATGTCTTCATCAGTGTCGGTGTCAGTGTCTTTATTTTTATCTTCAACAATGTAACATGAATTCTTGCCTTTGACTTTGTAATTTCAGTTACTCCTTTCATACTATCGGTTGCTTATATATTCTTGATCATCCTTTCTATCATTATATCTTTCATTTCTTTCATCACTTTTTCTGTTTGGGCATCTAGCAGCAAAGTGTCAATTTTCTTTACAATTAAAGCATATCAAAGTTAGTTTACCTTTATACCTTCATTTACCTTTGTGCAATCTTCTATCCATTAGTGCTTCAAGTTCATCAAGTTCTTTATCATCACTGTCACTATCACTATCACTGTCACTGTCACTGTAACTGTCACTGTCACTGTCACTGTCATTTCTTATCATGTGTTTTTTACCATATTTACTAATTTTCAGAGAGGACATAAATGTAGATTCAAAAATAGGAACAACACTGTTGTCAAAATTGTTCAGCTCAAATGAAATTAGTCTACTGACTAGGCTATCAACTATAATATTGTTTCCAGGTGCTGCTCTTATTTTATGTATTGCGGAGAGTCTAATAGAATAGATAGGAAACAAAGTTATAAGGATATTACTCACAGTAGTGTCTTCATAAATAACTCCACCTACTACACGAATAGCATTCACAACCTCCTTGATTCAGTTGTTGTATAGTGTTATGTTTTCTCCCTCTTTCATTTTCATGTCAACAAATTTTCTCAGAGACTTTCAACTTTATCTCTTTTCACATTTGCATCTCCTCCATAAACTACTTTAATCTTGCCCCACATCTACTTGTCTGATGTACATGTCTTGACATCCTAAAATTAAGCATCAGATACTGAAGAAGCAAGTTCCACCATCATAGTATTGTGACCATATTTCTCTCTCAACTTATTAACAGTCAAAGGTCTAGTAGGTAGGATGAGTTCAGTATCTAGGTATAGTGTTATTTCATATCCAATCCCTGATATACATAGTCTCATTCTGCTTTTCCATGTTGATAATTTCTCCTTGTTCAACTTTGGTGGATGTCTCTTATACATCTTGTGAGATTTAGCTCAAGTCCTTTAAAACTTTCCTTCTAAGCACTCTATGCTCTAATACCAAATGTTAGATAACTAAGAGGGGGTGAATCAGTTAGCTCCCAATTATCCTATAGTCCCAAATTCTCCCAGATGTATATAACAACAATTTCAAATATATAAATCAACTCGGTAAAACATAAACTGTGATCTCAATCTTATCTTCAAACTCATCAACTCAACTATCAAGTTATATATGGAGTAGCAGTAAAACAATTATTGTGATTATCGATCAATGCAGATAAAATAATGTGTAAAGTAAAATAGAAATCCAAAATAGTCATACACATTAACACATATATTTTTAACGTGGAAACCCGGCTAAGGGAAAAATCACCTGGGACCGGTAACCCAAAATAGTTCACTCTTCTGAAGTGAGCTCGGTTAAGAGCCAACTGTGTTAAAGGTTACAATGCACACTGTTAAATGTGACTTGGCTAGAGGATTTATCACTAACATTTCTCCCTTGACCAATCATTCACTATGGGCTCAACAAGAAAACACTCAATGTTCATTTGAATGTAATAATAAAAACTGTAAAGTCCTACTCAGTTAAGAGATTTATCTCTAGCAATGGTTAAACTGATACAATAATGATCTGATTCAAATACAACTCTATTTGCAGATTTTTAGATCTATGCTAAGTACATAATACCTCTGATCAAGTTGTTCACTTCAGTTCCTCTGATTCTTCATACTTTGTCTTGCTGGGTAAATGCTCTTTCCTCTGTCGCTCAATGTTGTCTGCACAAATGCTCGGTCCTGTCTTTCACCAGTTTGATCATTCATGCATGAATTTTTCATGTGTGGACATCATAGCATCATTGCATCATATATATTCATAATAAATATTTTTTTTCATATATAGACATCATAACTCATTTAATTTCCATCCTTTATATTTTGTCTCTTAATCTCCATTGTTGATCTTTCTGCTTAAACCTTCCTTGGGAGTTGTGTCAAAAACACATTTCAATCTTCTTCATCCGATCATCCTTGAATTTTCATATCCATTTTATCTTCATAACAAATCTTATCAATTACCTCAAAATCATCAATTTGTCAGCTCATCATTTTTGTCGGCCTTCAGTTTGATTTACTTGGTCAATATTGTGATGTGTCGGTGATCCCTATCTTGGTTAACATTGTGCTTGGTATACACTATATTTACTTGGTATTCACTATTACTCAATGTATATATAACTCTTCAATTACCGACCACATAAACTTTGTTTTTTCCAGATCTTTAACCCATAATAGATGATTATTACCATAATAATAATCAAATAAGTTGACATCAATGACAGTACATTAATTGATTAATGTCTATCATCACATTTGTAACTTGGTTGATCATCAAAAAAATGACCGCAAACATACAATGAGTTGTAGTTAATCAGATGAGTTTACTAAATCCAAAAAAGGTGTCAACCATTTTAATCAATCCAAACCCAAACCCTATCCTAAATCTGAGCTTAGCATTATATTTGATCCTAAAGATATTATTAAAGCACTTGATTTTCCTCTTTACATTGTAGTAAAGGTTAATGCTCATCTTTCTCTTGGTGTATTTATTGAACCTACTTGCATGGTGAATTTCATAACCAAAGGTCATCCTTACCCTAAATGGACATAGCAAGATTTTTATGACAAATATGATCTGATGATCGATACTTTCAATGGTTTCACTAATCTTACCTATGGTTCTATTACTTTTCTTGTAGAAGTTGGTCATAAAAAATTAGGTGTAACCTTCATGGTCATCTCAACTTCTGATTAGTTTCAAGTTAATCTTGGACTTCCTTGGCTCACCTCTATGAAAGTTGTATTCTCTCCTATCCTTAAGTGTTTTAGTTTTTCCAATGATGGAGAAATAATAAATAATTAATCATAGTCTCAATTAGCCTTTACAACCTTGAGGGAACTTTGACCTTGACTTCTTTTGGCCTTCCATGCCTCAACCAATTCAACCACACAAAGACAATATTTTTTATCTTATCAAAAATTCAAAATCTAAAATATTTGTGAGCTTAGTGAGCCTAAGGATGTTCCATCTCCTTGCCCTAGACCTGAACTTCTTCCTACATCCCCTATTTGTGTTTCTCCTCCACCTCATATATCATATAAATGTTCCAGCGATGTTATATCTTAACCTAGTGTGGTGCCTTCTATTCTTCCTCCTAAACAAGAAAAGAACCTGATGTTGATTGATCCTAACCAAGCCAAATCTAAAGAAAACCCTAATGTAACTATTTTTCTCATGATTTCCACCATAAACGTTATGTTAGAGCCTGTGAGCATGCTTCCAAAATCCTTCCTTGGTGCAGGAGCAACCTAGGATTCATGGCAATCATGTATCAAAAAAAATATGTTTTCTTTTGGAGTCTGGTAGCTGAGAGGAATCCTTGGTTGAGTACTCGGGTGCTCAGTTTCCTGTTGATTAGTGGTTGGTCAACAATGTGAGTAAGCTTGGTAGTAGTCTCTTGGTAATTGGTCATTGTTGGTAACTCGGTTACTATGATGTTTTGGTGCTCGGTGTCACCGACACGGTTCAGTGTTTGTTTCTTGGTAGCTTCACCGAGTAGGTTTCTATTTCTCAATGGTCTGTCTCACCGATTGAGTTTACCTTGTTAGATTTGCAGACCGACTTGCTGGCCAACTCTTTCATTTAATTTTGATCGCAACAATAATGATGGATCTCTCATGAGATATTGTGTGGACCTAAATCTGGGTTGGGGTTTTCTCCAATGTTTGATTATTATAGGCCGACCTATTGGTTTCCTTTTGTATTTAAGTTGTATTTTGTTCTTAGCTTAGTGGATCAAATATGGGAGTGGATCTGACTGTTGGATCTCAAGATCTGGATCATGAGTTGTAGGTCTTCGTAGAAGGTAAATGGCCTAATGCTTGCAAAAGATCTGTAGTAGATCTAGAGTTTTATCTTTGTATTTGGCCGTAATTGGGAAGGCCTTACAGCCCAACATGTTGGATGTAATTGATTATCTATGATAATAGAAAGATGAATGGTAATTATACTTATGTGTATTTGGTTGTTTCCTTTGTTATGATTATTGGCTGCAAGTTTGGACAATCCTTCATTGAATCCTCCATCCTAGACTGCATCATTTCCTCCCCTCAAACATGTACTGATACTTTGATTCCCTTTGACCAACCTATGCATAGCCCAAAGGGGGAAGTTAATTTGAAAAAGATGAACTTGGACAAACATGATAATTCTATTTGTATCTTACATTCTATTACAATTAAGTTGGATGAAAAATATACTCTTGTTGATGATGATTTTAATATTTCTAAATAAAATTATATTCTTCATCCTAGTGATTCTGATGATTTGAATGGGTTGACTGATGTTAATCATGATTTACTAGCTAGATTTTAATAAAAATTATCTCTTAGTCCTAGTGACAAACATGGTGACCCATCTTCACAGCATGGTCATTGTTTGGAATTGGATATTTTTTCATCTATCATGCTTGATGTTTCTCCTCTTGGGTTTTACACACCTTCCCTATACAATGAAGACTGAGATGGGTAGGAGGGGGTAGGCGATATGCTTGAATAACTCCTCTTGTGTGGTGGATTCTCTGTATTTTCTTGTTGTAATGTATTTACCCCATATGATGTGTTTCTTGTTATATGTTATTTTTAGATTTATTTAGATGACCCTTCTTGTATCATTTGTGCAAGATGATAAAGAAATTGACTTGTTGTGGCATTCCTTTATTTGTATCTCAATTATTCTATATGTTGTTACATGTTATGTTGTGCATGTGCCACTATTCATAAATGTGCCTTTATGTTGTCTGATTGGGGATGATGCAAAATGGTGTCTACCTGTTCCTTTTGGTCTTCATGATGTCATCATAAAAAGATTCTTATTTATAACCCTTATGTCACATTCTTCCATTGTGCTTGTAGTTCTAGTACCTTTGGAGAATGATGACATGATTTATCATATGATCATATTGAACCTTTAGTTAGTAGATCCATTTCATGCTCTATTTCACCATGTATTCGTTTCCCTTGGTTTGTCCTTTCTTGGGGGCATCCCATAGAGGAAACTTTTCTTGTCGGTGCATGTATGATTCGTTAAAGCCTTTACTCTCATTAATGCATTTGCAATCGCTTTCACGTGGGGGCATACACTCCAGTACTTTTTTTACATTATACACACACACAAAAAAAAAAATTAAATGCAATCTCTTATGTAGATGGCTAAGGAGACAATGCTTTTATTTGGTTCATTTTATGCCACTGTGCATTATTCAACAAATCTCTTAATCGAGATGATGCTTTCCTTGAGGACTGGTCCTCCTTTTCTTGATCCCTTTGGTGATAATTATTTCCTTAGGACTAATCTCCTTTTTAGGATCCCTTAATGGAGATAATTATTTCCTTAATGACTTATCCCCTTTGTTTTGATGGGTTGACTAGCACAACACAACTTTCTAGACTATCAATGTCATCTTTTGCAGCAACGCTTTCTTTTTGGATGATCCATATTAAGGAAATACCTCTCTCTCTCTCTCTCTCTCTCTCTCTCTCTCTCTCTCTCTCATGATTCCTTTCTTATCTTGTTTCTAGATCTAATGAGGACTTAAGTCACTTGGTTTGTTTGTCTCCTTGACCTTGATAAGATTTTTCTTATGCATTGATCTACTTTAGCATGAGAATGAGTTTATCTCATACTCCCGCTAAAGTGGGGGATAAATGTACCATCCTAGAAAATGTTAGTACCCACAATTGGATGCTCTATTAGGCCCCATTTCGGTGATTTCAAGATTTAATGTCTATTATGTTTGATCCTAGCAACCTGATACTTCTTTTCTTGCATCTTTTCTACCATACTGAAACCTAGTTTAAATTTAGGTTAATTATCATAACTGAAGAATGCTCAAAACATTTCAAATTTTTTTTCCTCGCACTTTATGGCACAAAATTGGCTCAGATCCCTAAGTTAGCGTGTTAGTATGAAATTAGATCTCGTAGTTGGCCTAGCTTATTTTTGAGTTCCAAAATGATGGATGAAGTAAATAAATACCCTATCTCTCCTCATTTTTTGATACATTCATGATCCACAATTTTGCAATGAAGTTTTCATAAGGAATTTAAGAGATCAAGCATTCAAGAAATTGGATTCAAGAATTGAAGATAAGCATCCAAGATTTAGTCACTCCAATTCATTCAAGTCAATTTCAAGGAAATATTCTCTAATTGAAGCAAGTATCACTCCTATTATAGCCAAGTAGAGGAATTGTCAATCTATCAAGAAGATCCTTTCTTCCATCCACATTCAGCTCTCCTTAATTGAAAATGATTATCAAGCATATCTACAGTGAATATCTAGGAGTGGAATTCATAGATCCATGCATTTGTAAGGACATCCATGATTCTTGTTCTATATTCCAAGGTAAACTCCTTGATTTCAAGTACTTTCGATCATCTTCATGGGTATGAAATTTTTTTATATCTATACATGAGGGTTTATGCAAGGTGAATCAAACATTTACCTTTTTACATACTTTCCTTTATGAAACTTCCTTTCATTTTCAAGGTTGATTCCTAAACATGAGTTTGACCAAGGAAAACCCCCTTTACCCAACCTTTTTCCTATTTTTCTTTGTGTAGGAATAGGTTACTAAGATGTCATAACTTTTTCGAATAGATCTAAAACAACTAGAGGATCCTGGAAAATTTTAGTCAAAAGTACCTAGAACAAAACATTTAAAATGCATTGTTTCCAAGTAAAAAATGTTTGAAACAGTTTACACCCTACAAATTCAAATCATATTTCACCCAAAGCTCAGTTCAACTTTCTTGATCTCGATTCAGGTCATTACAAGTTCCTAGAAGCTAGTTATCAGTATCTTATTTCTAGTTTTGTCTCTATTTGTCTATTTTATAATATACATTGCATCTTTCCTCTTTTCTATTTTAAAATTATGTATTTAGTGAAGGATAAATGCCCCATTCAATGGTTAGATCCTTACTTAACCCTATTGGGACTTCTTCCTTCAAAGTGTGTGTTACCTATAATTTTGACCCCTAAAATTTTAAACTTTTTTCTTCATTGCTCACATGAAATTTATAATAGAGATGTATATTTTTCAATAAATTGAGAAGCATATGTTCAAGGAAGAATAAAGCTAGTGGGATATTCATAGGTCAGGTTTTGTCGGTAATTAGCACAAGTTCCTAAAAAGGCATTGAAGCCCGATCTAAGTCGACATTTTTTCCATATTTTTCATCGGGCTCTGATAGAGAAGATTGAATTCTAACTCTAAGTCAAAATCATGAGTGGCACTTGTCATGTGAAGAAGTTGACGACTTTTCATGGAACCGTGTTGAAGAAATATGATTGTGTTGGCATTATGATAAAGATGATTATATCTTAGATCATGTGATAAATGTTGTAGTGTTATCATTGCAGGAAACAAGTCTTCTAGGTTGATTGAATCTGTTATACCAGTAATAAAGGTGACAACACAAGGATTTGTCTCAGTATCCAATGTATCAGTGATAACACGGTCATTCATGGTAAATTTTATGTGTGATGACAATTATAAGGATTCAGATGGTGCGATCAGGTAGGAAGTATCTACAAAAAAAAATTCCTACATCTATGATCGTGTAAGATGACTCAATCTACAGGCAGAGATTAGAGGAAAACACTAGTAATATCATCAAGAACAGTGAACAGTCTAAC
Organism: Thuja plicata; assembly: GCA_018584345.1. Taxonomy (NCBI): domain Eukaryota; kingdom Viridiplantae; phylum Streptophyta; class Pinopsida; order Cupressales; family Cupressaceae; genus Thuja; species Thuja plicata. The sequence goes on along the minus strand of MU228062.1, from coordinate 1,130,069 downwards.
TGGTCTAGTCAAGTTGAATAAATCAATTCAGTGGTGAAGTCAAATTCAAAGACCAATCAATTTAAGCTTTTTATTGTTGAGGGCTGACATTGAACATTACAATTTCCTATGTTAGTGTGATCACTTATGAATTTTGATTGGGATTTAGAGGTCGACTCAGGTAACACATTGTAGGGTTATTCCACCAACCTAAATGTGTTTATAAGAGATGAAATTGAAAAGAGAAAGTGTTTTTTTGAGGTTGTTGATGTTAGATCATTGAAGACAAAGTTTGTATGATTAGAGTAGAAAAATGAGTAGTACATAAGTGGATCTATTAGGAAAAAGGTGCAATTATCAAGTCATTCTTTGAGTTTACTTACTCAAGGCAAGTTTTAACATCCTTCTGGTCAAAATCCTTTAACAAAGTTACTCCTAATAGTGTATGTAGGACCCTAACAGGTCTGAAGACTAAATCCTTTAAGAGAGTGACTCTAAGAATGATATTTCAAATCCCTTATTAGGGCAGTTCCTACCAGGACTTTGCAATATCTTCTAATTGGGCTATAGATACTATTAACTAGGTATACCCTTAGCAGGGTGTTGTAATGGTCCTAACATGGCAGATCTTATTGGTGCACTAGTGAGATTTATGGGTGATAATTCCCACGATGGTTTTTCCCACTAATAGGGATTTCTGCGTTAAAATATTGGTCTCTTTGTGCTGATTTTCTAGATTTATGCTTTGTTATGTTTTTATGCTACATTTAGCTTTACATGTTGGTTACTATGGAAGGTGATGAAAAGATTTTGTAGATCTTTGGTTTTACTAACAATTGGCATCAAATCCAAGTTCCCTTAAATAATCATAACAACTTGGGAAGGATCCTTATGGCTGATATGGAGGGTTTGAGATATCAAAGGCAACTTTAGAAGCAATTTGCATATGCTAATAAATTCATTGAAAGGATGGAAGAACAACTCCAACAATCAAGAGCCAAGATTCTAGATCTTGTTGAACAACTATCTAAAAAATATGGATCTGAGGAATTTGAAGTAGCTTTGGAAGAATTGTCTTGGGAGAATGAACAAATACATAAAAAAAAGAAGAAAATCCAAAGAGAGTTAGAATCTTTGTCAATAAGAATGGGTAAAGAAATGGAAGGAAGGATAATCATAGAGGAAGCCCTAAAAGCCAAAGATAACTTAAAGCCAAGGTGGATGAGCTCTCCAAATCTGAACAAGAGGTTACTACATTGCATGAACATCTATATAAGATAAATAAATAAAATCAAGAATCCCTAACGTAGAATGAAAATATGAGGAAAGAAAATGAGAAACTGAAAGGTGAGTTGAAGGTTTCAAATGATTTACTCAAAAAATTTAATGAAAGTTCTAAAAAAATTGATGAACAACTCAAGAATCAAATAATACATGGAGAGAAGTGTTGGGACTGAAAAAAGCAGTAAGGGTTTTTGAAGTACCATGTTAAAATTTTGCATTTTGACCCCCTATAAATGCTTTTTGAGCCTACTTTCCTAGATGAGATTTTGAAGTTTTCCATCCATGTCAAGTACTCATCACTCTTGTTTAGGCATATGAAGACATCCCAGTTTGTTAATTTCAAGTTTTGAGTTATTTCGTGATGTCTTGTTTTGAGCACTCGTCAAAATCTGCATTTGTGCCTCAGTGTCAATCTGTTGTAAGAGGCCTAGTTTGCCTTTGAATATCTTGCACCCAGAAATGTTTCATGACCTGCCACTTTGGGGATGTTTAGTATGCATATCAAAGAACCTATGTTTCAAATCCCAAGTCATTTTGATATGTTTTGACTAGTTTTTAAACCCCTCAAACTTGGTATTTGTTGTTGTCATGCATTGTGTAATTGATCAAAATTCTAAGTGGCCCTGTTTGACTGATTGTAAATTTTGCCCTTGTGACCTAATTGAAAAAATTCCTTTTGTAATCCATTACAGAGGTCAAATAATTATTAAGTATCCGTCTTCAAGTTATGAAAAGTATATTTGATCAGTTTGCTAAGCCCATTCCATTTGCATTTTCTATCAGTGTGTCGAATTGTCAAATGCAGATTTCTGAGTAGCATACTTTATGGTTTCCCTGTTTGCACCCGGTTCAAGGTTAAGTAGAATTGAAATTTTTATTGCATTGTAGACTTGGAAATTTTATACCATGAATATTTTTGGACCTTGACCAATCCGTTTGGTCATTTTCCTAAGCCATTTCCAAATCGAATTTCTGCTTGTTTCACTGTTTTAGATCCAGAATGTTTTTAACAAGCTGACTTTGGTCTTCAATGATAATTTGCCTTTTGATCTTCTAAGAAAGCTTATAATGGATTAATTTTCATTATGTGGGAGTGAATCATTATCCAAGATTTCAGATCTTGGGGGTTTCAGTTGGTAAGTTTTCAAAGCTTGTTTCTAAGGTGATTTGTGCAGATTGACAGTGCGGACAAAATAAAAGTTCCAGATGGCTATATTTGATCAGTGATATCTTTTGGCTCAAATATTTTTGTGCAATTTCCTCTGGCATGTGTTCTCACATGTTGGGATTGAACTTAATTTTCTGATGGCACATTCCTGTAAAATCATTCAATCAGCTTTTAAAGCTCGATCCAGAGGCTACTTGCAATTAATGAAGCCAGTTTACAGAATTGTGAAAAATGGTTTTAAAATTGATTACAAGCTCAGTGGTTTTATTTTCTAAGTTGCATAGTTGATAAAATGTTTTGTTAAAGATGAAAATGGAGATCATTGCACTAGTATCTCAAAGACTTATCGTCTGTTCATGGAATCCAGTACTCAGTTTACGAAGTTTTAAATGGCATATTATTATGTTAAATTATTTTGTGATTTAAATAATGATCTTTAGAAATATGCGCCAATGAACTGGACTGTTGGAGGAAAATGAAACTACGCCATGAAAATGCAATCAGAAGGCATAAAGGTCAAATTTATCAACATTTGTCTGCATTCTCCCAGCTTATGCAAAATTTGAAGTTTTAAAGAGGAAAAGCATGATGGAGGGAGGAAGTGTTGGTGAAGTTTTAAAAATTTAAAATAGAAACAAATTCCATGATACTGCATAGCATTTGGAGGCTATGAGTTGGGTTAAAAACCAATTGCATGGAAGTCGTAGCCAATGGAAGGAGGACACTAAAAACTTTGAAAACATTTAAACTAAACGCAATAGGCAAGTGTTGCGTTAGTTTCCAATAAAGTTAAAACATCTAAAAGAAAATGCTTTTAATATATGCAAAAGACTCCAGCACATTGAAGGATGCCCAGCCATGGTAGAGGAAGATTTTTGAATAAAAACCAAAGCCACAGATATATTGTTGATTGCAAGGAGAAGTTCCCATGCAGCTGCATGAAGGGGAAGTATTAAAACATTTTTTAAAACAATGACTAATGCAAAATCCAGCACAGGGCAATGTGAAGTTTAAAACTTGAATTGCAAAGTGCAATTTGCAAATCTTCATTGCATAAAGCCTGTGCAGCATTTCACAAAAGGAAGCCTATTAAAACTTTTTTAAAATGCAACTACCATGCCTTCAAAAACTTCCAAAGAGGGAAATATGTGTTTGTTGTTTTAAAAACACACTAAAAACTAATTGGCAGTAGTCCAGCATGGAAGATGAGAAGAAGAAGCTACACAACTTTGTGGAGGAGAGAAAAGACCAAGCATAGATGAAATGTTTAAAAGCATTACATTGTTTATGAGCACATTAGCAGAGAGTTGCGCAATTCTTAGGATGGTGTTTGAAATGAATTCAATGCCAATGCAATGGTAAATATAAAACCAAGTATCCAGTGCAATAAAAGGAGAATGCAATAAACCACGCATTCAGAAGGAGGATGTATTAAAAGTTTGCACAGATTTTTAAAGAGGAGTTTAGCATATAAAACAAAAACTCATGGTTTTAAAGTTTAAAAAAAAAAAAACCAAATGCCATTGCCAAATGTACACCAATCTGAAAGGGTTGCGCAAGCTAGCAAAGGAGTAAGAATCAAGTGCAGATAAACTATTGCATATGGCTGCACAGAACATGAAGGAGGAAGATGGATCATGTAACATGCAGCCTGCAAGTGTAAAACAGTGCATACACAAAATGCAAAAACAAAGTCAGCCACCATCAATTGGGGCGCAGCCTTTGGTGGAGTTTATTTTTCATTTTAAGTTTTTAAAAGAAGAACAATGCCTGTGCATTGGTGAGCCCAGTTTGAACTGTGTTTAGTTTGAAATTTTCAAAGTAATACATAATTTGAAAAAGGGAATCCACAACAGGGGGCACCCAACCTTATGGAGGAGGATTTTCATATCAGCCAGCAAGAAAACATAGTCATAAGTGACTAGCATCCAGAGAAGTCACAAAAGGTTTCGAAAATGCTTAAAAGAATTATCCCACATTGCCTGTTCGTGGGGAGTTTTTGGTATTTATATACTAAAACCCACAATACATGAAATAAGTAAAAGAACCAAGAGGCCATTTGGTGGGCCTCTTGGCTGGAGACTTAGTGCATGGCCAGGCCCACTAATTTTGGGCGAAAATGCATAAGGTTTTCAAAAACTTTAAATCCATTAATCCCACATTCATCATGAAAGGGAATTTCGAAGAGTTTATAAGAAAAACCACTCAGTATGATATATGATGAGAAAGAGGAGGCTATAGGTGCACGTGTAGAAGCTAAGGGCTCACCTCAAAAACTATGCCCAATGAGAAGACGCCCAAATTTTGGCAGGGCCTGCAGTGTTGACATGGCAAGTGACTGGGCATAAGAGGCTGCATGTTTGGGCACGAATCTTGAGGTGGCCAAAATTGACGAATGGCTTAATGGCTTAATGAGAAATTTGCAAGGAAGATAAGCCTTAGCCATTAAGCCTGGTCCACATGGCACAAGTGATAAGTGGTGCCTAGTGGACCAGTTAGCCAATTAGAGGATGCCACATGGCGCCCAGTAGGTGCCAAGTGGTGCAAGTCAAATGCAGTTAAGAGGCACCAATGAGAGATCGACACGTGGTGCCAAGTGGACCTGCAGACCAATCAGAGGGTGAAACTTGGCACATTCTGGTGAGATGTGCAGATTTCAAATTAGTTTTTAATTTGAATTCATTTAAATGGGTTAAAGAACTTGCAACTTCAAAACAAATCAAGGGTTGACTTAATGGCTTAGGGGAAAGATGCTCACCATCTACCCTTTAAGCCATTAAGCCCAAGAGACAAGTGTCGCATTCTGGTGCATTATGAGGAAATAATGAATTAATTGAAATATTTGGTTAAATCCATCACAAAAGGCAAAGGATTAAAAGTTGAGCAACTTCAAAAAGATCCAAGGGCTGACTTAATGGCTTAATGAAAAGATGCTCACCATCTAACCACTGAGCCATTAAGCCTAGGTGAAAAGTGTCACAAGGAGACAAAATCTGGAAAAAGGGAAATTTTAAAGTTTAATTTGTCTCATTTCAATAGTTCTACTATTGAAAAATAATTTATTCCAAATGCAAATATTTCAAACTTTTAAATGAGAATATGCACGGGAGATGGAGTTTGTTAGGGATGATTCAGAGGGCAAATTTTGTCCAAACTATAGAGTATTATATGTTGTCAAAAAGGTATCAGAAAGGAGATCATGATTTTGCAGACCAATTGAGGGAAAATCAAATCAAATTTTCACAGTTTCAGTTTGAACAGTTGCAGATATTTTTTGGGGATAGACAGGTGTCGGTGACTGGGTTTTTTTTCCTTTCTCCTATATCTGGTTTTCTCTCCGTTGTAACAAGGATGGTGAATTTACAGCTGCATAGCAAACTTCAGATTATGGTTTAGTTTTAAAGCTTGGTGTCTCTTTGAATGTTTTGAAGCAAAATGACTTAATGAAATATAGTGGAATCTCCAGTTTCATATCTGTGATGTTTTTTTGTAGTTTTATTCATGCTCTTGTATGTTTAGTCTATAAGGCATTCTGAACATGTTGGTTACAAGGTAACTATGCAGTTATTTATGAGCTTCCTTCAAGGAAGGAGTCAGTCTTGTGAGTAATCCTAGAGGGCTGGATATTAATATGAAAATATGATAGATAGATGTGAAAATGAAAGGATAGTTTGTAAGGCACTCTGTCTAGGATCTTGTTTGTGTTCCTATTAATTTTTTTTCTGTACATTTACATTTCATTGGACTCTTTGCCCTGGATTAGGCACTGGTCTAAGTTTTAAAAGGTAGATCTCATCATCATCATTCAAATATTGAAAATATTTTACTTTCTGTTTATGAACATAAATGTCCAGAATCTGTACCAAATAGTGCAGACATTGTTGGTGATTCTTTAAAGAAACGAATCCATGGGTTAGCCTTCTTAGTTCTAAGAACTTAAAAAGGAGAAGGATTATAAATCCTTAGTCCACTGCGAGATTCTCTGTGATTTAGTAAATCTGAAGATAGGTACACCCGCCTGAGTTTGTGGAGCTCAAAGTGAAGAAGGATAGCATCCTTGTTAATTAGCCTTGTTCATGTATGAATCTGAGTTGGGAATAGAGGGTCGGGCATTTAATTCTATTTTAATTGATTCCTACAAGAAAAAGAGCTAACAAATTGGCGACTCTGCTGGGGAAAGTAGTGAAAAAATCTTGTTAAAGAAATCAGTAAATCTCTGGTGTGTTTAAAATAAATCAAATTTCAAGTGGGTTTTCCCATTTGAGTACGTGAACAAAATGGTGACTCTACTGGGGAGAAATGGATGTTTGTAAAGTCTATAATGACTAATTGTTCATTGTCCATTTCTAGACCGGTTTGTGAATCTTAATCCCATACTTGTTGTGGGTGGTGACTCTGTATAAATTTGAAGAATCCTAGTTGTTTTGTGCCAGTGTAATTTGTGATTATCAGTTTTTATTTGATGTTTAAGATCAGCAGATTTAAGTCATTTCTTTCCTTTCTTGGTTGAATCGATATTGGAATCTAATTTTGAGAAAGAGTGTCAAGAAAAAGAATTTGAAATTTGTTCAGATCTCTGTGTGTGAATAGCCTGGAAGTGTTTTTATTTGCAGTGAAAGCAAGAAAATGACTGTGTGGCTTTGTTGGTTAGAATGAACCTAGAATTGAAAATATTTTGGCAAATAGCTTTTGTTGTTTGAAAGTTCTCCTCTGCAAGGAGATGGCGACTCTACGAAGAAGGAACCTAATGAAGCTACACAAAAGGCTCTAAATCCACATTGTTTCAAGTCAAGAAAGAAAAAAGAACAGTCGCTGCAATTTTGGTCCAGGTAATCTTCATCTTTTCATGAAAGAAAGTTATACAAATGGTTGTTCTCCATTAAGTGGTTTCAACACAAAGTAGGAGAACTTTTGAGTTTGGTCACCTACTTCAGTAAGAAAAGGTTTCAGCATGTTTGATGTGAAGTATTGAAGTATGTTGTTGTAAAAGTTAGTGGAGAGATTATAGATCTGCTGCAAG
>MU228062.1:1099672-1122568 GCA_018584345.1 Thuja plicata | reverse complement strand
GATGTGAAGTATTGAAGTATGTTGTTGTAAAAGTTAGTGGAGAGATTATAGATCTGCTGCAAGATAGAAATCTGATTTTCATTCTAGTGAATGAATTCTTAAATCTGTGAAGAATGGAAGATTTCAGCTCACCTAGTAGGTAGCCCATCAGTAGTATCAACAAATCTATCTCTAATAGAAGGTACATGCCAATTTGTTTTGATGGCATACATGGTTTTCCCAATGTTATTCCTAATGGAATTAGAGACAAATTGCCAATATTTTGTGGGAAATGACATGATTCAACAAGTCAGCATATTCATTTGTTTGTTGATTTGATGGGTGATTTTGAGATTGCACATGAAGATGTTCACATGAAATTATTCATTCAGACTTTAAGGGATGATGCTCATGAGTGGTTTTCTTTTTTACTAGCATGTTTGATATCCTCTTGGAGTGAGTTGCATTTAGCCTTCATGTTGCAATTCGGTGAAGGAGTAAGTGCACATGATGCATTTACTAAGTTGTTACAAATTAGGATTGGAAATGAAGAACTAGTTCCTAATTTTTACATTGGATTCGGAAAGGTTTTTAATGATATCCCTAAAAATTGTAGACCCAATGATCAAGTGTGTGTAGTTATCTACATTGATGCATTTGATAAGGATATGAGCTATTTGTTGCGGGATAAAGAACCTAAGACTTTGCATCAAGCATTCATGGAAGCTATAGAGATTGAAAATAACATGAAGTATGGACTAACAAAGAACCATTTCTCTAGAGGTGTTTGTCGGCAAGATGCATTTGAAAGTGGAAGTGAATGTCATTTTGAAGTTTCAAATTCATATCATCATGTAGTATGCCCTACTGTTGCAAATAATGTTGTTGAAATTTTAGACTTAAGAACATGTGGTGTTGGAGTTTCCTTGTTACAAAGAGTTGATTCTATTTTTGTTGAAAAGAACACGTGTTTGTAATGTTACAACAGTAAATGATAAAGTTGATTCACTTGATGTTTCCCAAATGCAGGAAGTGATTTCAGTTGTTGCTTCTCCTATTAATGAATTTTATTATGTTGAGAATGTTACTAATGATGATGTTGAAGAACATGCATCTCAGTCTTATAGGAATGAAGAAGCTGAAACTTGTGTTTCAGGTGATGAGAACAAGAGTGTTGATCTGTCATGGAATGAAGGGGCATCAAATGAAAATGAAAGTGATCAGTATGTACCATAGTCTAGTGATGATGATGAGGCTGAAACTTGTTATCCAAGTGAAGGTGAGGACAATGAAAGTGTTTTTCCATCTTCCTATGAGTCTGATGCAACATGGGAAGAAGACAGCAATGATGGGAGTGAGTTTTCTCATGAAAATGAAGGTAGATTTCTTTCTTCCGAATCTGAAAATGATGTTTTATCCATGCATGGTATAAATCATCTTGGAGTTGATAGTCTTGAAGGAAGTTCATCATTTCAATATGAGGATAAAGAAGTAGTTGAAAAATACATTACACATAATGATGAGTTACCTAGTTGTGCAAAGGAATGCCATGAAGTTGTAAGTGATTTTTCTTCCTCATATGTTGAAAGTACACATGATGTTGACGTTGAAAGTAGTCTCAAGGTGTTTGTTAACCCATTGTATGATGAGGATGTTGATATGGATCAGCCCATCATTTGTCAAAATGTGTACAAAAGAGATTTGCATGGAATTATCAATCCGCTTTTTGAAGAGCATGATGAAGTTTCAGATTTGGTTAGTTGTGATTTTGATAATGATACAATGTTATACTACAATAAGAAATTAGATTGCTTCTCTTCTAGTTGTGACAGTGATTAAAATGAAAATGTTGTGTTTGGTGATGAAAGATATGATCAAGTAATTGTTAAAAATCAGCCAGCATGTGATAACAAGTTTTATGATGATTACTTTCATGTTGTTGCTAATTCAGTGTGTGATTGTGAAGATACACTGGAGAGTTGTGGAATAATTTTTGAGGCTAATGTTGATGAGATGTGTGAATACAAGTCTGATTACTCATTTGATTTCCGGTTGGATACACAAGGTGAGTTACAAATTCATGACACATATGACTCATTTGGTGAAGTAGAGTTTGAACACTTTATGTTTTCGATTGATAGCATGCATAAATCAATTTATGAGGATGAATTTCAGTTTGATATTAATATTCATGAGCATGCTGATGTATATTTTCATAGTGGACAAGATGAAGAAAGTGTGTCTAGTTTTTATATGCACTATGAAAATTAAGAGATTTATTTTGTTTTTCCAAGCGAATAGAGTGAAGATGTACATAAAATTGGTGAAACTGATATGAATGATACTTTCAGCTTACCTCAAGAAAATGTAAATGAAAATCAGGTTTATGACAGAGGCAAGTGTTGATTTCCATTGTGGAGATGTTTGAAGCTTTTTTTAAATGATGTACATGTTGTATATTCACTTTCCCTTCAATCATGCGGTGTGTGTCCTTTCAATAAAGAGGTTCCTTGTTTTTGGAGAAATAAGCGTAGAAGAGAGAGAAAGTGAAAGTAGAAAGTCTGATGTTCTTTTTGGATCGTCTGATGTACCATGAGATTCTAAAAGTTCTCTGCATGCCCACATGGGGCACGCGTCCACAGTCAGACCCACTGTTGGGACTGAAAAAAGCAGTAAGGGTTTTTGAAGTACCATGTTAAAATTTTGCATTTTGACCCCCTATAAATGCTTTTTGAGCCTATTTTCCTAGATGAGATTCTGAAGTTTTCCATGCATATCAAGTACTCATCACTCTTGTTTAGGCATATGAAGACATCCCAGTTCGTTAATCTCAATTTTTGAGTTATTTTGTGATGTCTTGTTTTGAGCACTTGTCAAAATCTGCATTTGTGCGTGTCAATCTGTTGTAACAGGCCTAGTTTGCCTTTGAATATCTTGCACCTAGAAATGTTTCATGACCCGACACTTTGGGGATGTTTATTATGCATATCAAAGAACCTATGTTTCAAATCCCAAGTCATTTTGATATATTTTGACTAGTTTTCAAACCCCTCAAAGTTGGTAGATTGTTGTTGTCATGCATTGTGTAATTGTTCAAAATTCTGAGTGGCCCTGTTTGATTGACTGTAACTTTTGACCTTGTGACCTAATTGAAAAAATTCCTTTTGTAATCCATTGCAGAGGTCAAATACTTCTTAATTATCCATCTTCAAGTTACGACAAGTCTATTTGATCAGTTTGCTAAACCCATTCCATTTGCATTTTCTATCAGTGTGTCAAACTGTCAAATGCAGATTTCTAAGTAGCATACTTTATGGTTTCCCCATTTGTACCCGGTTTAATGTCAAGTAGAATTGAAATTTTTATTGCATTTTAGACTTGGAAATGTGCTACTCTGAAGATTTTTGGACCTTGACCAATCCGTTTGGTCATTTTCCTAAGCCATTTCCAAATCAAATTTCTGCTTGTTTCACTGTTTCAGATCCAGAATGTTTTTAACAAGCTGACTTTGGTCTTTAATGATAATTTACCTTTTGATCTTTTGAGAAAGCTAATAATGGATTCATTTTCATTATGTGAGAGTGAATCATTATCCATGATTTCAGATCTTGGGGGTTTCAGTTGGTAAGTTTTCAAAGCTTGTTTCTAAGGTGATTTGTGTAGATTGACAATGCGGACAAAATAAAAGTTCCAAAAGGCTATATTTGATCAATGATATCTTTCGGCTCAAATATTTCTGTGCAATTTCTTCTGGCACGTGTTCTCACATGTTTGGATTGAACTTAATTTTCTAATGGCGTGTTCCTGTGAAATCATTCAGTCAGCTTTTAAAGCTTGATCTAGAGGCTACTTGCAATTAATGAAGCCAGTTTACAGAATTGTGAAAAATGGTTTTAAAATTGATTACAAGCTCAGTGGTTTTATTTTCTAAGTTGCACAGTTGATAAAATGTTTTGTTAAAGATGAAAATGGAGATCATTGCACCAGTATCTCAGAGACTTATCGTCTGTTCATGGAATCCAGTACTCAGTTTACGAAGTTTTAAATGGCATATTATTATGTTAAATTATTTTGTGATTTAAATAATGATCTTTAGAAATATGTGCCAATGAACTAGACTGTAGGAGGAAAATGAAACTACACCATAAAAATGCAATAAGAAGGCATAAATGTCAAATTTATCGCCATTTGTCTGCATTCTCCCAGTTTATGAAAAATTTGAAGTTTTAAAGAGGAAAAGCATGATGGAGGGAGGCAGTGTTGGTGAAGTTTTAAAAATTTTAAATAGAAACAAATTCCATGATACTGTGTAGCATTTGCAGGCTATGAGTTGGGTTAAAAACCAATTGCATGGAAGTTGCAGCCAATGGAAGGAGGACACTAAAAACTTTGAAAATATTTAAACTAAACGCAATAGCCAAGTGTTGCGTTAGTTTCCAATAAAGTTAAAACATCTAAAAGAAAATGCTTTTAATATATGCAAAAGACTCCAACACATTCAAGGATGCCCAGCCATGGTGGAGGGAGATTTTTGAATAAAAACCAAAGCCACAGAGATATTGTTGATTGCTAGGAGAAGTTCCCACACAGCTGCATGAAGGGGAAGTATTAAAACATTTTTTAAAACAATGACTAATGCAAAATCTAGCATAGGGAAATGTGAAGTTTAAAACTTGAATTGCAAAGTGCATTTTGCAAATCTTCATTGCATAAAGCCTACGCAGCATTCCACAAAAGGAAGCCTATTAAAACCTTTTTTAAAGGCAAATACCATGCGTGCAAAAACTTCCAAAGAGGGAAATGTGTGTTTGTTGTTTTAAAAACACACTAAAAACTAATTGGCAGCAGTCCAGCGTGGAAGATGAGAAGAAGAAGCTACACAGCTTTGTGGAGGAGAGAAAAGACCAAGCATAGATGAAATGTTTAACAGCATTACATTGTTTCTGAGCACATTAGCAGAGAGTTGCGCAAGTCTTAGGATGGTGTTTGAAATGAATTCAACGCTAATGCAATGGTAAATATAAAACCAAGTATCTAGTGCAATAAAAGGAGAATGCAATAAACCACACATTCAGAAGGAGGATGTATTAAAATTTTGCGCAGATTTTTAAAAAGGAGTTTAGCATATAAAACAAAAACTCATGGTTTTAAAGTTTAAAAAAAAAAAAAACCAAATGCCATTGCCAAGTGTACACCAATCTAAAAGGGCTATGCAAGCCAACAAAGGAGTAAGAATCAAGTGCAGATAAACTATTGCATATGGTTGCGCAGAACATGAAGGAGGAAGATGGATCATGTAACATGCAGTTTGCAGGTGTAAAACAATGCATACACAAAATGCAAAAAACAAAGTCAACCACCATCAATTGGGGTGCAGCCTTTGGTGGAGTTTATTTTTGGTTTTAAGTTTTTAAAAGAAGCAGAATGCTTGTGCATTGGTGAGCCCAGTTTGAAGTGTGAATTAGTTTGAAATTTTCAAAGTAATACATAATTTGCAAAAGGGAATCCACAGCAGGGGGCGCCTAGCCTTATGGAGGAGGATTTTCATATCAGCTAGCAAGGAAACATAGTCATAAGTGAGCAGCATCTAGAGAAATCACAAAGGGTTTCAAAAATGCTTAAAAGCATTATCCCACATTGCCTGTGCGTGGGGAGTTTTTGGTATTTATATACTAAAACCCACAATACATGAAATACGTAAAAGAAACAAGAGGCCATTTGGTGGGCCTCTTGGCTGGAGACTTAGTGCACGGCGGGGCCCACTAATTTTGGCCAAAAATGCATAAAGTCTTCAAAAACTTTAAATCCATTAATCCCACATTCATCATGAAAGGGAATTTCGAAGAGTTTATAAGAAAAAACACTCAGTATGATATATGAATAGAAAGAGGAGGCTATGGGCGTGTGTGCAGAAGCTAAGGGCTCACCTCAAAAATCATGCCCGAGGAGAAGATGCCCAAATTTTGGTGGGGCCTGCAGTGTTGACATGGCAAGTGACTGGGCATAAGAGGCTGCATGTTTGGGCACGAATCTTGAGGTGGCCAAAATCGATGAATGGCTTAATGGCTCAGTGAAAAATTTGCAAGGAAGATAAGCCTAAGCCATTAAACCATTGGTCCACGTGGCACAAGTGACAAGTGGCGCCCACTCAGAGGACGCCAGGTGGCACCTAGTAGGCGCCAAGTGGTGCAAGTCAAATGCAGTTCAGAGGCACCAATGAGAGATCAACATGTGGTGCTAAGTGGACCTGTAGACCAATCAAAGGGTGACACTTGGCGCATTCTAGTGAGATGTGCAGATTTCACATTCTTTTTTAATTTAAATTCATTTCATCAAATGGGTTAAAGAACTTGCAACTTCAAAACAAATCAAGGGTTGACTTAATGGATTAGGGGAAAGATGCTCACCATCAACCCTTTAAGCCATTAAGCCCAAGCAACAAGTGTCGCATTCTGGTGCATTCTGAGGAAATAATGAATTAATTGAAATATTTGATTAAATCCATCACAAAAGGCAAAGGATTAAAAGGTGAGCAGCTTCAAAAAGATTCAAGGGCTGACTTAATGGCTTAATGGAAAGATGCTCACCATTTAATCACTAAGCCATTAAGCCTAGGTGACGAGTGTCGCAATGAGACAAAATTTGGAAAAAGGGAAATTTTAAAGTTTAATTTGTCTCATTTCAATAGTTCAACTATTGAAAAATAATTTATTCCAAATGCAAATATTTCAAACTTTTAAATGAGAATATGCACGGGAGATGGAGTTTGTTAGGGATGATTCAGAGGGCAAATTTTGTCCAAACTATAGAGTATTATATGTTGTTAGAAAGGTCTCGGAAAGGAGATCATGATTTTGCTGACCAATTGAGGGAAAATCAAATTATATTTTTGCAGTTTCAGTTTGAGTAGTTACAGATATTTTCTGGGGATAGACAGGTGTCGGTGACTGGGTTTTTTTTCCTTTCTCCTATATCTGGTTTTTTCTCCATTGTAACAAGGATGGTGAATTTATAGCTGCATAGCAGACTTCAGATTATGGTTTAGTTTTGAAGCTTGGTGTCTCTTTGAATGTTTTGAAGTAGAATGACATTAATGAAATATAGTGGAATCTCCAATTTCATATATGTGATGTCTTTTTGTATTTTTATTCATGCTCTTGTATGTTTAGTCTATAAGGCATTCTGAACATGTTGGTTACAAGGTAACTATGCAGTTATTTATGAGCTTCCTTCAAGGAAGGAGTCAGTCTTGTGAGTAATCTCGGAGGGCTGGATATTAATATGAAAATCTGCTAGATAGATGTGAAAATGAAAGGATAGTTTGTAAGGAACTTTGTCCAGGATCTTCTTTGTGTTCTTATTAATTGGTTTTCTGTAGATTTACATTTCATTGGACTCTTTGCCCTAGATTAGGCACTGGTCTAAGTTCTGAAAGGTAGTTCTCATCATCATCATTCAAATATTGAAAATCTTTTACTTTTTGTTTGTAAACATGAATGTCCAGAATCTATACTGAATAGTGTAGACATTGTTGGTGATTCTTTAAAGAAATGAATCCATGGGTTAGCCTTCCTAGTTCTGAGAACTTAAAAAGGAGAAGGATTATAAATCCTTAGTCTACTGTGAGATTCTCTGTGATTCAGTAAATCTTAAGATAGGTACACCTGCCTGAGTTTGTGGAGCTCGAAGTGAAGAAGGATAGCATCCTTGTTAATTAGCCTTGTTCATGTATGAATCTGAGTTGGGAATAGAGGGTCAGGCATTTAATGTTGTTTTAATTGATTCCTACAAGAAAAAGAGCTAACAAGAAGCATGTTCTTGGCTACACCAGTTATGAAGTTGGTGAATCCTATGGAACAAAGAAGGACATGCCAGATGAGAAAACCTCACCAAAGGTATCCCCAAGGAGTCCTGGTAAGAAACCTTATAAACCAGTCTTCTTTAAATGTCATAAGATTCGTAGTACAACTAGTGTTTGTAGAAAAAAAATGTTAGCTTTGGTACTTGTAATGGTTATTTATAAAAATACAAAAAGTATGGACATAGAGATAATGAGTGCAGGACAAGGGTGAACTGGTAGAATTTTGTTGTCAAATGGAAGAGTCCTTACCAAACAAAGAAGCAATGGGATGTTACCTGCTCACATTGTCATAATTATGGACACATGGTTGTAAACTACAGATTGAGAACAAGTAGAGGTAATGCTAGACCTTAGAGATCAACTAGAATGAAATATTTTCACTATCATAAGATAGGTCACACTGCTAGGTTTTTTAGAGAAAAGAACAACATGGTACAAACCAATCGGTAAATCAGTTAGACAAGAAAAAGAGAAAGCATATTAAGAATGTTGAAGAGACCAATAATCTGATGAACATGAGTTGGGTAAAGAAGAGTGAAAAAAAATATTCAAGAGATTCCACATCTTCATAGGGTGTGGAGAATTCATCATCAAACTAAGTCATCTTTGACTTAGGGGGAGTAAGCACTGTTGAATCCATTAAAGACCCTGTAGATGCATGTGCAGTAAGTTCTATTTGCATATTTAGATGCATATGGTTGTTTTGTAGTTTGGTATAAAGTTTTGTTTAACTTCATGAATAATTGGCTCACCTCTAACAGATCTTTGAAGATATATGTTGGTTGTTATCAATAGGTGATGCATTTAATGCTTAAGAAGAGATAGAAGATAAAAGGTGATTTTAGGTCTCATTGTGTACCTACGCAATCAAAGAGCTATAGCTAGGAGCGAAAGAAGTGAAGTTTGAGAAGATTAACAATGATTAAGATGACCGCAGAAGGATTTAGTGAAGAAACTTGCAAGGGTTTGTTCAACTCATTGAGCGGTAACTTAAGAGGTATTTATCAAGACTTTTGAGCTTGAATATATTGTTTGAAGGATGGATAGACCTACCATTGTTAATATTACTAATAAACCTAGGCTTGAATTCAAAAGACGTCCATATAAGTTAGTTGAGGAAGATCCAAAGGGTGCCCTAACCAGTGTACTCTACAGAGTGTTGCACATAGAAGATGTTAGGTCATACATCCATTGCAAGATTGAAGATTTAAGGGAATCGCATATCCATTCACTGTATGAGAAGATGTGTAACAATCTGGTACTCAAGGATGAACACAAAGTGATCGTTGATAGGGTTTTGAATACGTGATTCACCTTCCCTCTAAATTTGAGGAAGAACAGGTTAGATATGTATTGAGAAGGGTTCATGATAATTTTATGCGGCTTGATCAACCCTACAAGATCACCAAAGAAGCTATTCATGTTGTTACAAGATTTTGTGCTACTAGTGAAGTACCTCAGCTTAGGTCAATTCTACAGGATGAAGTTACATAACTAACTAAATTAAAGTCGAAAAAACATGCGATGACCATAAATAATGTCCCTAGCCTAAATATCATATTTGCATCCATGGTGATTGGATACAAAGTGTTTTACTCAAGAAGAATCAACATTGTTCCTACTGCTATGATTTATCGTGCATATAAGATGGTGAAGAAAGATGTAGAATATGACTTGTGTGGTGTGATGAAAGATCGGTTATTTCTAAACATGGAGAAGATCAAGAAAGATAAAAGGAAATTATTCAAACATGGTCAATTTCTTATGGGTTTGTTTTTCTACTTCCAAAACTTTTTCCCCAGTATCGGTCAAGTTACTTGGTCAGCTGACACATTGGTGGTTATCCAAATGAGAAACTATGTTAGAGTGCTTGGAAATGATGTCATTGAGAAGGAATGGGGTTATTTCAAGAATTTCTAGAAGAAAATGCATGAGAGACATAGGATACCAGCTAAGATTGTTGAGAAGTATGAGAATGATATCTTCTTCATAGTAGATACTGATACATGTTTGATGGAAGTGATTATTCCTAGGACCTCATGGGCCATGCCTATAGGTTACGAGGTAAATGTGGATTTGTTAACATTACATGTTGAAGATCTCTTATCCAAGCTATTTGATCCCAATACTCCTAGGTTTGGAACTTACAAGGAGAAGTCCCTTGAAGTTCATGAAAAGTTAGAAGCACCGGTCATAGAGAAGAAGATCATAAAGGAAGTGGAGGAATTTTCTCTAAAGAAAGACTTCACACAAGAAGCTATTAATAAGGCAAGATCAAGATATGAAGCTGAGAAGGCTGGCACTTCAGCATCATTTACTTGAAATGATGATGTGGAAAATGTATCTTCTACAACCAGTATTGCCCTAACCAGTAGGCAGACAAGGAGTGCTAGAATAGTCAAGACGAAGAAACCCTCTCCTCAAGCTAAGATTCTAGTGAGAAGATCAGTAAATCCAACAAAACCTGAGCCCACAAAAGATAAGGAGGCTACAACAATAAATTTTTCTAGCAAGAGGAAGAAGGAAAAGGAAAAAGGGTACAAAGAAGGAAAAGAGAAATATCAAAGGAACAAAGAAGCGGAAAGGAGTGAGGAAGAAGGTACTAAATCAGATGATGGCTAGAAGGATCTGAAGGCTAGTCGCAAAAGGTGAAAGGGTGTCATATCCCCTACTGTAAAATCTGTTAAGCCAGATATGAAAATTTTTATTTCAATAGATAACATAGTGAGTAAAGTTTGAAAGTGGGAGGGGAATAAATTTAATTTTCAATTCTGTAAACACTGAGTGAACATAGGATTTTCTTTCAAAATATAGTCTTTTGTAGTGGTGGGGCCAAAATCTTTGTACTTGAGTTTGGTCACAAATAAAGAATAAACTTAAATCTTTGTGTTTATTTGTTCTCTCTATATTTGTATTTTTTTTTCTTTTGTGGGTTGCAGTTGGACGTAATCTTTCCTTCACTTCAATTTGATTGTGGGTACATGTTTGTCCTAGAATCTTTGAGTTCTCATCTATTTGTGCATATTAGAAGAGGCCTTTGTTCATTTCTTAGGTTGTAGTGGTTTATGGGTTTTAGGAGTGAATAATCTTTGTGTTATTTACTTCTTTTCCCTTCTTATCATAAATCTGTAACCGCATCTGCACCATGGTGATGAGCAGATGTTAGTCAACCTTTTATGCTTTCTGGTTAAAAGAATACCCTAGAAAATAAAATATATCTTATAAGGGAGCTTCCCCTCTCAAATACAGAGGAAGATCATTAGTTCAATAATGATCTATCCAATTGTTAGTTGTAAATGGTCTTCTTGTCTAGGATAATGTGGGTCATTTTAATCGATATTTTAGAAAGGTCAGTCTGTTAACAAACATAATTTTGGTGACTCTACCAGGGAATCGAATTGAAGTGTTAACGCTTCTATTTTTCTTCAGAAATCTCAAGGTGTCTTCCCTAGAATGAAGGGTGGTGACTCTTTATATATCTAGAAGAATAATTCCAGTCTAAAATCATTGCTTTAGTTGCAACGCAGTCAAGGGGGACTCACTTTGGTCCATTTTCTTTACCAAAGTATTCTTCCCTACCTGTAAGATCAAGAAAAATATCTTCCAAAATGTGCTAGAAAGAATAAAAAAGATATTGATAGTCACATTTGAGAATTCATTGTTGCTTGTGCGACTCTTGGGGTCTCTAAATAAGATGTATTTGTGTGTTTGTTTGTCGAAACACTTACTAGAGCTATTGCAGCTTGGTTCCAACATTTGGAAGATGGATGCATCACAAACTAGGATACAATAAGAGATAAATTTCTTGCAAGATTTAAACCCACAATTGATGTTGGTTCTATTCTATGTCAATTTTTCAATTCAAAAGAAGGAAGATGAAAAAAGGAGGGTTTTCATTGATCAGTTTAACCAATCATTGGCAAAAATACGACAACCCAATCAGCCCAGCAAAACGAACATACTTTCTATCTTTTTTGTTGCATTGAACCCAGAGGTCAAAGTCTATTTGAAGAAAATCAAGGTATGTGATATTGAAATCACTAAGCAAGAAGCTATTAAAATTGAAGATGATTTGATGTTGTCAGGATGGTTTGAGCAAAATAAGATTTCAAAGATTTTAAGAAAAGAGCACATGAATGGAGATAATTGGAAATCAAGAGAGGTTAAACCTCCACCTTGCACAGCTGAATGCTCTAATCTAACAGTTTTTTATCAAAAGTATTTTTAAAATTATAGAACCGGCAACCTAAATATTGAGTCCCAAATAGCTGAGATATACCATTTTGATTATAAAGATTATTCTGATAGCTCAGGTGATGAAGAGGACGAAAGTTCCTTCGCATCACCAAAAGTTTCATCAATATCTCTTGCCTCAAAAAGTAAAAATGATAAGGAGTCGGTCTATAATGCCACCATTAAAGAGGGAATCAAAGAAAATACTTTTTATGCACCTATGGATTCTGAAAAAATTGCCTTAGAAGGAATAAATGAACAGAAGAAGGAAATTCGAGCTGACAATAATGAAGGACGATCCTCATATAGTGTGGTCCCTAACAGAGAAAATATAAACGCGAGTGCATTTTAGTTACAATTTGAATATGAAATCTCAATTCTAAGGATGAAAATGAACCTGTGGTGAATGTTGCAGTTGTGATTATAATTCCCAAGCAGTCGGGAAAGTTCCTAAATGAAAAGCTTCAAAATAGTTCAATCCTTTTTAATGCACTATTCCTACCAACAAGATCACCACAAACAAGTTCAGGTGAAGTTTTAAAAATAAGAGACAGTCTTCTTTTTGAAAGTTTGAATGATTTAGAAACAGAAGATTTAAGTTTATTCGCTTTTCTTCCTTATCATGTTTTTTCTCTTAGAAGTGGTCTCGAAGGTCATATTGGTGTACAACAGAAGTAAGACCAATCGATCATCAAAGAAGATGATTCAGCTTTCCATGAACGAAAAGAAGTTTGCTCTTGTGGTGTTGAATATGAAGATATTGATGATGAAGCAATTCAACTAGTCACTTTGGGATGCAAGAGGATTCAGCAAGCTGGCGGTAGTTTTTTGTTGATAATAATTGATGAAGACCATTTAAGATCCCATTCATTGATATTAGTTCACTCCCAATGCATGCACTCATGATTTCAATCCATAATGAATTTGTTTCAGACTTCAATCTCTGTGAAGTGGTTTATGAAGGTGATATGCAAAATTATTTTCAAAAGGTTGTAGACATATGATGAGAGATAGTTTTTTGGGCATGAAATTACACACAAATGTTTTTTATACACAGTGAGTCTCCATGTGGTCTACATATTACTCTTTAATTTTTTGATGTTTTACTAGCATGCCATCCTTTTCTGTAGTGGCTCTTACTTCTCGCAGCCTATCAATGGTTTCGCTTGATCACTTTTGTGAACATCTTCTTGAGGCAAGGTCTCCCTGCCTATAAATATTTCAGCAATTTTGGTTTTCTTTAGTCTTAATTTTGTTTGTACTCTGTCCTATTTTTGGTTTGCGCCCAGTTCCGCTTCACCCCTTGCAAAGAAACACCCTATTCTCCTGCTACTCTTTTGACTCTGCTACCCAATGGATTAAACCACTAACCATAACCAAAGATTCTAGGTTCCTTGCATTTTCCTCCTTTGCAATTTATGTCCCCAATCTATAATTTTGAGCCTTACAATTTTAAACTTTCAACTTCATGACATGTAATTCATAATAGAAATGAAAAGTTTTCAAGAAATTGACAAGCATATGTTGGAGGAAGAATAAAGTTAGTGGCATCTTCAGAGGTCAGGTTTTATCAGAAATTAGCACAAGTTCCTAAAAAGACATCGAAGCCTGAACTCTAAGTCGACATTTGTTCCATCTTTGTCATCGGGCTCCGACAGAGCAGATTGAACCAAAGAAACAAGTGCTATGAAGTTTTCAAGATGATCCAAATCATGAGTGGCACCTGACATATGAAGAAGCTCATTTCTTTTCATGGAACCATGTTGAAGAAAATATGACTGGCATGTTATAAGTTCCCATTAGCCCATCGGATTCCGACACAGCTACAGGAACTCTCAAATGCCCAACTTATCGATAATATACGGTCGGATAACACATATAATTTTCATTTAATGGCTGACTTCCCGACCAAGCACAAAATGTGGTAATATGAATCATTGCAAACCATAAATCCGACAAACTTTAGTGGTGGACATAAAAGAAGTTTGAAATCTACTTTATGATTGGAGAGTCGGTGCTTTAATGAAATTTGGAAACCAAATGAAAATGATTCGAAGTCCTCATATACTGTTGACTAGCTGACAATACAACTACAGTCGAATGCCAATAAGAAGCCATTATAATGGTTCAAGATGCCAGGGAGATCCGACAAAAAGCCACAGCCCAGAAGAATATAGGAAATCTTTTGGCTTTGAAGGGTAACAAAGAGAAGACTGCTTCATCATTTTGGGGATATATCAGACCGAATGTCAAGTCTTTAGCGCGAATATGGAGAATGAAAAGTAAAAGAGAGAGTTAGTGACACTCTCATTTTGTTCCAAATGGGCTTTGAAACCCAATAGGAGTACGAGTACTCCTCTCCCTCTCTGACACGGTTCCAATTTAGTCGTTGGACTCCGACTACACATTTTGAACTCACCTTAGAGTACGGAGTAAATGATTTTGTTGCTTTTAGTGTTTTGCCTTGGTTTCCAAAAAGGTCTACGAGGTCCACCTGACAACCTAACACCTTGCTTCCTAATGACACAATTGTGAGAAAATTAAATATCGGCATTTGACATGAGTATCAGAACTTATGGCGGGGCCCGATGTGGTTGTAGGATCCAGCTCTCAATCCACATCTTAAGACCAAGTTCTAAGTTTCAACTTGCCCTTAGATACATCATGAACATCGACCAAAGCATAGAATATGGAGACAAATGAAGCTACGATGAGCTAGACTTTAGAGAGAGGTCAATTCCTAGACTTTACTTTAGAGAGAGGTCAATTCCTTCGAGTACATGTGTGTAAAATAGGTTAAGAGAATTCTTCATATTTGATCATACTTGTTATGATGAGCTAGATTTTAGAGAGAGGTCAATTCCTTCGAGCACATGTGTGTGTAAAATAGGTTAGGGGAATTCTTCATATTTGATCATACTTGTTCCGATGAGCTAGACTTTAGAGAGAGGTCAATTCCTTCGAGCACATGTGTGTGTAAAATAGGTTAAGGGAATTCTTCATATTTATCATACTTGTTCCTCATCCATTGTTACATGGGCATGCTTCTTATACATCTACTTGTTATAAGGTCTATAGGTCTATTGATAATTAGCATTAAAGTATGATAACTATTGTTGTTGTTGTTGTTGGTTTTTTCTTTTTTTTAATTGTCATGTGGAAAGATCTCAAAATACCACCCTCCTAAGCTATACAGAGCTCGAGGAGAAGAGGAGAAAGCCTACTACCATGCATTGGCCTCAAGTTGTCCTTTCCCTATCGATAGTTTGTCTCTTGCAAGATTTTTTGTTCTCACTGGCTTGGTTATAAGTAGTAGTCAATGAAAAGAAAACTACATTTTTTAGAGCCAACATACTTAACAATTCTTCAAAATGATATATTCTAATGACTATAATTAAACATAAATTTATCTAACTATACATTCAATGCTTTAAATATAACATTATCATAACTCATTGACCAGCTACAAATATATCCCTTTGATTGTACTTTAAATCAAACTATTTTGTACTTAATATCTTTCATTCAACTTATTTTGTTTATTTGAACATGTTAGAGCACGTTGTATTAAGATATCACTAATGTTAGATAGGTTTGACAAAAAAATATAATTTAATAATAAGAGAAAATTTATACAACATGCATGAACAATAAATATATAAACTACCTTTAAATGTGACATAATGTTTTTGGCACGGGCTAAGCTCTAGACAAAACACAGCAAAGACATAAAAAAAAGGTCATGTTGGAATTGGTTCTGTGAGAGGTGTTGACATTCATGTTTTGTCATTGATGTCAATATATGTTTTAGTTGAAGTCTCAGACAAACTGGTTATCACTAGTATAGGGAAGACTGATAGAAGTGTACGGATATTATACATGCTTTTCAGAGCATGCGAGCATGGAGATGCATACATGGATGAGAAGTGATCTTATATCTAAGATTGCTTGGCTGGATCTAACTATTAGCATAAGTTACAGTTGTTTTTGTGAAGACTGGGAACAGAACAGTGAAAAAGAATTGTGACAGAGTTAGTCTCTGCGTTTTGGAGATAACTTGGATGTGAACACGAGTTATGTTTTGCAAGCTTAAGGTGTGGTAGAAGACATGTTGGAGAATGATACTTGTGATTTTTGGGTCATTGTGTTCTTGGTGATGTCAGCTTAGGCATGTGATCTTGCGAAGATCTATTTGTGGCTGACTACTACGATGAAACATGTTTAGAGGATGGTGAGCATGGATTAACGATCTTGGAGTATAATTGATGAGTTTTAATTGGTGTTTATTTGTGTAAGTGATGCAGGAGCATCTTGGGTTCTTTGGCAATCTTGATAAACCAAAAATATGTTTTCATTTATTCGGTAGGTGTTTTGGAGGTTGCTCAGTAAAGTGCTTGGTAACTGTTGTTGCTCGGTTACTTGTTTTGTCTTGCTTTACCAACAGATTTGGTGTTTGTTGGCTACTCGGTGGTTTCTTTCACCAAGTTGTTGTTGTTGGTCAGTTACCTTCTTACTGAGTTATTGTTGTTGCTCGGTTACCTTCTTACCGAATTGGTGTTGTTGCTCGGTTGGTCTTCACCGAGTTGTTCCTGTTGCTCGGTCGGCTTCTTATGGAGTTGTTTATTTTGAAGTTGGATCTTCTTGCCAACTTCTGCATTTAATTTCCTTAGCGTAATTAATGTGGGATCTTGCATTGGCATGTGTGTGGACCTAAATTTGGGTCTTTGTTGTTTCCTATGTTGGATCTTTAGGATCTGAGTACCGACCTCTTTGGTGGACTCTTGTATATATTTGGTTTTCTCTTCTTAGATTTAGGAGTTTTTGGAGGAGTCAATTTTGATAGAAGATTAAGGATAAGAATATTTAGATGGCAGTTCTGTGACATCGCATGTATCAAGATTATTTTGTGAGCATCTAAATGTATACGTCTGAAACCTGGAAGGTCTTACACCCCGGCATGTAATGAGTTTGATGAAATAATACAAAGTTTTGTTGTTTCTTCTCTCCCTTTTCTGTGTTGTTGCTTCCGTGTTGTCCTGGAAGTTGGTTTGAATAACTAGCAGTACCTTGGGCCCCTATTCTCCATACCCTCCTTGTGTCAGGTGGTATCAGAGTGAAGGTGAGATCTAGGTTCCTTCTTGTAAGCCCTAACCTGCACTGGTTGATATTTTGTGGGGTATCATATTGCGATCTGACCTACAATTGTAGAGGGTTTCAAGATGGTTCATGGGAGAGGAAATGAAGATCCAGGTCTAGCTGATATGCTAAGATAGATGGTTGCAAGATTGGAAGCTGTTGAGATTGCTCAACGCAGAGGAAGACATTTTGAAGATGTTAGTGATGATGAATTTGAAGTTGTGCAAGGAGAAGTTGCACCTACACCTGTGATGGATCAGGAAGAAGAGAGATTCCTGAGAGCATTGACAAGTTTGAAGTCCACACCTCAGTTTAATCCTCTTGAGTATAGTGGAAAGTTAGATTCTGATGAATTGATTTACTGGATAACCAAGATAGACAAATACTTTGAGTATGAGAGTGTATAAGAGGAAAAATAGGTAAAGATTTCAAGTACAAAGTTGAAATCTCATGCATCCTTGTGGTGGGAGTATCTGCAATTGGATCAGAAGAAGAAGGGTAAAGACAAGATCAAGGTATGGGATAAGATGATAAACAAATTGAAAGGTAATTTTCTACCTTTTGATTACCATATTAACCTAGTTAGGAGAATGCAAAGTTTGAACCAGAAAGATAGCTCAGTAAAAGACTAAACTGAGGAATTCTACATATTAGACATCAGATCAAGCCAAGTGGAAGATGAAGTGGAAATAATAGCAAGGTATCTGAATGGATTAAGAAGTTCTATACAGGATGAGATAAGCTTGGTAAAGATGGGGAGCATTGAAGAGGCATACCAGTTTTTCCTAAAAGCTGAGGAGAAATTGAACAAAAGCTATGAACAAAGGCAAAGAGGCAGAGGTGGTAGATTCCCTAGAGGAAGAGGTATATCACATGGTGAAAAAAAAAGATCTGAACCAGATAAGACAATTTCAGACACATATGAAGATAGAATGGAAAGGTGGAAGTTCATTCTGAGCAAGAGGCAACTACTCCCGATGTGGTTATAGAAGAAGAGGGTTCCAAGGAACTTGTTACAATTGTGGTGAAGAAGAACATAGATCGTTTGAGTGTACACATGCAAGCAAGAAAGTCGGTAGTAGAAAAAATACTTTGGTGCAAGAAGAGTCACTGAATGAGCCTGAATAGGAAGGAAATCTAATGATCAGAAGGATACTATGGAGTGAGAAAGATAAGAAAGATCCTATCAAGAAGATTTTGTTCAAGTCAAGATGTAGAGTTGCAGAAAAAGTTTGGAAAGTAATTGTTGATAGTGGAAGCTCAGAGAGTCTAAAATCTAAGGAAATGGTCTCAAAGGTGCAGTTGGAAAGAATGAAGTGCTTGAAGCCCTATCAAATCTCATGGATCAAGGATGAGTATACATTAATGGTGAGTGAACAATGTTTTATGAATCTGAAAATTGGAAAGTATTATGATAAGGTGTTGTGTGATATTATGTCAATGGATTGTTGTCATATTTTGTTGGGTAGACCTTGGCAATATGATAGACATGCTATACATGATGGAAGAGTGAATATATATACTATTTGGGTTGATGGTATGAAACAAATCTTGTTACCTTTGGTTGAATAATGTATTGGTCAGATATGTACATCTATGAAAGTTTGTCTGATGGAAGGTAGACAATATGTTAAGGATTTGAAAATAAATGATATTTGTTATGGTTTGATTCCTAAAAAACCGAGTAAGGATATATAAGATGAAATTCCTACAGAAGTTGAAAAATTTCTCACCAACTACAAGGAGATCATTTCAGATAATGTACCTGATGGTTTGCCACCGATCAGAGATATTACTCACTGTATGGATCTGATTCTTGGATCTAGTTTATCAAACAAGGGACCACATCAGTTGACATCGACTAAGAATGAAGAACTCAACCAACAAATTCATGAGTTGTTGAACATGGGTTTAATCAGAGAAATTTTGAGTCCATGTGCAGTACCAGTTGTATTGGCACCTAAGAAGAATGGAGAATGGAGAATGTGCAATGATTCAAGAGAAATCAATAATATCACAGTTAAGTATAGGTTTCATACACCGAGGATGGACAATATAATGGATTGTTTGAGTGGAGCAAAATATTTTACCAAAATTGATTTGAAGAGTGGATATCATCAGATCAGAATCAAAGAAGGTGATGAGTGGAAGACTTCTTTCAAAACAAAAGAAGGTTTGTATGAGTGGTTGGTTATGTCCTTTGGTTTAACTAATGCACCAAGTAAATTTATGAGGTTAATGAATGGGGTTTTGAAGAAATCCTTGAATAAATGTGTGATTGTATACTTGGATGATATTCTGATATTCAGTAAGACTAGAGAAGAGCATTTGATACATATAAGACAAGTATTCCAGAGATTGAAAGAGGAAAATTTGATGATAAATTTGAAAAAGTGTTCTTTCAAGAAAGAAGAACTTGTGTATTTAGGTTTTGTGATTTTAGTTGATGGTTTGAAGATGGATCCTGAGAAAGTTGAAGCTATAGTTAGTTGGCCTACACCTAAGAATGTCAGTGAGGTAAGATCGTTTAATGGATTGGCAGGTAATAAGAGTTTTGAGACTTTGAAGCAAAAAATTCAAATGGACACATGGAGCTAATAAGAGTTTTGAGACTTTGAAGCAGAAGGTTGCTGAATTGCCTGTGTTATCCTTACTTGATTTCAATAAGGTATTTCAAGTTGAATGTGATGCAAGTGGAAGTACAATAGAAGCTGTGTTGACTCAAGAAGGTAAACCTGTTTCTTTCTTTAGTGAAAATTTGAATGATGCTAAATGGAAATATTCTATCTATGATCGAGAATTATATGCTATTTTTCAAGCTCTAAAGAAATGGAGACATTATTTGATGCTAAATGAATTTGTGTTGTATACTAATCATAAGGCTTTATAGTATTTGGGTAGTCAGAATAAATTGAATCAGAGACATATGAAATGGGTAGAGTATTTGCAGAGTTTCACATTTGTGATAAAACATAAGAGTGGAGTTTCTAATAGAGTTGTTGATGCATTGAGTAGAAGATGATATTTGTTGACTGAAATGAGAATTAAGGTTCTCAGTTTTGATGACATGAAGCATTTGTATGAAAATGACCTTGATCTTTCTGAGCAATGGAGAGTCTGCAGAGAACCTATTCCAAATCAACCAAGTAAGTATGAAGACTACTTCATTCAAGAAGATATGTTGTTTAAAGGTATTCAGTTGTGCATACTGAGAGGATCAATGAGAACTAATTTGATAAAGGAAATACATAGTAGTGGTTTGGATGGACATTTTGGTATTGATAAAAAATTGAGTTTTCTGAAGGAAAGGTATTTTTGGCCTCAGTTGTATAAGGATGTTCAAAAATTTGTGAAAATTTGTGGAGTTTGTCAAGTTGCAAAAGGAGTAAGTCAAAATACTAGATTGTATACACTGATTTGTGTTCCTGATAAACCTTGGAGTGATATCAACATGGATTTTGTTCTTGGCTTACCGAGGATAGTAAGAGGTAATGATTCCATATTTGTTGTTGTGGATAGATTTTCTAAGATGATACATTTCATACCATGTATAAAAACATTAGATGTAGTACATATAGAAGATCTTTCCTTTAAGGAGATTGTCAGATTGCATGGATTACCGAGGAGTATCATCTTTGACCGAGACAGTAAGTTTTTCAGCTATTTTTGGAAAAAAATTTGGAAGAAGTTGGACACCGAGTTGAAGTATAGCTCTACATTTCATCCACAAACTGATGGACAAACAAAGGTTATAAACCGAAGTTTGGGTAACTTTTTAAGATACATAGTTTGACACACACCAAGTAATTGGGATGTGATATTGTCAGAAGCCGAGTTTGCATATAACAATTCAATGAATAGAATTACTTAAGAAACATCTTTTGAGATAGTTAATGGAACACAACCAAGAGGTATATCAAAATTGAGAGACATTGTTGGAGAAGAGAAAAGAAGTGTTGAAGCAGAAAAGTTTGTTGAAATCATGAAGACATTACATGAGGATGTAAAACATAAGTTGGAGAAACGTAATAAAAAATACAAGGATAGTGCACATAAATAAAGGAGACATAAAACCTTTGAAATTGGTGATGTTGTTATGATTCATTTGAAGAAAGATAGATTTCCTATTGGAAAATATGGTAAATTGAAGATGAAGAAATTTGTTCCTTGCAAAATATTTAGAAGATTTGACAATGGAAATGCTTATGAAGTACAATAACCTGATGAGGTGGATATATCACGTATATTCAATATTTCAGACTTGTTTGAGTATCATGAACTTGATGAAGAAGTGATAGTACTAAGTGATTATCCTAAGAAACAGATAGAGGAAGTTGATCAGATTTTGAAACAGAGAGTTGGTAGAAGTACAAGAGGAAAGGAATACATTGAATATCTGATAAAATGGAAGAACGGACCATTGGAGGACTCATCTTGTATTTCTCAGTCTAAGATGGATTCAATTCAGGTTGGACCTGACACATGATTTGGAGATTCATTTATTTTCAACCCCATGTGTCTGATGCAAGAGAATCTTGTGTTTTTCGGCCATCCCCGTCAACAAAAAATATGTTTTCCTTTATTTGGTAGCTTGTTTGGAGGTTTCTCGGTAAAGTGCTCAGTAATTGTTGTTTCTCGGTTACTTGTTATGTCTTGCTTTACCAATGGATATCGGTGTTTGTTGGCTACTCGGTGGTTTCTTTCACCAAGTTGTTGTTGTTTCTCATTTACCTTCTTACCGAGTTGTTTTTGTTGCTCGGTTGGTCTTCGTCGAGTTGTTCCTAGCGCTCGGTCGACTTCTTACCAAGTTTTTTATTTTGAATTTGGATCTTTTGGCCGACTTATACATTTACTTTCTGTAAGGTATAAAATTTGGCACAAGAAGGATTTCCTAAATAAGATTTGTATAATGTGGTAAAGCGAGATCCTAAGGCCAAATTTATGTTTTCTTACACTTAATTATTATGATAAAATAGCTTGAGGAACATGTAAGAAATAAATGGACAAGATACCTACCTCATATCATAGCAGATCTGGAAAAACTCATTTTCTGAAGTCTATATTGAGTTTCTGGAAAATTTAACAATTGATCCCAAACCAGAACGCAGAGATGAACAAAACCCAGAAATCATTTTTTTTTTCGATGTCATCTTATGAAAAAGGTTAACCTTGACCCACAAATGTCAAGCTTGACCCAATAATGTCGACCCTGACCTGCACAGATCTGAAAGTGACTATGTTCGCGCCATCCAAAAGAAAGCCAAAAAGGGTATCCAAATCTGGGTTCAATTCCACTATTCTGCACCTGTACCTAGAAGAAAAAAGAGATTGTTTATTGTGGGGGAGGGGTTTGCCTTGGTCAAACCCCAGTTTTGGAATCAACCTCAAATATATAATTGAAATTTTAGAAGTAAACAAAGAAAATGCATAAATTCACCTTCCTTGTGAAAGTCCTTGTGGCGGATTCGAATCCTTGAATCCACAAGTACACCTCAAAATGTGGAATGTAGAAAGGTGGGATGTCTTCAATCTCTTGTTAATAGATCTCCAACACCAAGTTTTGAATGGGTTCTTGAATTTGGAATAGGCTTGGAAGAAGGTGGATGGAGAGATCACCAAAAGGGCACTTTGTAGCTTCAATCCTTCAATGGCCTCCAATGGATCTCCTTCATGAAAATGGATACTTG
>MU228062.1:1068002-1080090 GCA_018584345.1 Thuja plicata | reverse complement strand
CCTTTGAGGACTCAAATTTTTTACATCCATGATTACAAAATTAAAATGCAACAGGAGATGCATGAGGATGGAGTAATGGAAGAACTTGGGTTCTTTCTCCTTTGGATCCTTCATCTTCTTCTGAGTTGCTACTAATCCCTCATGCATCTTATCAATGATATGTTGTATAAAGTCATAGCTTGTGCTAGAATGCACCTCCTGTAAATCCAGCACCATCATCAATATCCCGGCATTAATCTTCTCAGCTTCCCCGTCTATCCCTAGCACTCTACATAGGGCATAGGCGATGTACTTAATGTAGAAATGCAGATCTTTGAAGTAATAAGGGCTTGTCCCAGATATAGGATCAAGATGTTTTCTTACCTCCTTGAGCATGTGCTTCTGCAACTGTCCCCTAGAAATACCTGGCTTTAAGTTATACCTCGCCTCTTGCTTAGTAATGTCAATTTTGGTAGCCATAGTACTATACAAGCCAAAAGCTTGAATAAATGAATTTCTATTTAGGATGAGCAAGGTAGTGCCATCATTCCTCTTAATTGTCTTAGACAAGACATCACAATGACTAGCAAGGCCTAAGAACAAATCTACATCTATGTCAACGTCAGGGACAATTAACCTAGCCAAACCACAAGTCCAAGGGTTTGAAATTGGGATGGCTTTATTAGAATTTTTATAAAAGTAGGTAAAGAGGGAAAAACCTATTGTTCCTGGAGTATCAGCATCCCTGATGTTACAGTAGTCATTAGTAAGCACATTAGCATTCGCCCTCTTGTTTTGAGTTGAACCCAGCAGCAATCTGAGGAATTCATCAGAATAATGCTGCTTCCCCTTAGCATCTTCACCTATATCTTCACTTCTCCCACTAGTAGAAGCCACACTGACTTCTCTGCTCATGTTTTCTTTGGTTCAATTCTCTTTTTCTTCACCGATATTGAAGCAAATCTCCTCTCAAGACTCACTTTGCTGCTCTGTGCACTGTTCTCAGAAAATCAAAGCCTTCTGATCAATTGAATACTCTGCAACTTATCTAATTTCTTCTCTTTTCTTAGAATACCTAGCACTTCTTTGTTCTGAAATTCTAAAAGCAAGATAAGTTAAAATGAACCTTCAATCAACTCTTTATGGTAACTATTCCAAGTACACGGCTCATCATTTGAAAAATCATCAATTATTTATTCAATTCAAAATGTTGTGGAATTGATTGAAAACCTAGCTGTAGTTCATGAGTGTGACAGGAAATCAAATTCATAAATGTGTATCTTCAGAGAAAACCTTATAAAATTCGAAGGTGATGACATGTCTCTATGTGATTGGCTCTCTGTCATACATCTCAGCTACCTTTTTTTACACAGTAATCAATATCCAAGCTTGTCATTGGACACTGAATGATTCATGTTGTCATGTCAGCCACTGTCGCCTTTTCTTATGATTTCATATTTAGCGACTACATGACTATGTATAATCTCCTTGTCGCTAACCCAAGTCTTTAACCCTTGATTCTTCTGGAGATCTAGCGACCATGTTGTTTTCTCTGTCTTGGTTAACTACAATTTACTTCTGGCGATTACGCAACCGTAGAAATCAAAGTCACTGGATGAAAAATCTAACTCACATTTTACTCGAAGACTCCGCGACTGACAGTTACCTTTAGCCCTTAATGTTATCTCCATGTCACCAAAAGTTTATTTTCCTTTATGAGACCCCGCGACTACCCTTGGTCGCTTAATCGTTGAATACAAACATTAAGTGACAAATCTTTTACAGACAATGCGACAAGTTTTTTACCCTTCGAATCATCTGGAGACTACGTGACATACCCTTATCTCTAAGTCGCAAGTACCTTTTCCTTTGGGATCTTTTATTCAGAGACTTCGCGACCACTATTGGATCCTTTAATCATTGCATCTGACGGCTCCTGCTAAGTCGCTAATTATTTTAATACCTTTATGTCAACTCAGAGACGACGTGACAAGAAAGAACTTTTACCTTTAGTCTCTTAATCGCCAGATGATCCTTTTCCTTTGGGAGACTGTGCAACTAACTTCGTAATCCTCTCACCTTTGGACACGTGTCTCCCTCTATTACTTGTCTCTGAATCGCTGAATGGAGAAGTGACTTAGCATTTTAATCTTGCGACAATCTGACTGTGTTATATCTCAGATTGTATGTGGTTAGTCACAAAGTCTCATCATCTTTCCCTTAACTGCCATTCTTTCTGGAGACTCTGCGACATGAGTTTCATGTTACTTACTTAACTGCAGGCTAATTCCGCGACCATGCGACATGAAGAAATTGCCAAGTCTCGCAACCAATTACTAGCCATCGGCCTTTTCACGCGACACTGTGACTGATCTATGGGCCCATTCACAAATTGCTGACATGTTTGTTCATTTGGAGACTACGCGACATGAATAGCTCTGCCAAGTCTCATAACACAAAAGGAATATTCCAATTCTTTGAGAGACATCCTGACATAAGCAAATCGCCAAGTCTCAGGATAAAAAGGAATATGCGATCAGGATCACGTGACCAAGCGACCAATCCTTAAAACACATGACTTAATTGATTTTCAAAAAGGTAACACCAAAATAGAAGTATGATAACGTCTTAGGGTTTTCTCAATTTTGGCCTATAAAATAAGACCTAGGGTTTCAAGGTTTTGCATTTTCACAGAGATTTTGACCGAAAGACCCTAAGAATTCAACTGCGAAATTACAAGGAACTGAAAGACCTCTGGTTCTTAGAAAAGAAAAGAGCATGAGGATGGCAAAACTTTGGCAAACAAACCAGAACCAGGAATACAACCAACACCACATTCTCTTAAGCTTACAAGTGTTCATTCAAGGTTTTCAGGTTTTCTTCTCAAGAATTTCAAGTTCCCCATTGAAGATCAAGGATTCAAGCATTTAAGCCCTTGAAGGGATTTGGTTCAAGCATTCAAGATTCGTCATTCAAACCCTGGATCTATCCATCATGGTGGTGTGATATTACATCAAGATCCCTTCTGCATCCTCAGGATTTATTCATTATTCCTTCAAGGTGGATTCCAAGCATACAATTATGGAGGTTTTGATTTACATTTATGATTTATAATGTTGAGTCTAAGCTTTCATATCAACATACTTGTTTACATTTGAAATACAATTGAATATCATAGCTTCAATTTTAGATCTACTTCTACTAATTTCTATCCTTCTCCATTTCAATTTTGATTTCAAGGTTAATTCCTAAATCAGGGTTTGACTGAGGCAAACACCTCCCCCAACAAACAAAACCATTTTTCTTGCAGGTACAGGTACAAGATAGAGAATTACAGAGAAGATTCGGATACCCTTTTCATCCAACTTTCAAGATCCACAAAAAAAAATTCCATTGGAGAAGTGTAGGTGATGCAGTGGAAAGGGTGGTGGACTCAAATATAATAAAGGGTAGTACAAATGCAAGAATCTCTATGGTTTTCTTAAGCCCCTTAAAGGCTTCAATTGGCCTAAAATTGATCAATATTCCTTCCAATGGTAAATGATGGTAGATATGGTATATTTGGGTGGTATTAGGGTGGAATCAAGTGGTTTCAAGGTTTCAAGGCCAACCCAACTCTCCTAGCCCTTAATTCTTCACCAAACTACCACTAGGCCTAATAGCCTTCCTTGTAGCCCTTCAGCAAGAGTAATTGACCCTTAAATATAGATTTTCTCAAAGGAATGACCAAAAATAATGTATTTTTGGATACCCTTTATTCCCTTATACAACATACCAAAAGGAAATTATAGACTCCTTTGGACCATATGTGACTGTCCTCATAATATGGCTCCATAAATGCATAAAAAACCTCCAATTTACAAAAAAACTATATTCTCCAGACCTTCCCAAGACCCCAAATCCTAGAAATTTTTTATTTATGTCATAAAATGACCAAATTCCAAAGGAATTAGACTCAGATTTTCATTAACATCAAAACCCCCAAATTAACTCTTACAAACCCCTTAATTCTAGGGCCACTCCAATGTCTTGTCTCCAGTCACCATAGGACCACAATGGTAGTTGATTCAGAAATAATTAGCCATTCTAAGACACCCAAAAAGATAATATTCACCCCTTGTGTGGCTGGATCACCCATTGCTATACCCTAGCCTCTAAATGCAATACATTTTTCTCCTCTTCCTGACTGTGATCACTTCCACCTTTTTGTTTTCCGCATATGAACTATTAGGAACCTATAGTAAAGTTTTAAATAAGAATCATTCCATGGATTCTAGGCCTTTAATTCCATGGAATGTTTATTCTTTAAGAAACTAACTCAAAACAAGGAAAGAAACTATAACATACAATGATATCTCGCTGTTTTAAAAGACAATAATGAAAGATTGTATTTAGAACATTCAAAACTCCATAATGATACCTTCAAATGTGAAATGGATCCTTCTTGGATTTCTAAAACAAAACTCACATGTATTTTCACATCCAAAACACCCAAAATGAAAGAAATACAGTCTTTATGGGATTGTTCCCTTGCTATCCGTACAGTCCCAATCTCCTCTTACTCGTACAATGGGTTCTAACTTAAATAGGAAACTAAATATCAACTTCCCCAACCTCTCCTTATTGGTTAGAGGGATTAGTTGAGTGTTTTTACATTAGATCCTTGACTTCCCTCCAAAATGGCTAACTATTCGTTAAGTTTTAAATATTTGAAAATTTAAACTAAGAAAATGCTTTAAAAACCTTCTTAATTGGATTTTAAGAACTCCAAAGGTTTTTCAATGCCTAGGAGACTTAATTCCAACACTCTTACAACCCTAGAATACCCTAAGACACTTTTGGATACTAATGGTCCATTTTACAATCATTTGAGCCTTTACAAGGATATAATTAAGTCCTTTAAGAACTCCAAATTTATTGAATTCATTACATCAATTAAGAACCATTATAGGTTCTAGAACTTTCCAATTGATCCCCTGACTTGGTTTCTGCATGCCCTACCTCTAGTCCTCCTTAGATGTCTTTAAGGTTTTCATAGTCTTATGCCTTGACTGAATGTCCTTGGTGCCCCTGCACCATACTCCCCTCCTCCAAAGAAACTCTTGTCCCAAGATTTTGTCATGCATGTCCTCCTTGCAATCCTGCAATCAATCTAATGTTTAGGGATCCAGAAGTCCCCCAAAGTAACCTTCCTTCTCACATTGCTCCAACCTGCATTCATACACAAAATATTAGAAGAAAAATGTCCGTGGGTTGAATATCTTTTTGGGTGACAATGTTGTCTTAACAATGCCTACCTTTATGACTCCTTATGTGATTCAAGGTAACCCTGCCTCCTACCAATATCATCATTCACTTTTCCATCAATGGGACACTTCACTATCCCAATCAACACAAAATTATGTTCACTTAGTCCTCTACTCTTTGGACTGTCTTGTCTCTCCAAAATATGCAACTTATCCATCCCATTCCAACCAGTATCATACTGATTTTTACCTTGCTTTGCCACATCAATCCTTTGTCCAAAACACATCAGTATATTTTCCCTTTCATGAATTTCTAAGGGTAGCATTTTGTATGTGAAACCATTCTCATGAACTAGATATGAATTAGTATGTACATCATGAATTATTTTTCATAGATATTGCCATGGTCTTCCTAGAATCAAATGTCCACATGACATGTCCATTACATCACACCAAACATTATCCTTATATCCTCCCACTGAAAATTCAATCCATACTTTCTCTCTCACCAAAATATTCTGATCTTTACTTACCCATGTGGCATAATATGGTCTAGGATGCTGAAGTGTCTTCAAGTGTAACCTATGAACAACTTCATAAGCAACTAGATTACTATGTGCTCCTAAATCAATGATGATATTTCATACCTTACCATTTACCAAACAAATTGATACTCACTTGTGGATGCCATGGTTTTCCTCTTCCCATCAATAAGCATTCTCCATCCTTTGGATGAATTTCAATGGGCTCGTGTTGTTCTTCTCTCTTTGTGTCTTCTTCCATCAAGTTCACTCTCCTGTCTCTACCCTTGTCCTCATTTCATTTAGGACATCTAAAGGACTGATGACCCACTTCATTGCAAGTAAAGCATCTTACTGTAAATATTCCACTTCATCTTCCTCCACTTCCTCCTCCTCTATATCCACCTCTTGTCTCTAATGTGTATGGCTTGTCTTTGTCTTTATCATTGTTATTTTGAAAATAAATGGTACCTCTACCACCTCTTCCTCTCATAGAATATCCTCCTCTTGTACTACTTTGCTTCTCATGTCTTCTTCTTATCTTCTCTTCATCCTTCATGGTTAATTGATAGCATTCATCAACTGTCCTTGGATTAGTTAGAATAAGTTCATCCTGAATATTGAACCTTAGCCCCCCCATATACCTTGCAATGTTTTCTTCCACTTCTTCCTCATGACCTGTCCTGATATCCAACTTATGGAACTCCTCAGTATACTTTTTCACATACATATCCTTTTGTCTAAAATCTCTCATCTTCTTGTATAACTATACTATATAATCCTTTAGCAAAAAATTTTCCTTCATCTTATCCATAATACTATACCAAGATGTGATCTTGGGTTTCCCATTCTTCCTCCTTTCTTCCTGAACACAATCCCACCACAATAATGCATGTCCTTTCAACCTAGACTTTGCAATCTTCACTTTATCCTTCTCCTCTATTCCTTCACACTCAAAGCAATTTTCAATTACACTGAACCAATCTATTATTTATTCATCATCCATCTTCCCTCCATACATAGGTAAGTCTTTCCTTGCCCTTGAATCTCCATTGTTTATGGCTTTCATCAACTTAGCCATCATTAGATCTTCAGGATCTAGTTGGTCTTCCTCTTGAGGTACTTCTTCTTCCTCTCCTTCTTCTTCTACTACCTCATCCACTCTGATGCTCTTGTCTCTCTTCTCAAGTGATAAGATCCTCTCCATCATGGTCTTCATCTTCCTGTCCTTCTCATGGTTCTCTTTCTCCCTTTGTTCCAATGTTCCTTTCAATTTCCTATTATCTGCCAACTGCTCTTTGACTATCCTTGCCAACTCTATGTTTTTCATCCTTGTAGGAAACTCTTCTTCCCCTTCAGACATGGTCCCTAAACTACTTGTGGCTCTAGTACCACTTGATGAAGTGGAAAGGGTGGTGGACTCAAAGACAATAAAGGATAGTACAAATGAAAGAATCTCTATGGTTTTCCTAAGCCCCTTGAAGGCTCAATTAGCCTAAAACTGATCAAGATTCCTCCCAATGTTAAATGATGGTAGATATGGTATATTTGGGTTTTATTAGGGTGGAATCAAGTGGTTTCAAGGTTTCAAGGCCAACCCAACTCTCCTATCCCTTAATTCTTCACCAAACTACCACTAGGCCTAATAGTCTTCCTTGTAGCCCTTCAGCAAGAGTAATTGACCCTTAACTTTAGATTTTCCCAAAGAATAGACCAAAAAATTTGTATTTTCAGATACCCTTTATCCCCTTCTAAAACATACCAAAAGGAAATTATAGACTCATTCAAACCATATGTGACTTCCCTCACATTATGGCTCCAAAAATGCATAAAAAACCTCCAATTTAATGTAGGATTAGGCTGAAAGCTAATCTCCCAAGAACACCTGCATGCAAACCTGTCACATGGAAGAAGCAAGATACAGACAGAAGAAGAAAGCTATGGCGGCCAAAAAGCCAGAGATTTGATATCCATGTTGAAAGAATAAATTTCTATATCAACAAAAAAGAATACAATACAATCTCCTTACTGAAATGCAAAGCGGTGAATCCTTATAAAAGGATACCGAAACCCTAAAGGGAAAATCTTAAAAGAGAAGCCTAAGTTTAACTTAAGCATAGATTATAATAGACTAATAATTAAATAATTTAATTATTAGCTATAATATGACTACTCTAACACCCCCCCTTAAGTGTAACTTAGGGAGAAGCTAAACAACTAAGGACTAAAGGATGCATGAAAGGAACTATGGGTCCCAGCAACTAGGTCTGATCAGGTACCCAAGTACAAGAAATAAACTAGATGAAGGAAACTAAGCCTTCAATCTAGGGAAAGTTGTAGAGAAAGGAACAAGAATGAGCAAGAAGCATCTCCGAAGCAAGAAGTTGTAAACTCTGTCAGAAATGACTGCTGGAACCCCCACTGAAGTGCATGACCAGGTAGAGAAGACAAAGTCTGAAGAGCTAATCAATCAAACCAAGGAAGCAATAGAACCAACAGGTGAACCCCCCCATAATGCTGAATAGGGAGAGGTGACAGGAACACTGAAATGCAATGCCAGAAACATCTGCAGAAAGAAGAACCACGAACACCAACAATGCAATAGAAGTACAAGCACAGGATAAAGGGCGGTGTCACTGACACACAGCATGGGCTAATGTCATGGAAGGTATGCTCACTTGACAAAGGTGGATGAGCCTAAAATGGCATAACATCATAACCCCCCATGGCACTTTATAATAGAGTCCGAGTACAAAAACACACAAGGTGTACAAGATCCTAGATATGCAGAAGTAGACATTTTATCACAGTGCATTTACAGAAAAAAGATGCAACAGAAGAGATACAACAAGCTCAGAAGTCAGAAAGAAGAGTGAGCCAGAAGAACAGTAGAAGAGATCTTAGGACGTGTAAAACCCAAGTAATCTGCCAGAGTGCAAAAAATTCCAAACTCAGAGGAGAGATAACCTGGAGCAGAATCTGGAAAAAATACCCCTGTAACTAAAAACTACACTGAACCAACTTTCTGATGATATCTAGTTTGCCAAAAATGGATTCCGGATGAGAAAGATAGGGCTCTCAGAAGGCAAAAATAAACATCAGACTTCAACAGCAAAAAATACTGTCAAAATAGTAGAGCCAAAAATCTTAATCACCATAATCGGAAAGGGCTTGGAAAGAGCTTTTCGATGATATAACGAAGTCCAAAAAAGGCCTCCATATGCTCCAGATAGAGCGAAAAAGGCGATAAGGGCTCAAAAATGCCCCAAAACCAGGCTTTAAGCCCCTGAGGCTAAAACAAATAGCGCCCCTGGGAACATGGCTCGTGCAGGGGGCTAAATTGGGGCCCATGGTCACCCATATGACCTCCGTGGGTGCAAAAGAGGGCCCAGGGGCTGAATCTAGAGCCCTCGATTGCCAAAGTGACCACCGCCAAAGAAAAAAACAACCCTCAGGGCTTAAACTCCCACCAAGCGGCGCCAGAGGGCAGAGCGGAGCAGGGAGGAGGGCCGGCGGGCCATTGTGGGTGGCACAAAGCAGGCGGGCCATAGTGGGCAGTAGCGGGGCCTATGCTGGCGGGGGCCAGGAGGCGGCGAGGGCCGGTGGCGGCAGGGCCGAGGAGCGCAGAGGCCGGCGAGGGCCGCTGCCAGAGGCGCCTGCAACCGGTGGCGGTGGTGCGGTAGCGGCGCCTTTTGAAAAATGTTGGCAGCGCTAAAATTTAAACCAAAACCCATAGAAAAATGAGGTTTTTTAAATTTTTTTAATTTTTGCTTCGATTTCTGTGTCGTACAGCACAGGAAACCAAATGTTTTTTTCCTTAGAGTCCAGTAGTCCAAAATGGATGAATTATGTCATTTATGGGGTTTTGGGGTGCTCTAAGCTCAATGGCAATGTTCATTTGAGCCCAAAGTGACCATAACCAAAGCCTGCCCCTAAAACACCACAAAAAACACTAAAAAACCTTTGAAACCCTCTGTGTCTGGTACGCTTCAATGAAACACAAACAACGAGCAGCAAGTGAGCTCTGATACCATGTAGGATTAGGCTGAAAGCTAATCTCCCAAGAATACCTGCATGCAAACCTGTCACATGGAAGAAGCAAGATACAGACAGAAGAAGAAAGCTATGGCGACTAAAAAGCTAGAGACTTGATATCCATGTTAAAAGAATAAATTTATATATCAACAAAAAAGAATACAGTACAATCTCCTTATTTAAATGCAAAGCAGTGAATCCTTATAAAAGGATACCGAAACCCTAAAGGGAAAACCCTAAAAGAGAAGCCTAAGTTTAACTTAAGCATGGAGTATAATAGACTAATAATTAAATAATTTAATTATTAGATATAATATGACTACTCTAATATTTAAAAAGAAACTATATGATCCAGACCTTCCCAAGATCCCAACTCCTGGACAGTGTTTATTTATGTCATAAAATGACCAAATCCCAAAGGAATTAGACTTTGATCTTCATTAACATCAAAACCCCCAAATTCACTCTTACAAACCCCTTAATTCTAGGGCCACTCCAATGTCTTGTCTCCAATCACCATAGGACCACAATGACAGTTGATTCAAAAATAATTCACCATTATAAGACACCCCAAAATATAATATGCACCCCTTGTGTGTCTATATCACCCGCCATGCTATACCCTAGCCTCTAAATGCAATACATTTTTGTCCTCTTCCTGACTGTGATCACTTCCACCTTCTTGTTTTCTGCATATGCACTGTTAGGAACCTATAGTACAGTGTTAAATTAGCATCATTCCATGGATTCTAGGCTTTTGAGTCCATGGAATGTTTAGTATTTAAGAAACTAACTCAAAATAAGGAAAGAAACTATAACATACAATGATATCTCACTGTTTTTAAAAGACAGACATGAAAGATTGTATTTAGAACATTCAAAAATCCACAATGATACCTTCAAATGTGTAATGGATCCTTCTTGGATGTCTACAACAAAACTCACATGTATTTTCACATCCAAAACACCCAAAATGAAAGAAATTTAGTCTTTATTGGATTGTTCCCTTGTTGTTCGCACAGTCCAGATCTCCTCTTACCCGTACAATGGGTTCTAACTTAAATAGGAAACTAAATTGAAACTTCCCAAACCTCTCCTTATTAGTTAGAGGGATTAGTTGAGTGTTTTTACATTAGATCCTTGACTTCCCTCTAAAATGGCTAAGTATCCGTTAAATTTTAAATATTTGAAAATTTAAACTAAGAAAATGCTTTAAAAACCTTCTTAATTAGATTTTAAGAACTCCAAAGGTTTGGCAATGCTTAGGAGACTTAATTCCAACACTCTTAAAAACCTAGAATACCCTAAGACACTTTTGGACACTAATGGTCCATTTTACAATAATTTGAGCCTTTACAAGGATATAATTAAGTCCTTTAAGAACTCCAAATTTATTGAATTCATTACATCAATTGAGAACCATTATAGGTTCTAGGACTTTCCAATTGATCCCCTAACTTGGTTTTTGCATGTCCTTCCTCTGGTCCTCCTGAGATGTCTTTAAGGTCTTCATAGTCTCTCTCTCTCTCTCTCTCTCTCTGGTCCTCCTGAGATGTCTTTAAGGTCTTCATAGTCTCTCTCTCTCTCTCTCTCTATCTCTCTCTCTCTCTATCTCTCTCTCTCTCTCTAGTCCTCCTGAGATGTCTTTAAGGTCTTCATAGTCTCTCTCTCTCTCTCTCTCTCTCTCTCTCTCTCTCTCTCTCTCAAACCTCCTTTGTTCTTAGTTTTTCAGAACCCGATTGGGTTCTGAGTAATTAGGAGAACTGAGCCTCTATGTTCTCATAACCCGATCAGGTTCTGTGGAGTTAGGAATGTTTCTTTATTCAACAGTCTTAAAATAGTCATTGCAAGTTTTTTTGAGGTCCCACAACTATGTTTTTATTTTTTTACACCAGGAACAGACAGGTTTGCACATTTTTTGTATGTTTTGTCTTTGCAATGATTTAAAATTGTGTTTTTTTATTGTTGTTTTTAATGTTATTTTATCATTGTAAGTTCTCATTTCAAGAAAATGGTTGATTTGTTCTTATTTTTTAGATTTGATGTTCACATGTTATTCTATGTTCACAATATTATTCGTAGGGTCCATTCAATACAAACAATGGGAAAGAACAAAAGAGGAACAATTGAACAGTGAGAGATAGAAAAGGAAAGACAAAGGGAGCGCATGAGGAGAATATGACAAGGTACATCATCAAATGCAAGCAATGTAAGTGATGAAAATGAAAATTTTAATGTTAATGTGACAAATGCACCATTTCAATTCGATGTCATTAATGAACAAAATGCACATAATGAAAATGAAAA
>MU228062.1:1015048-1061116 GCA_018584345.1 Thuja plicata | reverse complement strand
ACAGGTCTGCTTGTATCCCATACTACTTTGCCTATGGAAGGAAAGTATTCTTCAAAGTAAAAGAATATGCACATAATGAGGGAACCAAACTTACAAGTGTTTGTTCTTGAAGATCTTATGGTGTTCAAGTTCTCCTCAAGTTGATTCAACAGGATCTCTGGAAGATCCATCTTCTTTCCTTGTTTGATGATTTTGAATGTTGTGCTCATAGCAGTGCTTGATATGCTATTCATTCTGCTTGTCTAGAAGATTTTGTACCCTACCACACATGCACCAAACATGAGTTCTGTGTCGGTGATAGTGTTGACCTTGAGAGCTCTTTTGTCAGATTTTGCACCAGTTAGCTTTTCTACTTCCTTCAGAGATGGGTGCTTGTGAGCTTGTGGTTTGTCGGTTGTAGGATATCTAGTAACTGCATGAATAACATCCTTTATTATTCATTTTGGCTTATTAAGCCATATATTCTGGTTATGAATTATGCTGAGAACTATCTTTATCCACTCTATTTTGAAAACTCTGGGAAAGTGTAATGCATTCGTGAGTCCTTTCACTTTCAGATGCTTGTGCTCTTCTTTCAGGTTTCCAGCTTCATCACATAGTGCACTCTAGGCATTATCTAGGTCTAGATCTCCCAATTTTGAGATCTTACAGTGTATATAGGACCTTACGTCTTCTACCAGTAAAACCCTAGGTGGGATTCTGGAGAATGCTCTAGAATCATCAGGTTGTGATGCGATTTCTGGGTGTAGCTTATATTTTGGTTCAACACAAGTGCCTCTGTTGACAAGCTTGATCATTTTCTTCTTATCTTCCTTCAAATTTTTGACTCTTGAAGTAGATGCCATCGTGTTTCAGAAATTTAGGGTTTTTTGTAATTTAAATAGTGCGGTCGGTAAATGCAGGTACTTACTGAATCTCTGTGATTGCCCGTGAATCCTTTGAGTGGTGTTAGAATCTTTCTGGAGTCGCTCTTCAATTTTTCTCTTTAATTGCTCTGCTGGGCTCTCTTGGTTGCTCTAAAATCACTGGTGGGAAATGAGTTCAGCCGTCGGTCTTTTATAACTTTTGTGCCCTAAGTTGTCATTAATGCTCACCAACTTGTCAGTATACAAAGACTGAGTTTGTTGGTTGAGGCATAAATAACATCTTTGGTGTAGGTGTAAAGTGTCAGGGTTGCCAGCAGCTTTGATGACTTCACCGATGATTGCTAGTAAAGTGGCGAAGACAACTTTCGTCGGCTCAAGGATCACCGATGTTCGTCAGTTTACACTTAGCCACTTGGCTTTTGTGTAATGACCGATACATTCTGGTAAGTAGTGTTAACTTTTCCTATGTGTGTTCACCGATGCATATTTGTACCCAATAACCGATGGTTCTTTTTCAATAATATTTACAAGTGACAATATAGTGCATCTTTAATAATGCTGATTTTTCTATATGATCAATATGTAAATGGAACCGATGCATAATATAACTGTTCATAATGCAGTTCCATACTTGTGCAATTTAGTTGGAGATGGTGATTCCACCAGATCCATTAGATGGGGTGTCGTCATTTTCATTGCTTGTTCTAGTACCTTCAGTGTTTGTGGCTTTTACCCACATCTTGTTTCTCATTTTCTTAATGTCATCAATGGTATTTCCATTGGGATAAGTACTTGTTTCTGTCAGTCGGTCTTTGCAATCTTTTATCACATGTCCAATCTTATGACAATGTAAACATGTCATTCCAGGATTGAACCATCCTCTTGGTTTTCTAGTCTGTTTTCTCATACAGTTACCAGATATATGACCATACCTTCCACATGATGTGCAGTTTACCCATGTATTATAGTCCCAAACATATGAGTTACCTTTTCTTGTTGGTTTGTAGCCATTATCAGGTTCTTTTGGTGTCCATGCCTTCTTATTCTTTTTCCAGTATTCCTGATATGTATGTCCATTCATTTTGCAAGTAGGACAGTACTTGTCTATATAGGTTTCCTTCTTTGGATTTGTCACCTTGGATCTGCATTCATATGCCATGTGTCCTTGCTTGTGAAATTTATAACAATTACCAATGAAAGTAGATTGTGATTGAGGAATACCTTTCATTTTGTTTCTTTAAACGTTTGAGGTGTGGCCTAGTTTTCCACAGTGATTTCATGACAGCTTCTTGGTTCTTGGATTTGCATATACATTCTTTTGATTTGATTGATTAGATGACTCTCCATTGTTGGTGTAACCTATTCCTGTGTAGTTGTTGAATCTTCTTTGACCATCAAGGAAATCATCCATTCTTTTTTTGCTATCTTAATCTTTCTTGATCAATTCATTGTGCTGATTCTAAATTCTGACTTTATGCTTTAGTTTCTCATTTTCTTCCCTTAGCTCACCGATGATCCGTATTCTTTTAATGAGTTCAGTATTTAATCTGTTTGCTTCTTAACTTATAAGAATAATTTGGTTGGTAATCTCATGGTGATGCTCAGTAAGTCTTTGA
Organism: Thuja plicata; assembly: GCA_018584345.1. Lineage (NCBI taxonomy): Eukaryota > Viridiplantae > Streptophyta > Pinopsida > Cupressales > Cupressaceae > Thuja > Thuja plicata. The sequence continues at coordinate 1,058,634 of MU228062.1, read as the reverse complement.
ATCTCTGATTCTTTTTCTTGTAGCTTTTCTATTATTTTCCTCTTATCATCAATAGCCAATGTTCTCTCTAATTCAACATTTCTTGAATCATTCATGACATCAATCATTTTTACCATCTGAGTTTCTTGACCGATTTGCAGTATTTTGATTTGTTCTGTCAGATGTAGATTGACTTCTTGTAGACTTGTGAGCTCTTCTACTGATGTGTCTGAAGCTTTTCTCGTTGATGATTCAGCATAGTTGAAGTAATCTAGGATCTCCTCTTCTTGATAATCCTTTTCATTAAGCCTAGTTGCCATGATCTTTCTTTCATCAAGCAACTTTCTCATGCTTACTCTCGCCTCTTTATACTGCTCATAGCAAATCTGAATTTGCAATTGCTCATTCTCAATAGTCTTCTCCAGTCTGTACTTTTCCATCATGTGGATCTTTTCTCTTAAGTCTTTAAGCTTTTCAAGAAAGAGACTTAGCTCTGATACCAATTGTTGGAATTATTGGAATGATGTACTGAGAGGGGAGGGGTGAATCAATAACTCTAAAACTTTTTATGTGATTGGCCCATTAACCTTTGTGTCATCAGATTTTGTATATACCTATCTATTTGTTCATCTTTGATTATGTATGTGTAATCGTAATATAAGTTCTTTACATGTATAAACATTCAAGAAACATTCATGAAAAAAAATAACACATAACACATGATATGATATTGCAGAAAACTCTTATTAGGAAATAAAAACTGCGGTGGGGATGTCTACCCACAAAACTTCACCATCTACAGATAAGAAGGGAGCTGGTAAAGGCTTACAATTGATCACTTCTGATGATCTACCCTGTTAAGAGTATTAAAGTGGAGACCTGTTAGGATCTACTTCGTTTGAAGCTTTAGCAACACCATTAGGTGTGCACTTTGTTAAGAGATTTATCAAAGAACTGTTAAATCTAGCTTCTACAAAAGGATTTCTGTTGTGATGCACTTGTTAGAATTCAACTACAATATAAATGTTGATCAGATAGTGAATGCAATCTCTAATTTCTGATAATAGATCTTGTATAGCTTACAATGTATGTATGTAATCACCTTGAGTGATTGAGTAATACCTTGTCTCTGCTCGTCGGTAGCCTTCCTGTGTCCTTGATAACTATTGTGATCCATTTTTGAACTTTGCATGAATTCTGTTCTTCTGCTTAGATGCTCTCCATAGCTACTATCGTATTCAAATGATTACAAGTCCCTCTTATTACAAATGATGGAACATCTATTTATACTAGTTTCTAGCTCTATTCTTGATTAACGCTTTTCAAATTAACTCTAGATCCAAGGTTTACAACTTGACCTTGATCTTTAGCTAGATATGTTTTAGATCGGTTAGGATGCTTTAAAATATTTACAATATGCTTGCTTGACCCTCAAGTTAAGATTTAAAACAAATAAAAACTCTATAAATAGAATTACATTATTTTATCTGACGTGTAAAATTAGATCCACTTTTTGCAGGTTCTTTAACTGACTGTCGGTTCTGATGGTCGGGCTGCTATGTCAGTCTATCAGTTTTCTTCTCCATTGGTGTTCCTTACTTGAACTATTCGTCGGGTATGCCTTTTGTGCTCTGTCGGCGATGTTCTCAAAATTGTATCATCGGTTATGCTTGTCGTCGGTAATTTCTATACTTAGCATTTTCACGTTAGACATTTTGTCTTGTCGGGTATGCTCATTGTCCGCCAGTCATGCTTACTGTTCGCCAGTTATGCTTATACTGATGACCTTTATCATGTGTTTCCCTTTAAGTATACTAATGTCAAAACTTAATGTCATCACACATATTTGACCTAGTTGAACCAGGTAATTTCTCAATTTATTCTTCTATTTGAGACTTATCCCTCATTTTGAACAAGGTAATTTCTCAATTTCTTAAGTGTTTAGGGTGTTAACTTATCCCTCTATAAATTGCAGGTCATGTATATGCATTTGTTGCAGATGAGAACAATGAGGAAGGTACTGTTTACTTTTTGTCTCATTGTATTGAGGGAAAAAAGTAATTGACAACTACAGTCATTGATGGAGAGGGTATTGAGTACCCAATAGGATCCATTGTTGTGACAGGGACATAGCTTAGAGGGTATGCTATCAAAATATAATGTGTTCTTGTTTGACGACTTTGAGACCTCTTACCATCATTCTATTACACTTTGTATGTTGAATTTTGTATTGATTTATGCTTCTATGAAATGCAGGTACCCTATCCAAAAATCCAAGAAGTGGTTGTTTGAGGACTATGAGACACATAGAAATATTTTGCATTACTTGAACCTTCTTGTTGCAACAAATATTGAATTGATAAAGTATACTGGTAGACCTCGTGAGAAGAATTTATGGAAACTTCGTCAATCTAAACATGAGGCAATACATGACACAATAAGGGTTATAGCTGATCCAGAAGGTTTGCTCAATTAGTTATGGGTCATCATGAAGAATCATTCTACAAATGGTAGAATTATTTTGACAATTTTGTATATAAATTTTTCAAAACAATCTAACTTCGCTTTTTTATAAATATAAATGACTATGAAGTGGTCTACATGCATATTTGGAGACCACATTTGTATATTGAAAGAAGATCAAATTGTATATAAAAGTGGCCATGGGTTGATTTTTATATACCGAGGGTCCACATTTTGCATAGTTTGATGTGTACCATTTAACTAAGAGGATATGAGTGAATTACGATTCATTACAATTATAACAATGGATCATGTAGTGGATATCTCATGTTTCTCTAAATTATAATAATGGTTCATGTGTAGTATTCATGTATGTATGTTCATATTCATATTATATCTTTGTCATGCATTATATTTATGTATGTATGTTCATTTTCATATTATATTTTTTCCATGTATTGTATGTTTGAATTGTTTTACATCTTTTCCAATCGAAATTATGGTGTTATATATTATACTTTGTGGACGTTTGAATTGTTTTACTTCTATTGCTTCCCAATTTGGCTTAGTGCACCTTGGGAACACTTCGGTCTGACTTGCGTCGAAACATTCTTGATAGTTTGCAAGCGAAAAAAGGTCTCCCCTAGCATTTACCCGGCCAACTAGAACTGATGGATCTGACGGTTTGGTCCCACGACGAATGGTTTGAAAGATGCACCATTGAGAAACTTTCAATTGAGAAACACTTCAACTTTTTGCACCAACCGAGATCAGGTCGACAAATGGAATCCGAGTGGAATCTCCTAGAACTCAGCCATGTGTTTTTAGCCCTTCCCAAGATGGTCCTTGTACACTTCATAGATCACTGATATCTCTCACGAGGTCCCAGATATGGCTCTCCAAATATTTCTGCCCAATTTGGCTTAGTGCACCTTGGGAACACATCGGTACGACTTGCGTCAGAATGTTCTTGATGGTTCGCAAGCGAAAAAGGGTCTCCCCTAGCGTTTACCCGGTCAACTGGAGCTGATGGAGCTGACGGTTTGGTCCCACAATGAACAGTTTGAAAGATGCACCATTGAGCAACTTTCAACTAAGCAACACAACAAAATTTTGCACCAACCGAGATCAAGTCGGCAAATGGAAGCCGAGTGGAATCTCCCAGAACTGAGCCACATGCTTGTAGACCTTCCCAAGATGGTCCTTGTGCACTTCACAAATCTCTAATATCTCTCACGAGGTTTGATATATGGCTCTCCAAAGATCGCTACCCAATTTGGCTTAGTGCACCTTGGGAACACTTCGGTATGACTTACGTCGGAACGTTCTTGATGGTTCGCAAGCGAAAAAGGGTCTCCCCTAGCGTTTACCCGGCCAACTCTAGCTGATGGAGCTGACGGTTTGGTCCCATGACAAACGGTTTGAAAGATGCACCATTGAGCAACACGGCAACTTTTTGTGCAACTTTTAACAACATTTGTGCAACTTTTGACAATGTTGCAAAATGTTGCTATTAAGACCTCTAGACCTATTGAAAGGACTTAGAAGACCCTTAGACCCTATAGTAGGAGCTTTATTAGACCAAAAACATCAAACCTACTTATCCTATCATAGGTCATGAGTCTTATCAACCTTAGGTTTATAAAGACACCTTAGATGGATTGACTTTACAATGAGACCAATCTACTCAAAATGAATGATTGATCTCTAGGATCTAACCATGATTACAAATATGTGAAGATGAACCAATGAAGACTCCTATCCATGTTTGGTGTTTCTTGGGTGCTCTGCACCAAAGACCCCTATAACTTCTTAGGTGTACCCAACGAACATTATATAGAGCATGAAATATACACCTACAAACATAAATTCACTTAAGTAATGGAGTGCATACATGTAGAGCATGAAAGATACATCTAAATACAATGTAGCACATCAAGCATCAATTCACTTAAATCATAAAATTGCTTATGTCCTGGAGCAAACATGTGGTACATACATTATAAAGCATAGACACGAATTCACTTAAGTCATTCACGTAGGTCGTACACATGAATTTAGGTTATGACTCATATACATGAAGTACATACATGTACATTAATTTATCGAACCACACATGCATATACACAAGTCATGTGAAACAAGAATACACTTAAGACATAAACATCCAACCAACAAATTCAAGGATCAAATTTGAAGTTTCATATATAAAAAAATGAACAATAATAGCGTACATATCAATACATGGCGTACATGCGAAATGCATAATAGAGTTACAAAAAATGACATCAACTATGTCTAGGTCGATATATACAATGTACAAATGTCACACACACACACACACACACACACACACACACATATATACAAAATTTGGTCATTCAATGACCACAGCTAGATCTATATAATGTCTCGATATATCTATGATTTTGTTGGATCATCGAAATTGAGCTTATTCACAGCAACACTTGGTTCACTAGGTCTCTGTAAAAGAATAATTCAAATGCTAAGCAATACATATTATCTCAAAATAATATCAAAATAAATAAATATTGGGTTGTAATTTGTATATTGAAGCCTCAGCTGGATCTCTTATGCTTCGGCTGACTGATAAATGAAATAGGCTCTATCGTGGGTGAGAGGGACTCCTAGAAAAATGGCCAAGCAGAGGAAGGACGGGCAGTGGTGAAGGGCCCTACAACAGAAAAAATAATACAAAATACATGTTATAAACAAGAAATACTAATAAATAAAAAATGTATGGACTAAAAAGAAAATGCATACCGCAACTGGATCTCCTATGCTAGGCAAGGGATCCCTAGGAAGTGGAGAAGGGTTTGCCTTATCTGAGGCAGCTATGACCAATTCCTGTATGAAAAGTCGTAGCAAATGACATACTAATAGAGGAACATGATTTCTAAAATATTTTGAACAAAAAAGAATGCAATTGAAAGTAAATATGAAAATGTGTTACCTCCTCCCTCTCTTGAACATCAGCAATGTCTGGGGCATTCATTAGTTCAGTGAAACCCAATTGATTCTACATGTATACAATAAAAAAGTCAAGTGCATTCATCAATATATACTACATTGAAATGTTCATAATACATTTCAACAAATATATTTAAATTGGACTTAATTACCTTTTTGTTTCAATGTCCCCGATGATTTCTTCCTCTTTCCTAATGACCACAAGCTTGGTTGGGTAGGCTAACAAAAAAAAAATTAACATAAGAGAAATAATATGACACCACATGGGTTCAATTAAAAATATAAACAAAAGGTGTGCAAAATATGATACGACATAGATCTCTAAGCCAAATTCAATGGAAGAAAGGGTGACATCCTCAATCTCAGAAATTTGTGCCCCTGACAAGCCCTATAAAACACCAAATAAATATATAAGCAATAGTTTACAATGAAGATTATGATTCACTTGAATTCCACAAATGATTATGCTCCACAAATCTATTATCACAAGTTTATAATCAAATTTTACGAACCATTATTACAATATAAAGTTTTGAACTCGTCTTTCACACACAAGACTATTCTTTAACAAATTTGTAGGCACAGTTAGAGAAGTATGGTCCAGATTGTATTCGTGGGGGTCAAAGGTTAGGACCACTTTTGCTGAAGGTAATGGGACTGTTGTATCCTGGTAGCGAGTATGTTTTAGTGTGTTTACCCTTAGCATGGAGGGATTTAGAGTGCTTTTAGGTTGAGAGTATGGTGTAGGAGCACCTCCTAGCACATGGAGTCTCATGAATATTACAGACCCTTGATGTTCTTAGTGCACTCTTGGCCCAAAGGGACCCAAGACATCTTGTATTTCAAGGCTTGAGAATTAGTCTATCATTGAGACCCAATTGTGAGACCTAGCTCCAAGTTTGGGCACTTATAAGCTACTTGGTACACTATGGTCATGGGATATGTACTATGGTCATGGGCTTCAACTCTGCATAAAATCAACTTGGCCATATTTCCCTATGTCATAGCCTTTGAATGCAACTGTTTTGGTGAAGAGATCTTACCTATAACTCCAATTATCGTGACTTTTGTCTCTGCAACTCTGGTTTTTGTTCATTTCTAAGAGTTTCACATTGTTTTTCAAGTTTGAAGCATTTCCACCATGGGAATTGGACAATATCTGGTGGAAAGATTATTTGTAATATGATTTCAAAGATTGTGCAAGTTGTTTTTGTGTTGATGCAGGGAGATGACCATATGATCGAGCCCTAGGTGTACATCTCAATGTATGCTCCAAATTTGAATATACATAGTAGTGTATAACTTCTAGAGAACCAAGCACAAAGGGCCCTAATTGTGGATTTAATGTTGTTATGTGAATACCTAAGTGTTCCAATTGGTTTTAGAAGGAAACACTTCCATTTTCTAGCGCTTCCTTCTTTAGTGGAGGCCTAATTAGCCCTTTGGTCCAGTATGAGATTCTTCGACTTAGCCTCTATTTTGACCCCTCAAACCTTGGTGCTCCTGGTTTAGATGTATCTTAGTAAAGGGTATTTGAATCTATTATTTAATCCCTAAGTCTTTTGGGGATTTCCAAAGTTATCTTGACTGTACTGCCTGGACAGGGCTACTAGCATTTGACTGGACAGTTTAGCAAATTCCTTCAAAGGTCTCAATCATTTTGATTGTGTGCATGGACCAAGTCCATTTTGATTCCTCCATGATGTCTAAGGTCCGCATTGATCATTGTGTGGGCTTGTAAGCCTTGTAACCATTTTTGCGCTAATACTAGTGGCTTGGGTCTTAGTAAGCCTCTTCATGATGAACCCATCTCTGTTGTCTACAACTCATAATTCTCATGGGGGGTATTGAGGTTGTGGTTTGCATCAATTTTTAAAGGTGTGAGAGTCAAGGTTTGCAAATCTTTATAGAGAGTTAAGGGATGGAGTGATTGGATCATCTTACCCTTGACACTTGCATCAGAGTAGGTGGTATGGGCAGTGATGAAAATATTTGGGGTGCTTATGAGCCTAGGGTTTAGATGGGTTCTTTTCTATGGTGAAGATGTAGACTAGTATATGGGGACTATCCTAGTATGATAGTGAAATGCCAGAGACTAAAGTTTACTAAACTAGCAAGTGAATGTGCTTTGAGGGATAGGATAAGGACCTTGTGATAAGTTGAGGGGTTCTTGGGGTGTCTTAGAAGTTATATGTTGGGAGTCTTCAGAAGGCCATGGAGGTGTATTGAAGGATCAAAGATAATCACAATCAGTGAACAATCATATATTGTATTCATGATTTTGAACAAGAAATAAGAGTGAAAGAACGATGGTTGGATGTTCCGAATGATGTTCAAGGTTGATTTAGAAGCCAATAAGTGATTGGTTGGGGTATGAGTCTATGTATGAGTTCAACATTAGTTGAATTGAGTCCAATGATGGAGGTCGAGAGTTCAAATCATTTTGAGTCATGATGGCTAGACAAGGAAGTGAATTCCTTGAGTTGAATTACATTAGAAAAAATTATTTGACCATAAAACAATAACAAACAAACATACACTAAGTTACCACCATACAAATTATTAAGATATGATATTTTCAAAACAACGTACTATTCTATTTTAGGAATGTTTATAGAACATTACCTCAGGTGTTTGAGCTACCCATCTACGTCTACTATAACGAGAACTCCCTGGTGTTCTTGTACCACCAGCTGCACCCTACAATGCATATTATTCATGTATAAATTTAGATTCTTCTATACATAAAATCTTATTTACTTTTAACATATTTAGGTAATTAATTAAAATAACATGTCAAAACACAAATTTAAACAAACATGTGTCGGCTTTGTACCATACACCATTGACAATAGATCATCTGTGAGGGCCACATCCTCAGTAGTGGATGCCTGACATCTTTTCCTACAATGTACACACGAATGGGATGTCAAACCATCCGCACTCGCCTGACTATCTACCCCATCACATATACCATTAAAACTGGTGCAAATATGTTCAATGGGCTGGGCTGACCCTGCAAATGTATCTGATGCTTATGGAGCTTGCACGGTATGAGATGATCCTAATGGTGCATCTGATGACGATGGAGATAGCACGGGATGGGATGATCCTAAGGGCGCATCTGATGAAGATGGAGGTGGCACATACACTGATCCATCCTCTCCAATTAACTGAGTGCCATGTTGGATAATGACATCAGTCAATGATGCAACTGCATGAAGAGTCTGTATATCCATAGACTCCTTCACCACTACTGGGACCACAACATGAATGAGGGGTTTTCTCGCAGTACGCATCCTCTCTTGTGGTCGGGTAATCCTATGTGCCCCAGGTCTATCCTGCGCAGAGCCTCTCCCTCTATCCTGGAACTCACGAAAGTCAAAATAATTCAGATTCCCGCTAAGGATAAACTCACAATATAGCTTCCTCAAAAAATATAAAGGCACCTCATAATTATTACAAGGTGGTTGGTCAAATACCATCTACCACCTATCCCAAAAATTTGATTTCACCCCCCTATGAGCACACCAATGTATAGGAAACCATTTTGTATTAACTTCTAGGGAATTGTTAGTATTAGGATCGGTAAAAAGGGCACATATGTCACATTTTTCTATGCCTTTTCTTTTCACATCCTCATATGATAAACCATCAGCATAATATGTACAACACCTATCCCTCCATGAACCCCATTTTGTCACCTCTTGAGACACCTCATTTGCACTATTGGAAATTTTTTCTAATGTAGTGGCGAGGGTAGAGTGATGCTGAAGACCGAAAGTCTTCAACCTATTGACTAATATATTAGTTTGTGCACTATTTTGGTTAAGGCGTTGCACGAGGTCCTCTTGTGTTGCATTTACATGATCTAATGACATATGTGGAGGGTTTACGGGTGGCGGTGGTTGTGGATGAGGAGAATTTTGAGGAGGGTTTACGGGTGGCGATGGTGGTGGACAACGAGAATTTTGAGGTTTTACAGGTGGTGATGGTGGTGGACGAGGAGAATTTGGAGGAGGGTTTACGGGGGGTGGTCTTTCATTTCTTTTTCCTCTTCTGGGGTTGTTTAATGAATCAGATATGAAATTAATTTAAAAGAAAACAAAAAACCAATATCATAACCTAATTTGATAAAAAATGCAAAAAAAAATAATAATACATACCTTTCTTACGGGGCGCCATTTCTTAAAAATGTGAAAATTGTTGAAGATTTGTTGTTTTCTTCAAAGCTCGATCGGGTTCTTTGGCATTTTTGGTCTCCTAAGCTCTGCTGCTCTGCGGTTTAGGCATTAGAAATGACCTAAGTCGTGGGCTGTCTAAAATATAATATGTTTCTAATAACCCAATCGAATTATTAGGAACATCTTAGAACCCGACCGGGTTATTAGAAAATATTGTATGTCTAATAACCCGATTGAGTTAATTGAAACATCTCATAACCCGATTGGGTTCTTAGAAAGTTAAAGTTTTTTAATAATATTGTCTAGGCTTGGTTACCAAGCCTAGTACAATTTCAAAATTTCAATAACCCGATCGGGTTATATGAAATTTGAATTTTTTTTAAAGATGTGTCCACTTTCTTGGTCCACAACTTGGTGCACACACCAACCTACCAACTATGGACTTGAGTTGTTTAAGAAGTTGCAAGATCTAAAGCAAAAAGATCTTAGTGTGAAAGACTATACCGAGGAGCTCTACAAGTTGACTATTAGATTTGGACATAGGGAGATTTCTAAGGAAAAGGATGTCAGATATGTTAAAGATCTTAGATTCAATATCCATGATGAGATTGGCATGTTGAATATTGGTATGGTTGAGGATGCTTATCAGTATGCCTTGAAGGAAGAAGGTAAGTTGAAAAGGAGGCATCAAGGTAACTCTCGAGGGAAGGAGAAGAACGAGCAGTCTGTCAAGGATACACTGATAGTTGAGGAGGAACCGAAACCTGTTGAACCGAGGAGAATGAAAGGTAGAGGTGTATTTAGAGGTACCTATCATAACTGTGGTGAAGAAGGATATCAGTCATTTGAATGTCCCCATACAGATAAGAAGGTCGGTAGTCACCGAAATATTATGGTGAATGAAGTTGCAAAGAATGAACCTGAAATGGAAGGTGTGAATCTCTTTCTTAGGAGAACACTGTTGCCCACAAAACAAGCTGACTCTTGTCAAAGGAAGAACTTTTTCAGGACTGTGTGTAAGTCTGGTAGTAAATGTTGTAAGATGATTTTTGATGGAGGAAGTACTGATAACTTGGTTTTTGAGGAGATGGTTTGGAAGCTTAGTTTAAGGAGGTTGAAACATCCTTGTCCTTATAGGATAAGTTGGTTACAAGAAGATCATGCAGTAGAGGTGAAGGAGCAATGCATGGTAAGTTTTCACATTGATTCTTATAAGGATGAAGTATTATGTGACATTGTGGAGATGAGTTCTTGTCATGTTTTACTTGGAAGACCTTGGCAGTATGACAGAAAGGTTATTCATGACAGTAAGAGGAACCTATTTACTATCCTGAAAGATGGACAAAAGTTTATTTTGATTCCTTTGAAGGATGAAGACAAAGGAAGGAGGAACTTAAGTATTGGTAGCAAATCTGAGATGACTGCAGGGGTTGGTGCAGACATTAAGGTTCAGAGGTCTGAAGGCACTTCAGAGAGTGCTAGTGGTAAGAGAAAGCAAAAGAAGAACCGAGGCATGGGTGTATATGTTAAGGACTTGGAGGACATGTATATCAAGAATCTGTTTGTGATCTATGTGATGAATCCCAGAAGATGTTTGTGGAGCTACTAGAACATCTTTTTGCACCTGGGGTGTCTGATGTAGGAGAATTCTAGGGAAGTTGGCAATCTTGTGTCGACCAAAAATATGTTTAAGTTTTGTTTGGTGCTCAGTAGGTGAGTTGGCAGAGCTCGGTGGAGTCTGGTTGTTCTCAGTCGTTTCGGTGTTCGGTTCTCGGTGGAAGGAGTGTTTGCTTCACCAAACGAACTCAGTGTCTGTTGGCAACGTTGATTCACCGAACAGGCTCGGTGGCTTTGTTTGTGCTCGGTATTGACTTGGGGGTCTCGGTTGATGAGTTCACCAACTGGCTTTTATAGATTGGGCGGACATTGGAGATTGCATCCATGATTTGAGGGGGTCGTTGGGATCGTACAGAGTTCCAAGGCGTGCGGATTTGATGCATTAGATCTTGTGTGGACCTAACTCTGATGTGGTGTTTTCTTCTATGTATTTATTGTTTATTGCAGTCAATCGGGTCATTTAATATGATTCATCGTGGATTGTATTGGGCCGATTGTCATTTAATATTTGTTTGAGAAGCCGACTTATGGTTGTGTTGTATATAAGGAGTGTGTAGGTGGCATTTATGGGAGACGGCAGAGGTAGAAAGAGCCAATTGATAGCAGAGAGTAGTAAGTGGGTAAGAGAGAAACTTGTAAGATTGCTTAGTAGCTTGCAAGCACAAGTTTAGATCTGGTTTCTTCCGATTAGCTGTGGGGTAGGCTGGTGAAGTTGGATCCTGTGAGATCTTTTTGAATTGTTAATGTATTGGCTGAAACCAGGAAGGCCCTACAACCCAAGATGTTGCATGTAATTGATTTTCAGAGATAATATAAGTTGTTATATATGTTGTTGTTCTGTTTATGCTGTTGTTCTTGTGGTTGGCTACAAGTTTGGACAGTCTATTATTGGATCCTTCGAGCTTGACTGCGTCATATTGCTAACAGGTCAAACTTATTTTTTTCAAATTCGCAAAAACACTGATTTTTTTTTTCAAATTTATTGTGGTTTTCGACCACAAAATATACATATCATGATGAACGTATGCTGAAAATTTGTTAGGTTTTCTGAATTTTGAAATTTGGTCAATGGTGCATTTTGTAGGGAGCTTAGCTACATACTATTTTTTTTTAGTATTGAATTAATGTGAAAAAAAATGATAAAAAGAAAAAGAGGAGCCTATAAAATGTCAAGAATTAAAAATAAATATTGTCAAAATAACATTACAAATCTTTAAAGAAAGTAATTTCATTTAAAGATTTTATGCTAAAATGCTCCTCATTCCATATGAAATCAAACTTAAATTGTTCTTTCAAGATGCTTCTCTTAAAAGACATATCTAACACATATTCTTTCTTCCAATAATATATATAGTTTTCCAATAAAAAAAATTCAAAGAACATGATTTTTACCTGATCTAACAAACACACAACATAATCATATTGTAAAAACATAACCCAACTTTATTCCACAAGATAAACATAACCCAACCTTAATTCACAAGGAAAACGTAACCTAACCTTAATCCACAAGAAAACCATGATCGACCAACAAACCATATCCAATTCCTTTCCACAAACTTTTGTCCGTGAATGAAAGGGAAACGCACGTACATTGAAAAATACCTTACCTACCTAGCACGTCGAATGAAATTTTGGATGGAAAAAAAATCCTACTCAAACGTCACATATAACATCAACGCATCCCTGTACTACTTGAACGATGATATCGTGGTACATCACTATAATAATAAAAAGGGAAAAAGACTACCTTAAATACAAAGACAGCTTGTTATGGGGATGCATCATGACAATGCACGGACCATAAATATTTGGTGACTACTAACTACTCACTTGAAATGATAACAATAGGATATAAGAACAAATAATTTCATAAATATCCATCACAAAATCAATAATTATTCTATTTATTTATTCATCGCAAGATCAATTATTGCTCTACTTTGTTGAAGAAGATTGTTAAACTACTAGAACAAGTAGGAGGAACCAATAATTTTGAAAAAAAAAAGCCTTGTAAGCCCTTCCCTGAAACTTGACTAACCAGCTTGTATTCCACTTTGTAGGTCATGTTTACCAACTCCATTTTAATTTACACAAAATTTGAAATTTAACATACAACTAAATTTTCAAAGGGATAAGAATCATAAGGTCTCTTACTCTGCCTGACATGATCTTTGCATTATCTTTTACTTGGTCGAGTTCTGAATCAGTCAGATTACAAATGGCAGATCCCATTTCTAACATGAGAACTCAAGAATAACACTCCAAGTGATGAGAACTAGGACAATGCAATTTAAAACCCTCAAACTATACCAATGACACATTTGCATGACCTTGGATTCGCATTTAGTATACAATTTTAGCCCTGTTTTTGTAAAAACTGAGTAGGACCTTATAAACTGCGACATTTGATGTTGGCATGACACATCACTCTTGTATTACAGAAACTGGGAAAACTAGACCTCGTGACCTTATCCTTAGTCGCTATTACTTGTGTTACTCACTGTGTATTCTTCTTCTGTATCGCTTGAATCCCTTTCCAAAGCTTTAACTGTTTCTCTCTGGTTTGTAAACAGGGCAGACATAATCAAGAAAACCAAGTAATTCAAGAAATTAACAAGGGCCAAGACTGCATAATAGTAATCAAAACGTGAGGCATTCACATTATCAAGAATCCAGCTTCTCTTCCCCAAATGCCCAGTAAGGCTGGTTATAACTGTGAGAAGACCACTGTTAACAAAGGCGCCAACACCTACAGAAGCTGCATACAATACACTTCCTAAACTCTGCATATTCACAGGGGCTTGATCATAAAAAAATTCCAGTTTTGCTACTTCAATAAAGGATTCTGCAATGCCAATTATGACAAACTGTGGAAGCAGACTGAAAATGCTTTTGGGCACAATAGCATGCTTCAGACCTGCAAGATTATGGTGTTTAATAACTTCTAGGCGCTCCATTTCAATTACCATAGCCGTTACCATGGCCACAGAATGGATTAACATACCGATCCCCATCCTCTGTAGTATTGTTATGCCTCTTGGGTTTCCTGTGAATCTTCTCATTACCGGGACAAATAGCTTATTGTAAATGATCAGGGATAAAAGCATTGATATGGGCACAAAAGCCCCAATACTGGCTGCTGGAAACTCGAACTTGTGACCTAGTTTCCTGTCAAGACTCATGGCCTGCTTCACAAAGAGTGTTCCTGTTTGAGTTAGCAATGTACTGGGGAAGATGGCTGTCACCCAAATTCGAAGGATTTGTATAACCAGCTTTGTTTCCTCCACGTCTGTAACAGTGCAGGGATTTGAAGTTGCCCCATTTTGAATAGCCGCTTTGTCTAGAAATCTGTCCATTGTTGCAACAACAAATCATGCTGATTAAGACTTGCCACATTAAGTTTATACACACCATACCATTACCAATCCATTATCCACCTACTATATTCGGGTGTTGTTACCCACATAAGCTTTCCTGCCAAAAGTTAGGCCTAATTACAGTAAGCTTATTGACTGCATACCAACAATAGTTGGCATTAGTTTTTTCACAGTTTATGTAGTATTCAAAAGATTGCTTTTTGAAATCAATTGTGTCGATGCTTCGATCAATGTTTCACTGCATACCAACAATGGTCGGCATTAGTTTTTTCACTGTTCGTGCAGTATTCAAAAGATTGCTTTTTTAAATCAACTGTGTGTGTTTTGGACCAACATTTTGGATCAGATTGAGCAACCCATCATCTGAAAGAGTGTAATGTTTGAGAATCAACTGCACATGGTTCAAGGTTTCAGTTCCCATTGAGATTTATCAGCAGATAGAGCATGGATCAGATTCAGCAGCCCGTCGTCCGAAAGAGTATAGTGTTTGACAATCAACTGCCTATCATGGTTTAAGGTTTCAGATTGCACTGAGCAACCCATTAGCAGATAAAGTGCAAATCCACTGTTGGATCACAGAATACGTTTGCAACCTCGATTGCATACATCACAATTGATTCCAAAAGCAATCTTTTGATACAGTTTCGACATTTGGGATCACATTGAGCCATCTATCAGGAGATATAATAGAGTGAGTATAGAGTGAGTGTGGATCCACTGATGGATATTGGACTACATTCAACCCATCAATCCCAAATGTCGACACAATTGATTCCAAAAACAATCTTTTGAATACATACCAACATTTTTGCCCATTTCTTTAATGAAATTGGAAACCAGCATTCATTCTCCTTAACAACTATATTAATTCATATTAGGATTTTATTCTGTAATAGAGTTTGATATAGATGAAGTTCCAACCTGAGATGTTTGGTATGGGCAATGAGGTATCGATCTTGAGGTGCATATTCCTTTGAATCTACTTCATGAAGAGAAGAGGGATCTGCAGGAACAGGCACCTTCCAGTTCTGAGTCATCTTACAAATAACCCTAACAATGCGTTGCAGAGGTCTACCAGGTTCAATTTTATGTCTATAAACAGGGGTTCGTATCAGCAACAGAAAACAGGAAGTTACCAGCGCTGCAGTTATAATTCCATAGCCCACTCCCCAAGCTTCCTTGTCCTCAATATACACAATTACTGTCTGACCAAATAGACCTCCAGAGAAAGCTATGAGAACCCACCAATTGAAAAAAGAGTTCTTTAGCTGCTTTTCTTTGGGAACAGAATCATCAAACTGATCTGCACCAAAAGCACAGATATTTGGCCTGGTTCCACCTGACCCCAAAGCAATAACATATAAACCAAGGTAAAAAATCCCATTTTGTAGAGGGGAAGCCTTTTGGCAGTCTTCATTTATTGGGCATTCTTCAGGTCTCAAAGATTTCATGGAAACAGACAGGGTAATAATCCCTGTTCCCTGCGCCACAATTCACTCCATTATCAGTTTCATACAACCCAATTTTTTTTTAAGAACACTCCATAATCAGTTTCATACAGCCGATATTTTCTTTTATAGAAATACAAAGATTTTGTACTAGAACTCTCCACGAAAAGACTAATTTGTATTGTGATTACCCAAAAAGAACTGAATTTTAATGCTTACCAGGGTATATATACCGCAAAAAATTGCTAGAGTCATGAAGCGCCCCAAATATCTCTCTGTAATGTATGCTCCAAGTAAAGGAGTAACAAACACAGTCCCAACCCAATTGCTGGCATTTCTGGAGGATGTTACAGTGCCCTCATGCAACTTTGAGGTTAAATACACCACTAAACTTGACCAAATCCCAGCAAAAGCCACTCTTTCACAGAACTCATAACCTGTACAAGAAAACGAAAAAATCTCACTTTCAGAAGAAATAACACATTCCTAAATTCAGTTCTTCTAGTTAGACTGTAACTTATTTTTTTGGAGTTTTTAGATCAAATTTTAGGATCCATCATCAAAGAAAAGAGGATGAATAAAAAATTCAGAGTGATTGAGAAATGAATAAATACCAACTATTAAAGAACAAGCTCTCCACCCTCCAGTCTTTGCTCTTACAAGAGGCCTTCCCTTATAATCTACAGAGCCCTCTAATGCTACTTCTATGTCTCCATTCCTCATATTTCGAGGCATCAAGAAGGTAAATTTTTCAGCTCTCCTTGTCTGTAAACTGTGTAGGGAAACTGTTCACTCAGATGCACTTTGATCTGGACTGCTCTCATCTTTTAGCTGGAAACCACTCTTTTGCATCATAAAATTTTAGTAGGTACAGGATGGTTAACAATCTGGTCTAAAGCATAAAAAGTCGCTTTTAGTACACCTAATATTGATTTGTATCTATACGGAACTGACTTGAAATGAACCACACACTAATGGGCCACGGACATATATCTTTCCACAATCTCTAAAGACTACTTTTTGATGGTCCTCACGTCCACTTAAGGCTTTCCCCTGTCCTTAAAAGGCTTTATAATACTCCTCGCCCTTATCAATATAACTATCAATTCATAGACTTGTGGCTGTTCATGTTTAATAGGTGTGAGATATTTGTTGATTTAATCTTTTGATATCTATACTCTTTTAATCTTTGGTAGTTTGAATATGAAGATTGTTCAGCTTTCTTTTATGTAAAATGTATCAAAGATAAAAAAGAGTCAAACCTTTTTTTTTTTTTTCAGATTTGCAAGAACGTAACTTTTTTTGCAATTTTTTTTGTGGTTTTCCACCACAAAATATGCATATCATGAAGAACAAATGCTATTTTTTTTGCAAAAATCTGTTATGTTTTATTTTTTATGAAATTTCGTCAACGATGCATTTTACATGGAGGATAGCTGCGTCCATCAAGATTTGTGATTAAATGGATTTATTTTAATAGACTTTATGTAAATGTGGATATGTTTGTAAACCTTATATAAATATGTTAATAAAGTATCACATTTCATGATGCCACCTTCAAATCTTAATTACTAGAAAGACTGACAAGAGTAAAGATGCTAGTCTAGTATATCCTCTAATATTTTTATTAGTTTGAGTATGGAGATTTATCATTAAATGCATTCATTTTAATAGATTTTGTGCACATCTATCTCTCAAATCATTTTTGTGGATATGTTTGGACACCTTATAAAAAAATATGTTAATGTATTATCATATTTCATGATATGACCCTAAAACCTTAATTACTAACAAGAGCGACAAGAGTAAAGATGCTAGTGCATTATATCATCTCCTCTAATATTTTTGTTAGTTTGAGTATGAAGATTTATGATTAAATGCATTCATCTTAATAGACTTGGTGCACATCTATCTCAATCATTTTTATGGATATGTTTGGACACCTTATTAAAAATATGTTAATTTAGTATCGTATTTCATAATTTACTATGAAACCTTAATTATTAGCAAGAGCAATTCAATAGAAAATTGGCGGGATGGAAGGGTATCACCCTTAGTCAGGAAGGAAAAGTGATACTAATTCAATCTACTCTTCAGAACCTCCCTACTTATGCTCTAAGCCTCTTCTCTATACCTGCTAAGGTGGCGGACTCTCTGGAAGCTATTCAAAGAAAGTTCTTATGGGCCAACAAAGAAGGAAACAAGAAGTACCCACTGGTGGCTTGGGATACTATATGCAAGCCAAACAAACATGGAGGGCTAGGCATCAAGAATTTGAAGCAGTTCAACAAAGCTCTGCAAGCTAAACAGATTTGGAGAATTTTCAATTCAACAGGGGAATGGAGGGATATTATGAAGGATAAATATGCAGCAAACATAACCTTCAAATAGTCCATCAGCAGAGAAATGGACCCGAAGGGATCCTACATATGGAATGGCATTTTGAGGACTAAGGGTATAGCGACCGCAAAAGCAAGATGGAAATTAGGCAATGGTAAGGATGTCAACTTTTGGCATGATGATTGGCTCAGACAGGGCCCTTTATGGAATTTGGAGCCTTATAATAGATGGGTTGAATATTGCATTGAAAGATATGGCAGCAGAGTTAGTGACTACAAAATTAACAATGAATGGGTGAACCTAACCGAGGTGTCCCAGGACCTTAAACCTCTTATGGTCAAAATTGGTCACACACCCCTCTCTCTCAATGAAGATGTTATGGTTTGGGGGGAAACTACTGATGGTATCTACGTGGTGGCTTTGGGATATGAAACCATGCAACACATTGATACTATTCCCATATGGGCCAAGGCCTGGTATCTTGGAATTATCCCTAAGATCAACATCTTTTTCTGGACAATGCTCCAAAATCGTATCTTGACTATGGATAACCTAATTAAGAGAGGTCAGCACATTCCTAATAGATGTATTCTATGCAAAAATCAAAGTGAGAATGTGGACCACTTGTTTATCCACTGTGACTTCACCAAACAAATATGGCATCATTTCCTATCTTTTTTTGAGACATCCTAGTGTTTCCCCAATTCAACTCTTGAGCTCTTTGACCAATGGAATCAGGGGTTGAGAGGTCATCATCTTTGGCCTTGGGCAATGCCACACATATCCTGGGCAGTATGGAAGGAGCAAAATAATAGGATCTTTAGGGAAAAGACTACCTCTGCTAAGTATGTTGCCCACAAAATTTCAAATGCCCTCTTGGAAAACTATACTAACAGCAAAGGTATAAGCCCACTTCACAATAATGGGCCCAATAATACCAATAAGAGAATGGATTGCAGATGGACTTTACCGCCGGAAGGGTGGTTCAAAGCTAATTTCAACGGGGCTGCAAAGGGTAACCCTGGGATGGCTGGTGTGGGAGGAATCATAAGGAACTCACATGGCAAAGGCATTGCTGCTATATTTCCCCCCCTGGGGTCACAAACCAACCTTTATTCTGAGGCGAGTGCGGCACACCACACCTTAAGGCTAGCTTGGGAAATGGGGATCAAGAATTTGTGGCTAGAAGGGGATTCAAAGAACATCATAGATTGCTTAAGTGAAAGAGAAAGCCTACGTGGAAATTTAGAACATGATTGGGGAGTGCAGACAAATCCTCAAATCATTTGAGTAGGTCAATGTGGCACATGAATACTGGGAAGCCAACCAGGTGGCAGACAGGCTAGCAAATATCAGAGTCAAGTGTGAGGAAGTACTTAAAAAGTGGAATGGCGGGTATAATTTACCGTCAAAAATCTTAGGTATCATTGAAAGTGATCAGGTTTCAGGTAGACTCAGAGTTATTAAATGATAATTATGATGAGTTATGACAGATGGGGGAAGAATCGCCGTATGATGTGCAAGTACGGGAGAGGTGGAGGGATTATCATTTTATGGTATTGTCAACACACTTGAAGGCATAAAATTGATTATTGTATTCATGAGGAAAAAAGAAGCCTCTCAAAACATCAACTCAATATCACTTGGAAACAGAGGGCCTTTAGTGGGAATTATACCAGAAACATAGGAGACATAGAAATTGCAGAGGTGGTGGGAGAAAGGAACAGGTGGGAATCGGAGAAGGAAACTAAAAAATGGCATTGTAGATCCAAGGTTTGGGAGATTTTGAAAAAGGGTGAAGTGACTACCTTCATTGAGGGTCTTCATGGGTGGAAGCCCTCGGTTACGAAGATGATGGTGAAAAGCTGGAATGAAGGGCAGGTGAAAATTGATGGGGTGGATTTTATGGTGACAGAGGAAATTGTGTTG
Source organism: Thuja plicata (assembly GCA_018584345.1). Taxonomy (NCBI): domain Eukaryota; kingdom Viridiplantae; phylum Streptophyta; class Pinopsida; order Cupressales; family Cupressaceae; genus Thuja; species Thuja plicata. The sequence continues at coordinate 1,038,303 of MU228062.1, read as the reverse complement.
GCTGTGACTGGGATACCCATCATCGGGAAGAAATTTTATAGGGATAGGAAGATTTCTAGTCAAGCTCTGACGGATTTTGTTAAAAATGCGGAGGAAAAGAAAGCACTTGTGAAGAAGGGAACATTCTACCAGCCGGGCTCAATCAAGCTTCTGTGGAGATTCGTGTTGCAGGCTATTATCAAATTCATCTCTCTGGATACGAGATTTGACTGCATCAGCACTCACCACTTCGTGCTGCTCAACCATTTTAGGTATGGGGCAAAGATATCCATTCCTTTCTTCCTATATTCGTCCATCAATAAAAACATTAATGACTATAAGGAGAAACACATTAGCAACCCGGCTTTCCATGAGGGTTTATTACTGTTCATTTATGAGTACTTTAAGGCCCGAACTATGGGGAAGGAAATTAAATGTATGGAGGAGGGAAATAATGAGTCTGAGGAGGGTTCGGGTGAGGATTATGTCCCATCTGATACCTAGGACAGCCAAGATATGCACTCAAAAACTGAGGAGGAAGAGCCTCAACAAATGAAGAAGGGGAAGAAAAGAGTTAAAATAGAGTCTTTAAAACAACACATTGAGATCTCCTCTGATGGGGAGTATAACAAAAATGCGGATGGGATGGAAATGGAGAATGAGAGTTCTAGAGAAGAGGGAAAAATGAAACAAGGCGGGAAGCAGGGGAAGACGGAAGTAAAGAGGAAGATAACAATCAAACTGTCGGCTTAGAACGAGGAGACAAGCTTAGGGAAGAGGGCAACGAGGTTCAAAAGAGGGAATCAGATTAAGGAGGAAACCCAGGAGGAGAGGCAGGACAGTTAGGAAAATACACAAGAGGAGAGAGACAGAAAGGAGGATAGTCAGGGGAAGGGGAATGAGGAGGATGATCAGAGTCAAGGTTTTGCGGAGTATGGGGAAGAGAATTACACCTACAACATTACTGGCAAAAACAAGAAAGTTGTTTGGAGGAATTTTGACACGGTCTCTGCTAAAATGGGGATAAAGAGAGAAATAGTAAGGACTTTGGTTAAGGAGAACAAGGAGGGCGGAATCCAAATGGAAGAATTAATTGATCTAGCCCTGGTGATTCTTAGTGACAATACGAGGGAGGATCCTCATATGGACGTGCTGAACAATGCAAAAAACAACGCCATTGATAGCTACAGAACCACAAAATTGACTTTCTACGAAATCTACGAGCTGAAAAAAAGAATGGACAGAATGGAGAAAGATAACATAATTAACAATAACAAGAACATTGCAGAGGACAGGGAGCTGGATAGCAGAGTGAACAAGCTGAAGAAAAGAGTCGAAAGCATTGAAGACGCAATGGTCAAAATAGCTGAGCAAAGCTACAATATACTAAAGGCTTCAAATGATAATATTAAGGTGATCATTGACAAATTTGAAGAGCAAAGAGGGAACAAGGAGGATCAACCGCTGAATAGTGATAGGGAGAAGCTACCAGAAGAGGGAAATAAGAAGAGGACAAGAGAGGCCATAAAGAAAATGGAAAGCCAGGAAGCTGATAAAGAGGTGGCAAACCTAAAAGAAGTTGCGGGCAGAATGACCGAGCTGGAGATACGTGCTGCTGAGATTCTGAGAGACATTGCCTGATTTGCGCCCTTGGTTTTATTTTCTTGGCTTTTTGCAATTTTGTCCCTGGCTTTCTGTATTTACTGGGAATGTTTTGTTTGGACTGCCTGTTTCATTTTGGTTGATACTTAACGCTTATATGCTCTAGGTTTTTTATATAGCTCTGTAGGGTTTCAGGAACCCATCAAAACTTGTTTTCCTTATTCAAAAACAAGAGTAAAGATGCTATCCTACTACATCCTCTCGTCTAATTTTGATAAATATTATGTAGTGTAGATGAAGTGACACAATTTTTTTAATTTTGTTTAAATTTTATTTTTGCATTGAAGAAGTTTTGAACTCGACACTATTTAGATGTTTGCAATCCTATTAACTCAACTTTTTCATTCCATGTCATCTGAAACTTCAAATCCTTTTTCAGAGTACTTAGTGTGCTAAGGGCACTGAAATTTTTCATTATACATATTCTACAAATCAAAGTTTCATTCATAAAAGTGATTAGAAGTAAAAGTTCATTATATAGATTGTAAAATATCATACTTTTAATTAATATAGATAACTTAAACGTATCTATCTAAAAATGGTTGGAACTATTTCATTAATTCAAACTATTTTGTTGTATTTAATACAAACTAAAAAATTTTATTTTTATTTTCATTCAGCAAACACAATTGTAGCCTCATTCCTTATGATGTGAAGGCCATGCAATCGACAATACTTTCCTAATAGACCTATTTAGAACTAGTCAACTTCACAAGAGACTAAAGATTCATTAATTCAAAACAAGAGATTCTCAATGGTTAACCATTCCATGTCAATGCATAAAAAAATTTCTTAACTTTATTAATATAATTATTATTTGTTTATTATAAAAAAAATTTTAAAAAATATTATATTATGTTTGTCCATATTGTAAATCTATTTTTAAACATATAATTATACAGTAACTTGTCATTCTTTGGCGATTTGAATAATTATACAATACATCCTTATTACTTGGCTATGGAAATTACAGCCGGCATAACATTAAGTGGGGTGCATTTACATTATTTAATATTTAGGAAAGGAAATGATAACCAATTTATACGTAACACACAATTTTCCAAACAGAAGTGTGAATTCATACCCACCGCCTTTTACTTCCGTAATTTTCTATAATAAACTTTTTCCCATAAAAGCGTATCTTGTTAAATCAATATTCCCTTTCAAAATTCCCATCATTATACTTTTACTTTTAACTCGGTAATCTGACATCAGAACAGATAAAATATTATTTCTGCAATAACATGTAACACTATTTAATGAGAACGATAAACACGATGCTGGCGCGAGGCAACAGCAAATTCGATCGGAACAGAAAAATAAAAATTAAACTCATTATTCAACCCACAAAAAAACAGTCGATCGCAACAAATCTGCCGTCGTCACCTCATTAAGATACCTTGTATTTTTAATCTGCGTTGATTTACGTCTTTCTTGTTCTTCTTCGATTATCGAGCAATATTTAAAATAATTATTGTGAAGTAAGATCTTTCATCCATAATTTTAAACAATTCGTATGCGTTTCCTTCATCATCATGTGCAGGCTCAGTTGACTGCATTTTTCTTCTTCCATTATCGACCAATATTTAAAATTAATTTTGTGAAGTAAGATCTTTCCTCCATAATTTTAAATAATTCGTATCATTTTCCTTTATCGTAATTTTAAACAATTCGTATGATTTTCCTTTATTATAATGTGCAGGCTCAGTTGACTGCAAACTTCTTTATCAGATTACTTATTACTAAATATGAATTGCATTTCTATATATTAATGTATGTTGTTTTCCAACACATACATTGATGGGCATTACACAGAGGTCGTGGGTTCCAGTCCCAGTACCTTTTCGTTTGTCGCATGTGGAATGTAGTTGAGCTGGTGAAAGTGGTCTTACATAACGAATATTTGGTAAGCTTGGTAATCATGTCAATGCCAACTTTCGGTATGGCGCTTATGCCGTGTGCTTATTATGTAAGCTTTTTTCAGAATATCATTATTTTATTCACGTGCCTCTCACACGTGGTCGTAATTTGGGAATTTGAGGAAGTCTATTGCCGCAACTGGCGGCTACCTTACTTTGATTTATATTTTTATCGAAAAAATGCATAGATATAGTACAATAAATAAATAATATAAGAAAAAAAAATTATTTAAGTAGGTTTAGTTAAGATGAACAAAAAGCCACCTATTTAGGGTAGCACAATGAATTCTACTGATTTTTTTAGTGATTAGTTGAAATCTATTTAGGGTAGCACATCAAATTCTATTGATTTTTTTTAGTGATTAGTTGAAATATATAAGTTTTTAAAGTAAATAAAATTGTTAAGTTCATAATCATTTAGGTGAGGTTAAATCTATGAAGCTGAAAAGTTTGAGAGAGAAATATAAAAAAATTTAGTGTTTTTTTTAGTGATATTGTAGCACTGAAATATATTAAATATTATTTTGTGAATATAAAAAGGTAAACAAAATTATTAAGATATATATATTTTTTAGATGAGGTTATATCTATATATGGAAGATGAACATACGCATGAGAAAAGTAGAATGCGTATTTCTATTATTTTAGTGGTATCATAGTAGTAAAGTATATAAAATATTATTTTTTAAATATAAATGTAAATAAAATTGTTAAGATCAAAATCATTAAGATGAGGTTATATCTATGTATAGAAGATGAACATGCACACTAGAAAAGTAGAATGTGTATTTCATTAGAAGCATGACAAATGAATTATATGATTGAATTTGAATTTATAACTAATTTCAAAGGATTTGGTTAAGATTTGGGATAAGGGAAAGTCACTTCTGAACCTTAATAAATTATGTGGGTTTTAAATTATACCATCATATGTATATAAAATTCTCAAGATCAAAACTATTTAGGTTACGTTAGACCTATGTATAAAATATAGGTCGAAAAAGTAATAATATCTTATTGTATAATATAAAAGTTATAATGCGCAACATATTTTAAAAAATATAGTTAGAATAAAATCATACCTTAAAATCTATGTGTAGAAGAAGAAAACTTAGAGAGAAAGAGGGTGTTTTCAATGGAAGCATGAGAAATGATTTATATGAATTTAAATTGATAATTAATTTGTAAGGATTTGATTAAGATTATTGAAGAAGGTAAAGTCACCTCTTGAGCTTTAAAAATTCTACTATTTTTAAGTGATACCATCATATGTATATAAAATTCTTAAGATCAAAATCATTTAGGTTAGGTTAGATCTATGTATAAATATATTGGTTTAAAAAGTAATAATATAATATTATATATTATAAAAGTAATAATATTTTTCATATTTTTAAAAAAATTTCTAGAATAGAATCATATCTTAAAATTTATGTAAGATAAATGTTTACAATAATATTATAAGTAATTTGTTTGGAGGGGTGGTGTACTTGGACAAAGGCATTCGGTCAAGGTCTTTAATGTCTTGATATTGATTCACCATCTCAATTTACTCAATAGCAGTAGCTTATAGGTTTTTTTAGTCACCCCCTAAGATTAGTCTATTTTTAGAAGATGAAAAAGTTATTTATGTACTTAATAGAAGACAAAAATAATTTTTTTTCATTGGAAGGATTATAAATGATTTATATGATTAGATTTTGAATTGATAATTAATTTGTAAGGATTTGATTAGGATTAGGGGAGAAGGGAAAACCGTCACTAAACCCTTAATAAATCTTATTGTTTTAAGCTATACCATCGTATGCATATAAACATTTTAAGATCAGAATCATTTAGATGAGATTAGATATGTGTAAATACACAAAAGAAAAAAGTTATGTTATTTTATTATATGTTATCAAAGTTATAAAGTATGTTATATTTAAAAAAAATGGTTGTGATAGAATGACATGCTAAAAATTATGTGAATTAAAAATTTACAATAACACTGTAATTAATTTATTCTCGATGGGTGGAAAAGTTGGATAGAGACATCTTATTTACGTCTTCAACGTCCAAAGTGTAACTCGCCATCTTATTTTACCCAATGACAGTAGCTTATAGTTTTTCACAATCATCCTGAGAATTAGTCTCATATCAACTCATCCCAAAGACACATTGGATTACCAATGTATAACTTAAGTAATAAGAGAAATACTCCATCTAGTAGACTATTAGAATAATTGAGAGGGGGGGGGAGTGAATCAGTGGCCTCAAAAATATTCCAATGAATTAACCCAAAAACTTATTACCACAATTATAAGCCTCTAGCTATCTCCAATCCTACAAGATGAATGCTTTCAAATAATTTCAATAAATAACTACTGCTCGGACTTCATTGTTAAACCTTATTCTTACTATTTACCAGATAGCAGTCTTTCATTTACCGAAATGCAGTAAATAACTTAGTGTATACCGATCAATCCAAATTAGTTATGTGTAATGTAAAACACTAAAGTAATGACTCGTAAACACATTTACACGTGGATTTTTAATGTGGAAACCCTGTTAAGGGAAAACCACTTGTGACAGGTAACCCAAAATTTTCACTCTTCTGAAGTGAGCTCGGTGAAGAGCCAACCCAGTTAAAGGTTACAAAAACACTGTTAGGTGTGACCTTGTTAGAGGATTTAAATAGAATAGTTTGTCACTTGATATCTGACATCTCTATGGTACCTTTTATGACCAAACCCAGTGTAGTTTGTCAAATGGTATCTTGCATCTCTATGGTATCTCCATGACCAAACCTTTTGATACTCCTTAAGATGTATCTCAATATATAAAGGATTTTTAAGTCCTGCTCGGTTAAGGGACTTTCTAATCCAATGGTTAAATTGAAAGAGTAAATGATCTGTTCACATATACAACTATACTTTGCAAATTTTTAGATCTATTGTAAGCTCATAATACCTTTCTGATCAATGTATCTTTTCAATACCTTTGCTCCACTTCTTTCTTCTTGGTGATGTTGTGCTTCTCTCTTTCTTGGTGTCAAAATTAACTTTGTTCTTTAGCTTGACTGATCAGGTCTGATTGAAGTCTTCCTTCATCAGTTTCTCTTCAACATGCTTCTTCTCCATTCACTCCTAATTCACAATGAATTATCTTATCTCTTTATAGACATGATTTCATTGTTTCTCAGTTCTTGACTTTCTTGTTCTTGGCGTGATCCACAATTCTAGCCAATCTTGCTTTAAAGTTTTACTTCAGTTTTATCCAGTAGATTTCTCTTTGACAACTGGAATAAAACAACTTTAAATCTTTCTATTATCTCTGGCTTTTAACTTGTCGATGAAAACAATATTAACAACCAGTTAACTCCCTCTTTAGCTCTTGCCAGCTAAGTCTTTTGTCATTTCTAAACTTCAGTTCTTTTCGGTGTTTAACTCTTTGTTAGCTTCAGTCAACACTTCAGTTCTCCTCGGGCATCTTCGTCGGGGTTGTTTGTTTGTTAGGGTTGTCTGTCCGTTGGGTAACACTGTGATTCTTCTCGTCGGTAATGCTTGTGAAGTTCTTCTCGTCAATAATGCTTTCTCAGGTTTCTTGCTCGGGTATCACTGTGACTTTCCTCTCGGGTTTCTCTGTCCATCGGAGTGCACTACCCGTCAGTGTTTGTTGTCACTTAGTGAATACCGATATTTTATGCATTACTGAAAGCATAACCTTTATCTTTCTGGTTCTCTAAAGTCTTTGACACTTTGAATATAGCCAATCAGATTATGTCAAGTTGACAACAATGACAATACAATACATTAACTAATTTAATGTCTTGCATTAACTTTCTATAGCTTGGTGATCATCAACTTAACATCTTCAAACATTCAATCAGTTATAGTTCGTCAGTAGACAAGTCCATATTCCAATGTTTACATGAGGTAAAAGTCTACAACCATATTTCAAAAAAGATGTCAAATAAAATCATATCCTAGAATCTTTGTCACATAAAATTCTACAATAAAAATATTATAAACACTAGTAGAATTCGGCAAATAAATGACTAAGTGACTAAAACATTTAGTCACGTGACTAAAAATGACAAAATTCTACTATTTTTTTGCATTTCACAAGTATAAATGACTAATTTGATCATCAGGTAAAAACATAACTAAATAATTGGTCAGACAAATAAAAATGACTAAATAAATGATTATTACTCCTTTATTCTTTTTCAGTCAAATTTGATCATAATCCATAGAGCTTAAGCCCCCCTCATAGAACCCCTACCTAAGTGGGCCATTTGGACACCTAGGTTCCTTGGTGCACCAAAAACACCTATTGTGTGGAAGGCATTACCTCTCGGTGTAGTCTTAAGGCCTCAACATATTTTATAAAAAAATTAACATTTACCATGTTTGCAATATTTAGTTCCATTTGTGGTTGTATCAACCATACAAAGAAGTATTTGGATTGATTGTTGATATCTCTTTTGCTAACTTCCTCATTCCTTCTCCATGATATTTGCAATCACTTTTAGCTCATCGGTTTTATCAATTTTGCTGATCTTTAAAGACCAATATAATTATTTTGCATGAAAAAAAATCTATTAAGTGGTTGATAAAATACCATACCACTTAATAAATACTTTGTACATTTAAAATTGAAATGCAAAGAATTATAATAGAATAGGAAAAAATACCCGTGGGGATATTAGTTGCATGAAATAATTTGAAGAAATAAAGGCAAAATCCTCCTTAATCAATCAGCTCAAGGGTGAAAACCATAAACACACCGATGCAACCACATCTCATTTTGACTTTGTGTCTTTGATGCTTTTTAATTTTTGGGCACATGTGGGTATAGTATCCAATTTGTATCCATGCAATATCATACCTATATCCGATATGAATATGGGGATACACATGCCTGGGGAGGGGTAGAGGAGTATCTAGCTACTCTAGACTATTTATGGTATTCCTATTTAGGGCATATTTCTAGAAGAAGCTTGTGTTGGGATCCCATTGCATTATCTATGCTTTCTGTTATTTATATCTCCAACAATGCTTCACTCTTAAATCAATAAGAACCAATTCTTGAATTAGTTATTTTTCCCTGACTTATGGTTCTGATGAAAACTTATTTTCCTTTTTTCTTTAAATAAACATTGTACCTACACAAGTTGCACCTGAGTAAGTTGATTCAATGCACTCGCTGACTAGGATATTCTATTCCCAAAAGGTTCAAACCTATCTATATTCCTCTTCATATAGGTTTTGAGGTGGTTAACCCCATGAATTTATACATCACATAGCTCTGTGTGTCATTGACATCTTTCCAGTATCTGGTCACAGTTAAGGATAATTTACACTAAATTAACTAATACTTCATAACTAAACTAGAGTATTTATCTAATTTTGAAATATAGATTTACAGGTAAATAAGCCAATGATCAACTATGGTAGTACACTAACACTTGGGATGTTACCTATTGTCTAGTATTATTACTCTATCTAAATTTTATGCTATATTGGGGCTTTTCTTACTTTTATTTGACCAAGTAAATAGCCCTTATGATATATCTATGAGAAGTATAGACATTAGTGTATCGACTGAACCAATGAGGCGGTCATTTTGTGGTTGAATCCTCAACTTCATATCTTCTCCCTAAGTGTTTTGAAAATGTTTACAAGTCTCCTACCAATATAACCTTGTGGGAGCTATTTCTCATAACCCACACCATTGGCCGATGTATGAAGGCATGTATAAAATGACCACGAAATAATATTTGTAAAATTTATAGAAATAATTATAATAGTTTGATGTGATTTGTGAACATAGTTGGGTCATTATTGATTTATTTTTGGCTTAGGTAGTGTTATTTGAGTTGGAAACTATGAACAAATGGATCAATGTTTGTGTCTTAAATGATAATTTTTGTCTTATTAATAGGATGTTTAATTTCATGGTACTGATGTTGGTTTGTGAAAATTACTCCAAGAACTAGAAAAGCATTGTGCTCTGCATTATCTCTATTTTGATCACTGATTACAACTACAATTGGTAGTTTGGTAGTGTTTAATTAATAGAAAAAAATTCTACTAACCAAACCATTGCTAATTTGCTTGTTTCTTAGGATATCCATGTTTTGGTTTACTCAAGAAGCATGCTCTTGTAATTATTCAAAAGTATCATGTCTACTTTCTTTGTTTTGACAGTATCTTAGAGAAAGAGGAACTTGTTATGTATGGCAATACATTGAACATTCAAAAAAGAGGATTCACATTTTTTGACTCAGTGGAATCATATGTTGCTATCTTGACTTATTGATTTCTTTGATATCATGGTATTGTTCTTGTTGGTTTCAATTCATAAGATGAATCTACCATATCAGTGGGGGATTTTCTTTTGTTTTGGCAACATTTGTAACATTGGGCTCCCAAATCTAAATATTTACTAGCATGATGTTTTTAGAGTTATCTTCTTGTCACTACTTATTGACTTGAAAATACCAACTATAATGTAACTTAAAGGGATCTGGGATTTTCTTTCTTCTTTCTCATGCTTGCTGAAAGTTATTGAAAGGCTACCTCAATGAGAATTTTGGCATTTAGAGTCCCTTCAACAAATTTCATGTCCTTGATGCCCTCAATTGTACAGAATTATAAAGGTTTTGTAAGCTAATTTGGTTTATTCCTTTAAGTGATGCTTTTTCCTTATCTTGGTTCTTCTTTTCAAATTTAATATCAATTTTCTAATCTTTAGGTTTTTGATTACTTGTTTCAAGATTCTTCATTTGGTTTACTTAAGGTTCAACATAAATAAGTTTCCCACCTTCCTCCTAGGGCTGTTGAAAATAATTTGGATCATTGTTCATAAAATCTTGACTTTCGGTTTCTTGAGAAGAGCATTTTATTTTTAAGTAGCAAGTTTGTGGCAGATCCAAAATTGAAAAGGTATGAACTTTCATAATCTCTTGGTATCCCATTCTATTCCAACCATTTCCAACACTAGCGAATCAAATAGGGACTTGTCAAAGGTTATGTTAACACATATCCTGATGTAGTTGAGGAACCCTTGGTTTTGGTAGAATCCTAGGCAATTACGTATTCCCCAATGAAAATTTCTACTTTCCTGAGAGAGAATCATACAAGTATGCATAAATAGACCAAAATTTTCATGAAAAATACTTTTAATTGAAAGGCCTGGCACAATGTAGTATCATTTAATCTAAATAATCATTCGTACACCCTTTCCCAAAACCACAGCTCCTTTCCTCTAACGAATTTACAATCACACTCGCAAAAAGTAAAATGAACACCTCTAATATTTATTATATAAACTCAAAAAAGTTTCTTGGCCAACCTAGGAATAAGTTTTTTGATGAATTGTGTTAGGGTTGTTCATCATAATTTAAATTTACTATGAACATCTCTTTTTATTTGTGATGATTTATTCCAATTGAGTTGTTGTTTTACTTAAAAATAGGCAAAATTAAGCTGGTTCCCTTCCTTCTATGGTTTCTAATAAAGATTTGGATTCTCATTGTTCATAATATCTCAAATTTTTGTTCTTTGAGAAGAGTATATCATGTTACAATGACCATGATCATGTCAGATCCAACATTGGAAATGGATGTTTTCATAGTTCTATCTCAACCATTTCCAATGCCATCTTATCAGGTAATGGCTTGCTCTGGTCTATGAGAACAAGTCCTAATGTATTTCAGGATTCCTGAGTTAATGTAGAATCCAAGGTAATTGTGTATTCCATAATGAAATTTTGTTTTCCCTTAGAAAAGAATCTTATCATTGTGCATGAATAGCCCATAATTTTCATGAACCATGCTATTAGTTGAAATGTGCGGTATGCTTCCCACTCAAGAGAAAAAATTCAAAAATCTTATCAGTGTGTATGAATAGACCATAATTTTCATGAGCTATACTTCTAGTTGAAACACTTGGTCATCTTTTTGTTCAGGAAACCTTCAAGAATCTTATCAATGTGCATGAATAGACCGTAATTTTCATGAACCATGAAATGATTTTAAATGTTTGTTCCTATTCCTGTACATGAGAGAAAACACTCAAGAAGTATCCTTTGGGCACAATTAGTATGCTCAAGGGCTGCTATGATCTATTTTCAATATATTTTGATTAAGTTTTAGGCCCTAGTGATGAGACAGTCTATTTTTTATTTCATCTGTGAATAAGAACACCTTTCGAGATTAGGGATGTTTTCATCCAAAGGTAATGAAATCATTTTTATTATATGTTTGTTTTTCACCTTCCTAGATATGTTTTATATTCAATCAAATCATTTACCTTTGTAATTTACTTTTAAAGAGTACCATGTATATTATATATGACAATCCTCTCCACTATCAAATCATAGTTATGTTCACTTGGGAATAGTATCCAAATGTTCATCTAACCAAGAAGAAAGTGTGAGGATAGGATGTAAAGGTTCTAATATCTTAATCATACTTTATACTCACTTTAGAAAACATTTATACAAGTTAAGAAACAAATCGAAGACATGAAAGAGTGCGAATATGTAAAATTTAGGTAAGCCATGAGTTTCTACAGAGAATAATCAGATAAATCTAGTTATTCCTATACAAAAGGATACTACAAGGTGTCCGATGAAATCATACCTTGATTGTAACATAGATTAATACAGGATGAAAATCATCAGCTCCAGGAGGATTGTCATTTGTTTCCATAGAAAGATTGAGTAACAAGGTGTTTATGATTCAACAATAATTGAGAATGCAAACAAACATATCTCCAGAAGCCTTGTATGTTTTAATTTTATCTAATTCTTTATGTGCAAGGTGAATTAAAGCAATGGGTATGTACAGGATCATGGTATACCAAGATATGGCCTTAAGTGGCTATGAAAAATTAGAAAATCAGGGTTAGCCAACTTGATGTAACAAGTTGAACATCTTATCAACCTTATGTGAAAAAGTTGTAAGAACATAATTTGTAGGACATTGAATTTAGTTTCTAAGCTACTAGCCCTTGTCTGACAAAAAATTAATCTAATTGTTCAATATTTTAGATTTCAATCCAGTAGTACAAAAATTTTAGGAAAAAGATAAAAGGTATGTGTATGTCTCACCACCTTAATCACAATCAAATGATGATATATTTTCACAAGATTATAGATATAAGTAGTAGACTGATGATCGGATGTGACACATATTTTTGTGTAATTGTTTACCAAATAAATAATTAATTATGAATATTCTGCTACAAATTATTCAAAATAAAAACTCTTGTGTCTAACCACCTTAACTAATTCTAAAATTTACAAAATTGCAAACTTTTTTTTTCTTATAGTAGGTGAAGCGTAGAATGTGACGCATGTTTCAGATTTCAAAAAGCTTAAACTGTTTGAAAGTTATAGTTGTTTTCTAATCAGTCTGTCAATTAGGACTTTAGAGGTAACTCAATTAGAAAATAAGTAATAATTACTTACTGAACTCGAATTTTGAAAGAAATTATATTAATGGAAAGCTGATAATATCTTTAAGAAACCCTTTTTTTCCATCAATTTTGGGTGAAAAAAGGCCATAAACTACATGGTCAAAGTATGGAGATCAGAGGAAATATGGTGAACATTTCTTTTGGGTTGATCATCCATGTTTGGCATCGCAAAGCCAAAACCCAAAGTAAATACCAAGCCTAATCATATATCCGATAACTCCTGCCCAAATTCAACTTTTCAATTTTCAATGCTCTTTTCAATTTTATGATTTTAAGTATTTTTCAATTTTATGACTTTATATTTGTAGGTTGTATATTATAAATTTCAATTTTTTTAATATTAATATTAGATGGTAATAGCATTAGTATTATATAATTATTTAAATATTAGTATTGTATTATATATTAGTATTATATTATTATTATTAAATTTATTTCTCTATTGTATAATAGTATAATATTAGTATGGTGAACCTTGTAACTTTAATTATGGCTCTACTTTTTCGCAACCGGTCTGGTGCTCTAACCAAATAATTTTTAGTGGAAGCTCTAGATCAACAGATTTAGGTTTTTCTAAAACTAAGTATGCTAAACAGGGTGGATTTTGTGCGGGATTTTCTTCTGGCCCTCAGGAAAGCTCTTTGGATCTGGGGAATCATGAGTGGAAGGTTGTCCCTGGTTCTCTTTTATGGACAAAGCAAACTATTTTCGCTCCCTTCTCAGTCAAGACCTCTTATAGATTTGCAACACTTATGCCTTCTTCCCCCAGGGCTTCCTTTGGGGTTTTTCCACGAGAGAAGCAATCTGTTGCGCATGTAATGGGATGTCCCTTAAAACCTATATTTGATCACACGAATGCATCCAATTTGAAATTCCCAAGATCGTCAGCTAAAATCCATGCAAACAATGAGGTTTATTCCCCACTACATCGAAGGATTGATTGCCCTCAAAATTTTCTTCTTCCTGAGAATCAGGATAAGGATGTTGGTATTCTCCAGCATCGACAGAATAAAGATATGGGGATTGACTCCATCAAATTTATCTCCTCCAAAGAAAATATTGTCAAAATTTGGTAAACCTCGACCTAATTCTCACACAGGTATGATATACTCTCCTCCTCATAGAAGACCCAAAGATTTAAAGAAGCAATTAGGCTATGATGCTAATATTTCTTTAGAGATGCAAAACAAAAGAAAGGATTTTGTATCAAATAACCTTAACCAGAGGAATAAAATAATTATTAAACATGGCGTAGTTAGAAGAACACAAGATATGTGTGAAAAATTTGGCTTATTTTGCAAGTGGAATGGTATTGGGGCTTCTACTGGCACAATTGCGAAATGGTTGAAATCACAGCTAGATAACAAGGTATGCATCACTATTCTTCAAGAAAAATTTCTTTATGTTGATTTCTCAACTAAGAAATTTAAAGCAAATATTTTATTTGAAGTTTGTCCAAAATTTAGAAATATAAGGTTTTTTATCCTAGATTGGTCCCCCTTTTTTAGCCCGTCAAATTTGAATAACTTTATGGTAGAGAAGGTTGTTTTGCTAAAAAACCTACCAATCAAAATTTCTGATGATGATTCTCTTCACTAGATAGGAAATGGTTTAGGCAAATTCATAGGGTATATAGACTCAGATCAATGTTGTGCAGAGAAGGTTATTATTGTAAGCATGGAACTCAACACGAAACTAAACTATCCTTTGGAAGTATGTTGCGAATTTGGGTTGGTCATCGTTTACCCCAATATTATTGATGGGGACTTTGAGGAAAATAAAGACATTTTTTATGATCCTCTGTTGTCAGGATAGGCCCAAGAGAAGTCTGGTAAGATAAATGCAGGGTATCCATTCCCATCCCCTTTTAACTCTGTCAATTTGAACACTGCAAATGATAACAAGATTAGCATAAATTTTCTTTCCAACAAAGGGGGTTTTGAGATTCTGAGCGTTGATGGAAAGATGGATGTTATTTCATCATTGGATGGGAGGAACTGGGTAAAGGACAAGGTTGTTAGTCTCCCTGTTAATATAGCGTGTTCCTTAGTTGATAATCACAACTTGGCATCTCATTTGTCTCAGAATGAAGTTTTGGATACTGGGAGAATGAATCAATGCGTGGATTCCCTTCCCTGCTTATTAGCTTCGTTAACCCTCAAAAATATTCCCCAAGATATTGAAGTGGATAGTATGACGTCTGATAGGAAGAAGGATGAATAGGTTAGGCTAATTTCTTAATATCTTTGTGATAATACACTGGAGGATCTGATGGAGATTTTTTTGGATGAGATCTGTGATGCAGGGGAAGTTGATCGACAACGATAATTTTTTATTAAGGAATGTTTAGCATTTGATTTCCCTTTGACTATACAAGAGTTAGAGCTCTTTCTGGAGGAGTATTTTCAACTAGTTAAAGAAGATGACAAGATCTTAGGAATTGACTCTTCCAAGTGCTGGGTAAGGATTTCCCTGACTATGCTAAATCTTTTAGGAAAAGAGGGGGGGGGTGGGAAATCAGTCCAAGAGCTAAGATCTTTAGCCGAAGATGTTGTTGGTCAGGTTAAACTCACTGATATTTTTAATGTAGGGAAGGGGAAGTTCCTTCTGAAGGTATTATGAATATCCTAACCTGGAATGTTAGGGGCCTAAATGCCCCTAACAAATAACATATCCTCTTATGCTGCATATCAAATAATAATTCAAATTTAATTTTATTACATGAAACTAAATTAGATCATTTAGGAATCAAGAAACTCAACAAGAAACTAGGTGTTAAGGAAATTTGGGGTGTACCTAGCCTGGGGGCCTCGGGAAGTGTTGGATTCATTTGGGACCCTATATCGATTGATCTAATAGAATTGGAAGATCACCCTAATTGGTGTTGTGGCATGATAACTAGCTTACAAACTAACTTAAAATTTTGTATTATAAATGTTTATGGTCCTATTCATAATTTAGATAAGGAGAGATTTTGGAATGAGACTGAAGAGAAAATGATTGATTTTGGCCAAGACATAGTTATTATAGGAGTTGATTTCAACATATAACAAAGTTATCTGGGAAAAGAGGAGGTTCTGGCCAATTTTCTAGGGCAGCAAGAAGTTTCAATGAATGGATAAATAGTAATAATCTTTGTAAGATTGCTACTTCAGATGAGTATTTTACTTGGAATAAAAAATGTAAGGGATTTAGTTGTATAGCTAAAAAATTGGATCATTTCTTTTTCAGATCTAATTTTTCTGAGCTTCCTTTCACCTTATCCTCTAAAGTATTACCCTTATCTGGCTTGGATCATTTTCCTGTAGAACTATAAATTCTTAAAGATATAAGGCCAGAGAATTTCCCTTTTAAATTTGAACAGATGTGGCTTAAGAATGAAGGCTTCTTAGAAATGATTAAGGAATGGTGGAATGATATTGATATTTCTGGCTCCAAACTTTATCAAGTAGTTAATAAACTCAAAATAATAAAGCTGAAACTGAAACTATGGAATAAAACAAAATTTGGTAACATCTTTGAGACCAAATTCTCTCTAGAAGATAAATTGAAAACCCTTAATGCAAATGTATTTTAGAAAGGCATGGATAAAGATCTATATGAAGAAGAAAATGTTTTGTTAAAAGATTATGAGGAGGTGTTGGCAAAGGAAGAGATCTTCTGGCGACAAAAATCTAGAGAAACATGGTTAGCAGAGGGAGATAAAAATACAAAATTCTTCCATAATAACACTAAGCAACGAAGAAGCATTAAGAGGATCACATCCATTTCGAGAAAGAATAACAACCTGATTAAGGATCCTATTGGCATAGCTAAAGAGGTCATCAATTACTTTAAAGAGATTTATCAAATGGATGGTATGCCAAATATAGATAACTAAAATAGTATCCTAGAAACCATTCCCAAAGCTATAACTAGGGATTATAATAGGCTACTTCTAGCTAGATTATCGAAAGAGGAAGTAGAGACTATCCTTAAAAATATGAACCCTGACAAATCCCCTGGCCCTGATGGCTTCCCAACATGTTTTTTTCAGCAATGCTAGAGTTTTATAGGAGATGAGGTTACCGCTACCTTAGATGGTATAGGAAATTTAGGGAATTTCTTAAAATAGGTCAATAACACCTTTATTGTTTTAATCCCTAAATTAGAGAAGCCATAAACTTTTAATGATTTCAAACCCATAGCTCTGCGTAATAATTTATATAAACTCTTCTAAAAAAACAATGGCAATTAGGCTTCATAAACTTTTCCCAAGGATTATTAGTGAGGAATAGTCTGGTTTTGTTCTAGATCTATCTATGATGGGATCATTATTTCCCATGAGGAAATGCATTCAGTAAAAAAGAATTAAGAACCAAGTATGATAATAAAGTTAGACATCAAAAAGGCATATGATAAGGTGGATTGGTCCTTTCTAAAGAAATGTTTGTTGTCTTTTTTCTTTGAAGAGAAATGGGTGAACTTAATCTATACTTGTATTTCTACCCCTAAATTATCAATTTTGTTTAAGGGCACTGCTTAGGGTTTCTTCGATATATCAAGGGGCATTCATCAAGGGGACCTGATCTCCCCTTTTCTCTTCATCATCATGGTTGAAGCTCTTGGTTGGGCTATAAATAGAGCTAAAATTGACAATAGAATCGAGGGTATTCAAATTACTAGTAATGTTGACTCTACTACCCATCAAAAATTTGTTGATGATACTATTCTTTATGGGAAAAGTTCCATTCTAGAAGATAAAGAATTTAAATTTATATTAGATCAATATGCCACAGCCTCAGGACAAGAAATTAATAAAGAGAAATCTGAGATATTTTTCTTCAATACTTCCCCCATCTTGAACAGAGAATAGTTAACCTTTTGAATTTCAAGATTGGAAGTCTTCCTTGTAAATATTTAGGTTTCTATTTGGACCTTGGATCTATATCTTTGGCACTATGGACTCATATTATAGAGAAAATTAGAGGCATAGTGTCTTCTTGGAAAGGTAAATAGTTATCTTCGGCAAGAAGAGCCATCATGATTCAATCGATCCTCTCTGCTATTCCCCTATACCAACTAGCCTGTTTTGACCTCCTGGTTAACCAAAGAAATGAACTTAACAAAATTATGAGAACCTTTTTCTGGCAAGGCTCAGAGGATAAATAGAAAATTTCCCTTCTAGCTTGGGACAAAGTTTGTAGGCCAAAACATGAAGGTGGAGCTGGTATGAAAGATCTTAAAATCTAGAGCAAAGCCTTTGGAGTGAAATTAGTGTGGAGAATGTTCAATAATACCAACATTAAATGGGTAATAATATTATCTCACAAATACCTAAATCAACCAAATCCTATCAATATTTTTAGAGACAAGAATCCTCCCAGAGGATCTAGAATTTGGAATTTTATGTTGGAATGCAAATTTATTATCCAAGATAAATTAACATGGAACCTTTGTTAGGGGGAAGATGCCTTGTTCTAGTGAGATTCGTGGGTACGACATCAAACTATTAATCAATAAGGTGAGTGGTCTAAATCTAGAGGCATTTTAGAAGATCACTGAGGTTCTAAGGTTAAATATTATGTTACCTTTGACAATGAACAAGAGGGAGGATGGAAATGGAAGGATAAAGGAGGTTTTCATCTTCCAAAGGATGAGGAAGTTACTCTAAGCTCTATCTTGAAGGCTAGGAAAATATTTCTTTATAACAAACCTGATAAGTTGATTTGGGATGGAAATAAAACTGGACTATACAAAATCAAGGATGGTTACAATTATCTTAGATCAAAAATTATTTGCCCTAATGAAAAGCCACCTTATGATCTAATCTGGGGAAAGAATATTGTGCCTAAAGCGGGTTTCTTTGCCTGGTTAGTATGGAATAAGAAAATTCTCACTGCTGATAGGTTCCAAAGAATGGTATGTTATGGCCCTAGTAGATGCACACTATGTGAAAAGCAGGAGGAAACCATGGACCATCTTCTTCTGGGATCTCCTTTCTCCAAACAAATTTTGGATTGGCTTTGTAATAAATTAAATTGGAAATCAACTTTTTCAAATTCCACTTCTGATTTCCTCCTTTCATAGCCACAATTATATAGAGATAGTATTTACAATTTATTATAGATTTTGGCCTCCCCTATTGTCCTGTGGGAAATATGGAATGAAAGGAATAGGCAGAGCTTTCAGAATTTGAAGATGGATATATATAGTCTAATTAACAAAATTGAAAGCTTTATCATTGAATTTGCTAACAATAAAATTATGCTAAGTAATAAAAATGAGGCAATTATGACTCATTGGGATGATGAAACAAGGAATAAATGGTAAGGTTTGAAACTCCCTCCCTTTATAGGCCAAGGGGATTGTATTTCCTCAATTAAGTGAAGGTCCTACAAGTGGTCTCCACCTTTGGAGGGCTAGTTTAAACTTAATTTTGATGGTGCCTCAAGGGGCAACCCTAGATTGGAAAGGATTGGATGTTGTATCCATAACTCAGAGGGTGAGGAAATAGCTAATAACAACAGATTCATAGGCAAGGAAACGAATAATTGGGAAGAACTATAAGCCTTAATAGAAGGTTTGACCCTTAGTAAGCAGCTAGGAGTCAAATATTTGGCAATTTAAGGAGATTCAGCCATTATCATTAATGCCTTAAGGAAGGGTTCTCTCCTTAATTGGAGATTGGACTCTCTTATGTCATCAACACTATCCTTATGTGGATCCTTTGAGAAGATTACTATTAACCATATATATAGGGAAGGGAATGGACGAGCTGATGAATTGGCTAATTTAGCCATTAAAAATTACCAAGTAAATAAATAGATTTTAGATAATCCAAAGGAAGCTAGTTAAGTCCCTAAGTTTCTTACTCACTCAACCTTCTTAATGCAGATAGGTATTATGTTTATACCATGCCTTAAATTTATTTTATCGCTGATTAACCTTAATTCCTAATACTTAAACTTATAGATTTTAGTCTAATCCCACCCTGATTATACTTAATACTTTATCCTATAAAATGTAGCTATTCCCTTTAACCCCTAGTAAACCAAAAGTAACCTTTCTCAATTTTCCCATAGCTTGTATTGGCCTGATGCATTGAATTTGATGGCTTGAGGGAAACTTTGTAGGATTGTATGAAGTCACTAAATTTGATGATTCCTCGATTAAGGAGCAATCATTTTATAGTTCTCTCTCTTAATTATTAACCGAAGTGCAGTGAACTTACATAATTGAAGTAATAAGTATGGAATTTATTGCATTTTCCCTTAAAGATGCCTTTGTTATTGTGGGAGCATTAATATCATGAAAGTAATCCATAAAATTCCTAGGGTTAGTGGTTAGTAAGATTAAGTATTAGAGTGTAATTATTATAGAACAATCTCCTTATTAAGAAAGGATTAGAAGCATTTTGTCAAACAAGTTAGAAGTAGTATTTCTAAAGCAAGCTTAGGATACCAAGGTAGAAAGAGATATAATCTAGGCTTATTACCTTTGTTCTCAGTGATAGCAAGGTTATGGCTTTTTGGGCTACCATCAAACCTGAACGATGGAACAAGGTGCTAAACCCTCTCTCAGATGCAACAAGGAGGGCGCTGGACAAAAGGCTTGGGGGATGGCTTTTTCAATAATGAATTTATATTCTGAACCAAAGGGAATATTGTGGGAAAATTTGTAGCTCTAGCCACGTATGCAGGGTATAAAAAAGATGAAATTATTGAGGTCACAAAGTCAATCTTTGTTGAGGAGATCTTGGGATGACTGGCAAAGATGGTCCGTAGCATTAGTAACCAACTTACGGTCCTGTTTCTGGAGATGACTATGAATACAAAGATTGAAAAGATAAATGAGATTGCTAATAGCCAAAGGGTGCCAATGTTTATAATTAAAGATGAAAAAATGTTTTGATAAACATTGGCCAAAGATTAATCGAAACCTAGATTTCTTGTTTAAGGAATTACTGAAGGAGAAGATGGAGAAAGATTGGATTCTCAACTACTAGAGAGATGAGGGTTATGACATCCCCAATGAATTGGAGAAGGCCGAGATGGAAATTTTTTGCATTTTATCCCCAACAGTGAAACGATGCTCAAGGAAAACCAAGGAAGAGCCAGAAGAGAATGTAGCCATAATAATCATCAAAAAATGTGAAGGTTAATGGATCTACAATTTTCTTCATAAGGATTACAAAGTTTAGTATTGTAGAAGGATTAGGGATTTTTGTTAACAAGTATGGTTATAACTCCATAGTTTATGCAGTAAAATCGAATAGGGGTTTCTAAAAAGGATGTTATTAAGCACTCAAGAGAAGGTTTGTTTGCAAACTTTAGCGCTGGTTTGATAATAGTTTATTTACAGACTTATATGATCTATATACTTCTCTGAATAATATTATATTTTGTATTCAGATCTTAGAATCCAAATGGCTAGTAAGTTCCTATAGATGGGTCTCTCTGAGACATCTTGTTAATTATCTAAAATAGATAAAGCTTATATTTTACAGAGTTTCTAGGGTGAATTTGATTATTTGAATTATTGGGGTTGAGAGTTAGTCTCCTAATGCAGCAGTAAAGAATTATAGGTTTTTATTTCCTTTAAATTTTTTAGATTCTGACTCTAGTTAACACTTACGTATCTCCTGCCTCGATTTAATTAGTATTGTGAATATGATTAAATTTACTAGTAATATATTGTAATTATTTTGCTAACACATTTGAAAGATTAACATAAATTTTGATGTTAATGTTTAAATACATAAGTGAACTGAAAAGTCTAATTTATCTGTATTTTCTTATTTTCCCTTTCATCATACCAAAAGCTAAATATTCTTTTATAATCCTAGTAAGAGGTTCTGAGCAGCTGGTATGATTTGGAGTTTCTAGTGAGGGCGAGTGAATAGGTTTTTTCTTTAACCCCTTGTAGTCTATTAAAGATGTTCTAATTTTAGGTTTTTTTAGTCATAAATCAGTTGTAACTATCAAGACAAACCGAGGCCATCCATGTAACTAATGTTAACTATCTAAGCAAGAACTGAAAGGCCTTCTTGGTGCCTTTTTTTTGTCCCTACTTGTGATTGTTTGCCTAAGCCTGCTCTACGTTCCCAGAATAACATCCTCCATTAAATTAACTAGCGCCAAAATCTACATAGCATTCGATGGTGAAATTTCTACCGACCTTCTGAAGGCATTTATGTTATCAACCCATAACTTAATTGTTAGGGAAGTCTTCAAAATTTTGGGTCTTGAATTTATTACAAATATAGAGAGAGATATAGGGTTAACACTTATATCCCAGCAATGTTTATTGCTTCAGCCCTCCAAGTTGAGTAAGGAAAGGAGGATATAGGACACTTGTGTAGAAGAATCTTTAAGATACAATACCTTCACAACCTGGCGAATGTTATCTAGAATATCGGACTAAATCTATCTATCCCTAAACCAAAATTCTACGACTCTCCATTTATAGGGGGCATTCAAGTTCCTACATTCCTAGTGTTGGTTTCTGAAGACCCTGATTATTTTAATACAACAAAACCATCGATTAAAAGGAATGTGGATTTCATTTTTACCTTCTTTCATATCCCCCATCCTATGATTGAGGAATGGTTTTAGGTCTTTATAATAGAAGATGATGTAGAGAATACAGATAGAGATGGGTTTAGTGAATTAGAAATTGAGGAGTTGGGGGATAGTGTGATCTAATTAGATACCAAAGATCCTAGGAAATGCTAGACATATTGCAGAATGCTTAAACCAAGATGAATATTTTCTAGGTAGTACTTCATTTTATTAATTTCCCTTTTGGTTGACCTATGGACTAGGAAATGATATCCTAGAATGAGATGTTTTAAATTTTTCTTTCCTTTTGTATCAGGAATTAAGAGAATTTAGTTAAGAATATATATAAATATTAACATATTGATATAGGATGATAATCATGGTTACTTTGAAGCAGGATGGGAATGGGCTAATTATAAGGTTGGTATTGTGATAAAGCTTCCTTTTTAGCCTAATTTAGTTTGTTTCTACACTGTTTATTTAAGTATAATGTTGAGGTAAAAGCGAAAGGATTGTGTATATTCATAATAATCTTATGGATATATATATATATACACACACACACACACACACACACATATACATATACATATATATACACACATATACATATACATATACATATATATATACATTTATATATATATATATATATATATATATATGTATATATGTATATGTAT
>MU228062.1:959170-1003863 GCA_018584345.1 Thuja plicata | reverse complement strand
TACTGGAGAATTAGTTGGAAGTGGTGATCAGACTAAAGGTAACTTATTTTATCTGGATTTATCTAAAGAAACATGTTTGTTTGCATAGTACAATGATGTTTGGTTATGGCATAAGAGGTTGTGTCATATGGACTTTGATAAATTGATAAGCGTAAGTAAACTGAAAAGGGTTAGAGGGTTATCTAAGTTGAAGAAACCTGAGAATGCTATGTGTAAACAGTGTCAACTAGGAAAGATGACTAAGTCTAGTTTCAAGAGTAAAACACATGTATCAGAGGAAATTATAGAATTTGTCCATACTGATCTCTGTGGTCCTATTGGAGAAAGAAGCTATTGTGGTGTTATATACTTTATTCTATTTGTTGATGATTATTCAAGGATGATGACTGTAATGTTTCTCAAGGAAAAATCTGATGCATTCCAGTTATTTAAATGATACTTAGCTAAAGTTGAAAAGGAAATAGACAAAAGTTTGAAATGCTTAAGATCTGACAGAGGTGGAGAGTTTATTTCTAATGAGTTTAATAGGTTTTTCAATGACCGAGGCATAAAGAGACAGATGTCCGCACCCAGGACTCCTCCACAAAATGGTATTGCTAAACAAAGGAACAGATCTATTATGGACTGTGCAAGAACACTAATGATGGAGAAAAATGTTGCACAAAATTATTGGAAAGAAGTTGTAAGTACTGCAGTCTATACACTGAATAGAGTTCAAGTCAAGAAAGGTACATATGCTACACCTTATGAACTTTGGTATGGTTATGCACCGAGTGTAAAGTATTTTAAAGTCTTTGGAAGCAAATGTTTTATACTGAAAGACAATAGAAATGGAAAAATAGATGCTAAAGGTGAAGAAGGTATATTCCTTGGTTATTCAACGAAAATAAAATCTTACAAATGTTTGAATTATAATACTAACAAAATTGTTGAAAGAGCAAATGTAAGAATTGATGAGTTTGTAGAAAGAAATGAAGCTGAAAGTACACAAGAGCCTAAAAGCTATAGATCATTTGTATATCTGGATGAGGAAGATTCTAATTCACTACCTGAGACTACTGCTAAACAACAACATGCACCTACTGAGTCACAGAGCGGAGTTGCCGAGCAACTGCAAGTGAATGCCGAGCTATCTGATGGAGGTGCCGAGTCATAGAACCAACCAGAACTGAATACAAATGATGAACCTAAAGCAAGAACTGAGCCTACCCTAGAAAAATATGTGAGAAGAAATCAAAATTCTGATCAAATCATTGGGTCAAAGGATTCTACTGTTATGACAAGAAGTAAGTTGAAAAATGACACATGTTTGTTATGTGAATTTGAGTCCAAAATAATGAAAGATGCTTTAGAAAATGAAGATTGGATACAAGCAATGAATGAGGAAATTGAACAAATTGAGAAGAAAAAAACTTGGACACTTGTACCTAGGCCAAAGGATAAAAATGTAATTGGCACAAAGTGGGTATTCAGGAACAAACTAAATGAACATGAAGATGTGACAAGAAACAAAGCTAGACTGGTATGCAAGGGTTATGCACAGGAGGAAGGAATTGACTATGATGAAACCTTTGCCCTAGTTGCAAGATTTGAAGGTGCTAGAACCTTACTTGCATATGTAGCCTATAAAGGATTCAAAGTTTATCAGATGGATGTGAAATCTACATTTCTCAATGGTATCTTGCAAGAAGTGTATATTGAGCAAGATGATGGTTTTATAGACCCAAACAAAAGGGATATGGTTTGCAGATTGCACAAAGAATTATATGGATTGAAGCAAGCGCTAAGAGCATGGTATGAGAGATTGCACAATTATTTGATCAAGATTGGATTTGCAAGAACCAATGACAACAACAACCTGTACTTGAAGACAGAGCAAAAAAAAGGTACATTATTAGCTGATATTTTTGTGGATGACATCATATTTAGTGGAGAAGATGTGTTATGTCAAAAATTTGCAACAGAGATGCAAACTAAGTTTGAGATGTCTATGTATGGTGAAATAAAATTCTTTGTTGGCTTACAAATCTATCAAATGAAGAATGGTATCTATATCACTCAATCTAAATATATCAAAGAGACACTGAAAACTTTTGGAATGGAAGAGTCCAAACCAATGAGTACACCCATGGCTACTGGACAGAAGCTGACAAAAGATGATGACACAAAAGAAGTGAACCAAACACTCTACAAGTAAATGATTGGAAAACTACAGTATGTTGTACATAGTAGACATGATATTGCCCTAGCTGTTGGGATTGTTGCAAGGTTTTATGCTAATCCCAAGGAAACTCACGTGATGGAAGTCAAAAGGATTCTGAGATATTTGAAAGGAACTGATGACTATGGTCTATACTACAAAAAGAATGACAAGTCTGAACTCAAAGTTTACACTGACTCTGACTGGGATGGAAATGTTGATGATAGGAAAAGCACTACTGGTGGAGCATTTCTTTTAGGAAAGAGATTGATCTCCTGGACAAGCAAGAAACTGAACTGCACCTCACAATCTATAGCTGAAGCTGAGTATGTGGCAGCAATAGTTAACTGTTCTAACATTGTGTGGTTGAAGATACTACTGAAAGGTATGAAGGAAGAAATCACTGACCCAGTTGTCATATATTGTGATAACACAAGTGCTATTAATATTTCTTAAAATCCTGTGATGCACTCAAAGACAAAACATATAGCTATCAAGTATCATTACTTGAGGGAGCTAGTTCAAAGTAAAGAAGTGAGACTGGATTATGTGAACACCAAAGAAAAATTAGCAGACATATTCACAAAAGCACTACCCAAGGATGCTCATGAGTATCTATGAGTTAAATTGGGGGTGATTCCCCTCACTGAGGCTAATTAAGTTTTGAATGGTACTGTTGCATCAAATATTTTATTTAGAATATCTGACACATTGATGCACAGTAAGTCACACTTTAGGATGATGGCTAAAGTTGTGAAGATGAACAAGGACAAAAAAGAAAAATGAGTCATAATCAAGATGACAGGATCAACATGATACTAAAGATCTACATGATAAAGATATTGACATCTTTGGCATTGTTGTCAAAGAGGGAGAGATTACCTATATAGAGGAAGAAGTTGAGGAAGAGATTGCAGAGAAAGAGAGATTACAAAGAGGGAAAGATTACATAGAGGCAGAAGTTACTATTGAAAACATTGAAGTGATTATCTACTCAGAGGGAGTCTACAGATGATTAGACATAGATGATGACAGTGTAATTATAGACACAGAGGGAGAAATGCTTTTACAGATAAGAATTAGAATGAAGCTAAAGACATTAATGAAAATTTGTTCATATCAACGAACACAGGTGACTTTTTGGATTGGTTGGTAACTATGCTTGTTAAATCATTGTTTTAATATTTTGTGTTGCCATTAATGCCAAAGAGGGAGATTGTTGGAAAGTGAAAATGCTAGCAATTGTTATTTTGTCATTGCTGTCAAACCTTTACTGGTGAGACTATTGTTATTTGTTTGAGTACCATATCTATTTTTGATGAAGAAGATTTAACAAGAAGACCAAGTAAATGGTTGAGTTAAGGTAACTAAAAGGGTATTTGATCAGTTGGCACTCTGGCAAAGAAATTAGTTATTTATCTTTCAAAGACAATTTTTTTGGCTGTTCTATGCTGAGCAAAGTTGCTTCTGACAAGCAAAGTTGCTTGTGCCGAGTAAAGTTGCTTGTGATGAGCAAAAGTTTCTCAATGCCGAGCACCATTGAAATTGCCGAGTGGAAATAGTGATGTTGGCCGACTTACACTAATTGGATTAATGATGAGATTTGAGATCTCTGGCCGACTTAGTTGATTTTTTTGGGATATGCAATGTTAATTAAAGATTGATCCACATCATTTAATGTATGGGTAACTGTAATTAATGCATGGTCTCAAGATTTAATTAGAGACTACTTTGGAGAAGTAAATGTAATGCAAAGATGGAATGATCTGTTGGATCTGACCTAACCTAAGATCTACGATCTTGTTTAAGTGGAAAAAGATTTATTTGACCTAGACAGAGAGGTATATGATAACCTAAAAGGGTTATTCATTAAGAGTGGATGAGTGTATGTGTATGCAAAAGGTTTTGCATAGTTGATTTACTGTTTGGCATGCTCTAGTAGAGAAGGCAAAAGGCAGAAGCAGAAAGTTGCATGTGTGATTGTTTGATGGATTTCCAAGTAGATCAAAAGGTTGAAATGACAATGCAGGCTATCCAGTAAGTTAACATCAGAGCTGTAATTGGATCTGAATTGTAAATTAAGTTGTATGTACCAGATCATAAACTGCTGATTACTTTCTTACCATTGTATCAGTTAAATCCTTTAACAAGGTTGACTTAACAGTCATTTGTATAAATCCTCTAACAAGGTGACATTCAAGTGGAATATTATAAGTCCTCTAATAAGGCCAGTCCTGACAGGGTGATTAAATCCTTTAACCAGGTCACACCTAGTAGTGTGTTATTGTAACCTTTAACAGGGTTGGCTCCTCACAGGGCATCACTTCAGAAGAGTGAAAACTTGGTAGCATGTTACTGGTGGTTTTTCCCATATTGGGTTTCCATGTTAAATACTTGTGTCAACTTGTGTGAATGCTGGTGGTTTGCTTTACTATTATGTTTTTACAAGCTAATTTCAATTGACAGTAAACTACATGATTAAGTTGTTGATTTATGATACTGTTTCCGAGTAGATCTGAAGTACAGAAAGTTTTTATTTTCTACATCTAGACCTAAGGACAACTGATTCACCCCTCCCCTCTCAGTTATTCTAAATTCATTCTAATAGAAACATCAAGGAAAACCAAAGATAAAGGAACTTTGGACTATTAGTACTGTTGACCATGAAGAAATATTGAATACCCTTAAGGAGATAGAAGACCCTTTAGGCACACCTCAATAGGTAAGTGCAACTCACTACAAGGTTTTCCATGTTCATTACGATTATGTTCAATACATTCATTGTAGTTTTCTACTTTATTTGCTTGAGCCAATAAACTTGGTTTTGTATGTAGATTGTAAGTGTAGTTTAATACATATATGATAGATATAGGTGATTGAGGTGTGCATTTGATTAGCCCAAATTTTTTATGATGGTAAACTTCACTATGCATTGGCTAGTCATGTTCTTTGGTTCGTTTAGTTACTTATACATTCATAATATTTTTGTCAACCTATAAACTTATTTTTTTCTTGTGCCTTTCAAATGCAAGGATTAGAATGTAGATGTCATCGAGTACCATGTGTTAATCTCATACACTTTAGGAGCGGAAATGACACTTAAAATTTTTATATATAGTTGTGTATCTAAGATTTTGAAAAATTCTATATCTCAAACTTTTAATAACATTGATATATTTATTCATAATATGTTGTATCAATGATATACAATGATTTTGTACAAAAGGTGGTGTGTATAGTAAAACTTGTATAATGATGAAATACATGCAAGAATGCGAATATTTGATAAAAAATTCTTAAGGCTTTGTTTCAAATGTGTTAGAAAAGATGTCTTATAAATTATTGTACAATTAAATATAAGGCTTTGTTGAATGTGTTCAAAGTAGTAAAGTATCTGATTTAAATAAATTGTGATTTGTTTGTGCAAATGTGTGTTCAATAATTCACCTACGAATCCCACATAGTATCAAAACAATGTAGTAATAAGTTGGTGGTCATTTGTAGTTCTATCACATTGGTCATTTGCAGCATAGCCATTACATATACCAACTTCCTTACCCTTAACACTAAAGATAATCCAAACCACTCTTTGGGGCAAACAAGGATTTAAGCACACCCTTTTCCTTTTTCATGAGAAGTAATGAAGCATTTGGAGTCCTTCCAAATGCATTTAAGACTGATTTCTAGTGTAAAACCTATAGAGTTAAACCTTTTTGCATCATAAAGATATCAATGTCATCTTGATTGGTGTAGCCTTAACTATTCAGGATCCCAAACTAGTTGCAAATGAAATTTATTCCCAATCCTTAAATTCTTCAATTAGTCTCAAGTCATCATTCATGTGTACAATTGCAAAAAGTCACAAAATTACATAAAACATTTATCTGTATTAGACCTTTTCTAGGTTTACTTCCAAATATCCTAAAGGTCCTTGGAAATTAATTGTATGATCAAAGAGTACTATTTGGGGCAGCACTTTTTCCAAAAGACAAGTCTTGAAACATTGGACAACTCCTCTAACTTAGGAACTCTCACTTTGGCTTGGAAGGGCTAATTGGGGCACTTAATGAAGGAAGTACCCTTCAAACCTTGAACTCCACCAATATAAAACTTGGAATACCTTGGGGCACATGAGAGAACATAATTTCCCCATTTTTGGTTCTTTAAACAATACCCATCAAAAGTTATGGGGAATCGAGCATCTAGTCTATGCTACTCTACTAGTCACATACCACTAACAATTCGAGAGGATGAAGAACCGTTTGTCATGGGACTAAACAGTCAGCTCCATCTTCTCTAGTTGGCTAGGTAAGTACTAGGGGATACATTTTTTATGCTCGCGTAGCATCAAGAATGTTCCAGTGCATGTCAGACTGAAGTGTTCCAAAGGGGCACTAAGCCAAATTGGGTAGCAATTTTTAGAGATCCATATCTCAGACTTCATGAAAGTTATAAAAGATCTATGAAGTGAAAAAGGACCATCTTGAGAAGGTCAACAAGCACCTAGCTTGGTTCTAGGAGATTCCACTTGGATTCCATTTGGTGACCCGATTTGGGTTGGTGCAAAAAGTTGCATTGTTGCTCAGTTGAAAGTTGCTCAATGGCACATATTTTGAACCATTCATTATGGGACCAAACCCTCAGTTCCATTTTATCTAGTTGGCTAGGTAAACACTAGGGGAGACCTTTCTTCACTCGTGTAGCATAAAAAATGTTCTGGCGCATGTCACACCTAAGTGTTCTCAAGGTGCACTAAGCCAAATTGGGCAGAAATATTTGGAAATCCATTTCTCGGACCTCGTGAAAGATATCAAAGATCCGTAAAGTGCAAAAGGATCTTCTTGAGAAGGTCTACAAGTGTGCATTTCAGTTCTAGGAGATTAATTACTTAGATCTATTTGGTGACCCGATCTCAGTTGGTGTAAAAAGTTGCATTGTTTCTCAGTTGAAATTTTCTCAATGGTGCATCTTTCAAACCTTTCCTCATGGGACAAAACCATCAGCTCCATCATCTCTAGTTGACCAGTTAAATTCTAGGGGAGATCTTTCTTCATTTTCTCAGCATCAAAATTTTTTTGGCGCATGTCAGACTGAAGTGTTCCCAAGGTGCTCTAAGCCAAATAGGGCAACAATTTTTGGAGATCCATATCTCAGACCTCATGAGAGATATCAAAGATCTGTGAAGTGCACAAGGACCATCTTGGGAAGGCCTAAAAGCATGTAGCTTAGTTCTAGGATATTCCACTCATATTCTATTTGTGACCTGATCTCGGTTGGTGCAAAAAGTTGCATTGTTGCTCAGTTAAAAGTTGCTCAATGGTGCATCTTTCCAACCATTCATCGTGGGACCAAACTGTCAGCTCAATCGCTCTAGTTTTCTGGGTAAATGCTAGGGGAGACCTTTCTTTGCTTTCATAGAATCAAAAATATTTTGGCGCATGTCAGACCAAAGTGTTCCCAAGGTGCACTAAGCCAAATTGGGCAAAAGAATTTGGACATCAATATCTCAGACCTCGTGAAAGATATCGAAGACTTGTGAAGTGCACAAGGACCTTCTTGGGAAGGCCCACAAGCATGTAGCTTGGATATAGGATATTACACTCAGATTCCATTTGGCAATCCGATCTCGGTTGGTGCAAAAATTTGCATTGTTGCTCAGTTGAAATTTGCTCAATGGTGCATCTTTCAAACCATTTGTCGTGGGACCAAACCGTCAGCTCTAGTTTGTGTGGTAAATTCCAGGGGTGACCTTTCTTCGCTCATGTAGCATCAAAAACATTCTGGCACATGCCAGAATAAAGTGTTTCCAAGGTGCACTAAGGAAAATTGGGTAGCAATTTTTGGACATCCATATCTCAAACCTCGAGAGAGATATAAAAGATATATGAAGTGCACAAGGACCATATTGGGAGGCCTACAAGAACATAGCTTGGTTATAGGAGATTCCACTAAGATTCCCTTTGGTGACCTGATCTGGGTTGGTGCAAAAAGTTGCATTGTTGCTTAGTTGAAAGTTTCTCAATGGTGCATCTTTCAAACGGTTCATCGTGGGACTAAAACATCAGCTCCATCGGCTCTAGTTTACTAGATAAATGCTAGGGGAGACCTTTCTTCACTCGCAAAACATCAAAAATGTTTTGGAGCATGTCAGACTGAAGTGTTCCCAAGGTGAACTAAGCCAAATTGGGTAGCGATTTTTGGACATCCATATCTCAGACCTCGTGAGAGATATCAAAGATCCATGAAGTGCAAAAGGACCAACTTGGGAAGGCCTACAAGCATGTAGCCCAGTTTTGGGAGATTCCACTCAGATTATTTAGATTTGACAAAGAGCCTCAAATAGATTTCTCTCATAGAATGTAATGATTTCAATGTTCTTTATGCTCAAGCCAAGTAGAGAGAATGTACCGTCAAAGTGCAAAGAATAAAATACACATGAATATTTTAAGGGGATTTGTAGGATATGAATTGATTGGAGGTATTGAGAAACATTTGAAGACTTTCAAGAAAATGCACATAGCAGATTGCAATCTTGGGTAGACAAATGAGAGATGTGGAAGAACATACAAGGAATAAAAAACATTTTTATTGTTGCAACATGTGGAACTATTTAAGGGGTAAAAGTATGGAGTTGTGTCACGTTTGAGGAACGTTTTAGTCATTTCGGCCGTACATGTTTCATCCAGACCACTTTCGGTCAAAACATGTGTGGCCATACATACGTGGCACACACACGGTGCCATGTGGCGTTGATGTGGCAGTGGGCTTCCGACCGAAACTAGTCTGGCTGAACCTAGTCCGACCAGACTAGTTTTAGCCGGAACCCATAAAAACTATATATATGGCAAAATTTGGTTAGAGTAGCTCATTTGCACTGAGCGCCTTGCAAGATTTGCGAAGCAGAATAGGGGTAGTTCGGCCACAAATAGGTAGGAAATTTTTTTTTTATAAATGTTTTTTTAATATTTTTCAGTTTTCTTATGTTAAATTAATGTAGTTGTACTATTATTTGATGTTTTTTTGTTTTAATTTTGTTATTTTTAATTTTAGAAAATATAAAATATTGTTTAATGTAGATTTAAATTTATTTTTTAGTTAGAATCATATGTTAGTTAGTTAGTTAATTAATTTAGATTTATTACATGTTTCAAAACATTAGAAAAATGTTACAAAACATTAGGAAACTATTACAAAATATTAGGAAAATGTTTCTTAGGAAAATGTTATTTATTTAATTAATTTAGTTTTATTACATGTTTCAAAACATTAGGAAAATGTTACAAAACATTAGGAAAATGTTACATTAGGAAAATGTGACTTAAGAAAATGTTATTTAGTTAATTAATTTAGTTTTATTCATATGTTTCAAAACATTAAGAAAATATTACAATATAGTAAGAAAATGTTACAAAACATTAGGAAAATGTTACTTAGGAAAACATAAACTCTAACAAACGAACCCTAACATGAAACCTTAACCATATTGGACCCTAACATGAAACCGTAACTAACATGAACCCTAACAAAACCTTAGGAAAATGTTACAAAATATTAGGAAAATATTACAAGACATTAGAAAACATTGTAGTATTACAAAGTTCATATTAAACATAACATTTGCACGTACCCTAACATGTGAAACCCTAATATGAAACCAACATCAGACCCTAACATGAAATTGAAACATAAATTTTAACATAAACCTTAACATGAACCGTAACATGAAACCCTGACCATATTGATCCCAAACATGAAACCTTGACCATATTGATCCCTAACATGAAACCTAACATGAAACCAACACATGAAACTGAAACATATATATCAATATAAATCTTAATGTGCTAAATTGAATTTTTCTTTTGAACATACATGTATTTGTGTTTTCTTTTATCTATTTTATCTATCATGACATGGTATTAGCTAGAAACTAACATGAAATTGGAACATTAACCAACATAAACCCTAACGTGGTAAACAAACATATATATAAACCCTAACCATGTAAACCAAATTTAATAAAGTAGATCCTTAAACCCAATTGAGAAATAAACCATAACATGTTCAGCCAACATGAACCGTAACCTTCAACTAGAACACGTACTAGAAACCAACATAAACCCTAACATGTTAAACCAACATATGAACCCTAACATAAAAACAACATGTGAAACTGGAACATGAGCCAACATAAATCTTAGAATACTAGAAACCAACATGAACGGGCTAACCATGAACAAATTAACCCTAAACATAATTGAGAAATAAATCAAGTTGATCCCTAAACCTAAACATTCAACATTAATCTACATTCAACTAGACTAATAAACCAAGTTTTGCACAAATATATGTATGTACATATGATTTTAAATCATTTTTTTTCAAATGTATATGCATTCAAGTGTTTTCAAGTTTATTTATTTGTAATGTACATGTTTAAAAATATATATTTATTTAAATTAGAATTGTACCATGTATATGTGTAGAGATCTAGACATATATTCTTCTTTATACTTTCGAGCATCTATATATATTTTTTCTATCACACATGGCATCAGGTAGAGGGGCATCACCTGTAGATTCAAGAGATGCTAGTGTACAGGGGGTGGTAGCACCCGCTCTTCTCATAGATCTGCCGACTCTAGAGAGGATAGAGATGAGTTATTCGCGAGTACTATAGCTCGTCTGAGACGAGCTATTGAGGTTCTTGATGAGAGGATCTAGTCATCCACCCTCCCTAACAGGGACAGGGTGAAGATTATTAGAGATGACCTTATTTGTATGATTGACACAGTTCAATAATACAACCTGTATGATAGTTTATCTATTGATACATTCTATGCTTCTCTCTCTCGCAGTGTTATTGGCGCTGTGAAGTATAGATAGGTTGACTCAGAGGTCTCCACCGCTCAGGTGAAGACTATGTTTCCTTTTTATCGAGACAGAGCCCAGGTCAGAGGTTATATGAGCACTCAATGTCAAGATGACCTTGTTGTACCATTTATTTATCCTTGATGGTTGGTTTCTCATCATAGGTGGCCCCAGAAGGATGAGCTTCCATTATATTTCAGCAAATAATTATTTGCAGAATCTCATTTGCATCATGAGGTTGACTACATAGATTTCCCCAGTCATGCTGGACAAGGGAAGGGGAGATTATCAGACAGATTCAGGGGACCTAATGCCCCAGTTCCCGCTAATAAGCAGGCAAAGGTGTGTCCAAACCTTTTGGTTATACCAAAAGTTTTGGAAGGGATAGGTGCAGGACAGAGGGTACCTGATGACCGAATCAGGTTAGATGTATATTCTAGTATCCCAACACAGGTACATGAGATGTCATCTGATTGTGTTGATAGATACATGTTGTGCTTCCATTCTAGCATTCCTCCACCTACACAGGATGCATCTTCTACTACTGATCCATACCAGACAGTAGATATACCATCTCCCTTAGAGGTTGCAGCTATATCAGAGATGGACCGGTTGCGTACTATGGCCGCATGTTTATCCAGTGATTTACTTTGTTCATATCATACATTACAGATTATCAGTGGGGTTCCTCTTAGGGATGTTCCATCATTTGTCCCCACTGGGTATGTGTAGGATCATGGTATGCCAAAAAGTGGCGATGTGAAAAGAAGTCCTGATTGGTAGAGTGATTGAAAAAAAACTATAAATTTCAAATGGTATAACATTTTTTTAAATATCCAACATATTTCACATTCTATGCTTCACCTACCACAAGAAAAAAAGAAAAAAAAATCAATTTGATGAAGTTTAGACTAAGTTAAGGTGGTCAAACACGCGAGCTTTTATATTTTGGAAAATTTTTAGAAGAAAAATCATAATTAATTATTTACATGGAAACAAATTAAAAAAAAATATGCGCCACATCCGGATATGAGTCTACTATTTATAGCTAGAATCTTGTAAAAAAATATTATCATTTGATTATGTTTAAGGTGGTTAGACATACACCTACTTCTTATATTTTTAGTCCTGGTTGATAGACTAATTGAAAAATAACTATAAATTTCAAATGGTATAACATTTTTGAAATAAAAAACTTGAGTCACATTCTATGATTTACCTACTACAATAAAACAATTAAAAAATTTCAATTTGATGAAGTTTAGACTAAGTTATGGTGGTCAGACATGAGATTTTGTATATTATGGGAAAGTTGTAGTATAAAATCATAATTAATTATTTAGTTAGAAAAAAATTACAAAAAAATATGTGTCAGATCTCAACATGAGTCTACTACTTATATATAGAATCTTATAAAAAAATATTATCATTTGATTGTGTTTAAGTTGGTCAGACATACACCTACTTCTTATCTTTTTCATGAAAATTTCATAGTACTGCATTGAAATTTGAAATTTTTACCATATAGAATAATGTTTTTTTAAAAAAGGGCTAGTATCTTAGAAACTAAATTCAAATTTCTATTGATTCTCTTGTTACATTTTTTTGATATAATATTGATAACTTGTTCAAATTTTTATGTGAACTTGCCTAACCTTGATTTTCTAAAGTTTCATTGCCACTTAAGGACTTGTTTGGCATACCATGATCCTGCACATACCCGACCTGTTGACGAGGTTTTGCTGACCGGGTCCGCCAATAGTCATAAGTTGTCACCGGGTTCCAGGGAAACTGGTGAACTCCACCTGCAAAGGTTGTCCAGGGAAAATAAATTCTCTGGGCCTTCAAGCACCTGGGTGTCAGGTCACGACGGTGCGGGGCTCGGTTGGGAGAGGTGACTATTTTCGAGGGGGATAGCTAGTTTCTTCAACTCATTTTCTCTGGAGATTCGATCAAAGTGAGGTTTTCCCAAGCGTTTTATACTTAGCAAATAAAGCAAAAAAAGATCCTACAGGGTTAGAAGTATTTCATCTAACTACAGTCATGCTGAAATGTCCGGAACATCAATAATACTCTGGTAAACTACACTAAATACCGAAGAAACACATAACCATCAGCTAGCATTTTATCAGTAGCGGGAATAAAGAGTTCGTTAATCTACTTTAACATACCAGAGTAAAAGACATAAAGAACATTAAAACATGAAATACCATTAACTCAGAAGTAGGAATGTCAACAACATCATTGCCAAGAATTCTTCCTTCTTTATTAATGTCCCTTCCAGCAAGCACTGGTGCATGATACAATGGTGGTTCCAGGGGAGCATCTAGCTATTTGAGAATAGATCAATGGAGCATTGAGCTCTGTAACTTGAAAAGAGAAATTACTTTTCTATTTCTATGGACAACAAAATCATCAATTTCGCTGACCCTTGGAAATGGGCCGATTTGCCTATTTATACAACTCTTTTCTAACCCTAACCCTATTTACATCATGCCTTAATAAAATAAAATATCTGGGGGCCGGTACTACCTGCGCCACCCTACAAAAGACCTAGAGATGTAATAGGTCTGCCATGTCAGAAGAATAAGACAAGAATATACATCGGAAGAATCGATCTCAAGAAGAGAGTCGGAAAGGAGAAAGAAGGAAATAGGTCCCTCAGGGACCGAGGCTACATGCCTCATAAATGGGAAATGTGGCACCCTGTGTCCAATGTGCCAGATGTACCTCTGAGCAGCGCCTCGAGAAGACCACCCTGTCAGAAACCAACTGCCGAGTCGACGCCCCTTGATGTGGCCAACTACCTTCTAACAACCTTTATTAACCGCTTCTGAAAGTGACTGGTCAGCCTCAGGGACCGGGACACAGATCACTTTAAAGAATACAAAATTTTTGGATCCGGGACTCTGGGATCCTGGGAATTTCGTCCCAAAAAGAATAAAGAATACTCAACACTTGAATTCTCCCCGGCCCCCAGAGAAAGCTCAAGGCTGCTTATTGTCGTTGAAGGCCTGGAGGAGGCGAGAAATGCCATCCTCATCTACATTCTTCAGGCTAGCCCTTCTGTGCCTGGCCACTTCAACTTGTTCCCCTAGGTCTGGAACATTTCCTTTAAGTTCATCTGCCATCTTTGCAGTGTCGTGACCCTTAAGTATTATGCTAGTTAGTTTCACCATCTGGGCCCCATCTATCCCCTCCGGGGATTAATACCGGGATTTCATTATTTCATCAAAACTAAGGGGATCAGCCCCATAAGCCTTTATCACAAAAGACCTGTATAAATTAGAAGAATATTTTACAGTATTTACCTTTTCTTGCAAGGACTCCACCAGTTGCTTGGTTACCTCCAATGTGAGGTCAAGTCTGGAGTGCTGAGTTCTTACAAAATTAAATGATTCCTCACCCAGAATTCTAGATTCAAAAATTATATCTTCTCCCAAGGTGAGGAGCTCTTCGAGCTCCACCTTCCATGCTTGGTAATTTTTGGTGTCACTCTCCCACTGCTCAATAAGCACTTCCGCCTGATGAATAACCTGCTGGGCCGTGTATAAATCTGGGAGAGTGGACACCAAGAAACGCCGGGTGTTTCCTATCTGCAGTCTGACCCATTCATCCACTGTCTGGGCCTTCTTTTTCATCATTTACAGGGATTCTATGTCATTCTTCAACAATTCTTCTGAGGTGGAGGCCTTCGGAGGAGTGGTGTTGATTGGTCAAGCCAGCTCAGTAAGTAACCCCACAAGGTTGGCATTCTTTTCCTTTTCATCTTTGAGCCTCTGGGCTTCCGTTTTGTATCGGGCCTCCACTGCCCTTGCTGCCTCCTTTAGCAGGTCTACCTCACCTTGCTTTCCCCTCTTTCCTAGGGATACCTCTACAACATTGTAGTCTGCGGGATCTGCGGTTGCTTTATCGGTGTCCGGGGGAGGTGTTGCCACAACGACAATTGTTTCTCCGCCCGACCCAGTTCAAAGAGTGTGAACTATCCGGGCTTTCTTTGCCTTCGGTGGGGCCTGAACTTGGGCCATCATTTCAGCCAGGGAGAGAGGAATCACCGAAGCGGACTGAGCTTTTCTCTTCTTTCTCTCAACCAGCCACTGAGGTGGGAGGGGTGGCCTTCCTGCCAGAGTTTGTTCTCCTAATTCTTTCTCAGTATCCAGTGGCTTTTTCTCTTTAGTGACATGGACCTCATCCGTTCCTCTCCCTACCCTAACTTCCTCTGCAGTAATATTTTCTTTGTCAACTTCCATCTCCTCAGCCTTGTCCTCGGTACCTATTTCTTTATCTGGACTCTGGTAGGCTTATTCGGGGATTTCTTCTTCAAGCTGCTCTTCTTCTTCTTGTTCTGCTTCTGCCAGGGCTTCTTCCTCTATTGGAAGTAGGGGAGGTATTGGGCCAAGATTTAGAGTTTGGGCCGCTGTGATCACCTTCCCGAAGGTTGCCTCCGGGAGTGGCCCTTGGAACGTGGCGGCTGGGGTTACGGTTATTCCCAAAGGTCTGGTTCCCCCAGCGGATGCCATTTGTTCACTTGGCTTTAGTTGGTCCAGTCCCGGACCTTGCATTGCTTGAGCCCTAGAGATAATTTTTGGTTCTAGCTCTTTTTCTTCTGCCTCCTGCTCTTGTTCTTGTGCAGGCTCCCGTTCCAAGTCGTCTGGGTCTGCAGCCTCTTGTTCTTTCTCTGGGACTTCTACCCCTGCTTGTGTATTGTCCCCTTGCAAATTCCCGAACTCATCGGTTGCAAATACATCAAACTCCTCTTCCAGAGGGGGACTGGCTAGGACCTCCGCGGGTTA
This sequence comes from Thuja plicata, assembly GCA_018584345.1. Lineage (NCBI taxonomy): Eukaryota > Viridiplantae > Streptophyta > Pinopsida > Cupressales > Cupressaceae > Thuja > Thuja plicata. Next base: position 987,999 of record MU228062.1, on the reverse strand, counting down.
TGCTTCTTTCTCCAGTTTTGGGGAACTAGAAGAAAGGATCTCTACTTCTCGGGGGAGGGATGCCCTTGGCGCTAGTACCGGTTCTGCCTTGGCCTATTTGATGTGCTTCCTCTTCCTCCGGGTAATCAAAGGTGGCCCCGCATCGGCTATTGCTATTTCCTCTATGGGATCCACCCCCGTTGCCTTCACCATTAGGGCTGCCAGTGACAGGGAGGAAGGGGGATGAATTAGCCCAGCCATGAGTGGGGGAGTGGCCAGCCTCATTATTAACTGCTCCTTCATCTACTGGGAGGCTGCCACAGATTGCTTGATTTGTTCCTGTATAGGGACTTCCTGTGTCAGAGGGGTCATTTCTATCCCTTTTCCTTTTTCAGCACCCTGTGAAGAAGTCCCGGCCGCCGGGGTCAATTTGGGTCCCGACTATGATGTTATCCTTGGCGCCGGTCGGGGAGTCTGACAAATACTCCTAGGGCACACCTTCTTGAAATAGTAGTGACTTCTCTCGACCACCTCTCAAGTGAAATCCTCAATTGTAGGCCCCTCCTGGGCGGCCCAATCCATTGCTGGCAGAGCCATCTTGTCGATCCCCTTGGCCTTGTACTGGGGGTCGATGGTGGGGGCGGTGTCCAAGAAATTCTCTGGGAACCTCCGGAGTCTCAACAGTTGCATCATTCCGGCCATCATCCTAACATAGTGCCAGCTTCACATGTCCACATCATCTTGGAAATCTGCCTAGAAGTCCTCCATATGTATTTGATGGGGCTCTGAAGCCCGGGGCATTACCGTGGCAATCTTTCCATGCGGATCAAAGTTTTTCCACGCCAGATAGAATTCCTGCAAGTTATAACTTTTCAGCTCATTGTCTGCCTCCTTCGCGGTGGCCAAACTGCAGGTGTAATTCCCATAGGTGATTGGGAATGGGACGTTGGGGATCTTCTTGAGGGCAAAGAAGGTGTGCAACTCCATCATTTGTCGGCAGTATTCCAACAGCACAATCTTGTCCTCGCAATGCCTAAGCAACAAGTAGGGTTTCCCGGAGAAGCTGGCGACCCTAATGTATGTATGCTAGTGGAACTGAATATAGTAGTGCCCATAACTACTCACTAGCTTCATCACCTCAGTGGACAGGCGGTATCTAGCATCCAGGGTGGGCGTAAACAAATAATAGTAAACAAACGCATCATTTACCTGGTAGAAACTAGGGAAGCTGGCCTCCCATTGAATTTGTGGGAAATGGTCCCACGGTGCCTTTTGTTCTGGGATAATTCTGAGCACGCCATCTGTAGGTAGGCCATTGGAGTGTGGCCTCTGTTGGGCTAGGGCCCAAAAAAAATAAGAAGACATATAGAACTTTTTCGTCCTGTCCAGCTGAAGAAACTGGGAGTCGACATGATTAGAGATTATGGCAGCCTAGTCAAAGAATTCTCCTTTGGTGGAGATGCCAAGGAGGAAATAGTACATCCATTTGGAAAACTCTTAGGCGGAGGGCTGCCCAAATACCTTGGCCAATGCTATTATCCCCATCTGGATGCTCTCCTTGAATTCAGAGCGGGGGATTTCTATCTTCATCCTCTTTGGGGCCTTAAGCCAGGGGGTATTCATGTACACCCGAGCAGTATCCTCCAGTTGTGTAAGCTGTTCCAAGGCATCAGTCCTTGTGACTACTGTGGCTCTGTCATATTTTGGGATTCCCAATCCCGCCCGGAATGTGTCTGGGTCAAGGGATACCAGAGGAGTGGGGTATCCTGTGGGTTCCGTGGCTGCAAGCATGATGGCCCAGACGGAGGAGTTGTAGTTGGTAGCCAGTGTTAGGATAAGCTCTGGAGACTGCATGGAGCATGGGAAACAAGCTGCCTGGAGGATCCTAGACCCTCCGACATTGATCGCTAATGGATCTCCAGCCTGTCACTGGATGTGCATCACTTTTACCAGGGCCTGCATCTCTGCCCACGTTCCGACGCTGGTGTCGGTTATAAGTTTAACCTTGGACTCAATTTTTGAGCCCGTAATGATGTTGTTCTGCATGAACTTCATGGTGAGGGGTAGTTTCTCCAGGGCCCTCTCCATCTTGGACTTTGTTGCTGCCTTGGTGGCTGTTGAGGGAAGTTCTGGACTTCCGGGCAGAGAGGATGCAGATGCTTCAGACATGATTGATAGACGAATTCTGGGAACCTGCAAGGCAAAGCGACCGTCAGAATATTTTTATCAAAATAAAATAGTTACTCTGGGGTCTGGAGATCTTACCACCGTGACGTTTGCTTTTTCTAAAAAGTTAGTTTTTATGCAAAGATACCCAAAAACCAAAATACATTGCAAACTTAAGATTTTATTAAACATCTGAGTCTGGGGAATTTTATCACACTAGGTGAAGACATAGGATGGATTGTGGTAAGAAACCTGAAACCCAGAGAAATGACCGTTAGCGAGAATATGTGAAAAGCCAAGTCATCAAGCCCACGTGGGCGCCACGTGCGGAGGTATTAAATGGAAGTTATGGTGATGACGGCAGAGCCAACTATTCGAAAGCACAAAAAGGGAAGACCACTTGGCTGGAATTGATTGCGTGCATGGGATATAAATGAGGTTCTGACAGACTCCAGGGAGGAGAGAGAAAAATGCCTGTTTGAAACCAGCCGAGAGCTGAGCTTCAAACAAGTGGTTTTCAGCCTCGAAGCGAGCTCAGAGGTGGAAAACTAGACATAGGGGTGACTCGACCAACGTGTCAAGCCACCTGGGAGGATATACATGGAGCCGAAGGATATATACATAGAAACAAGGAGGATATACAGACTATATTATAATTATATACATATATACATGAATATACAATGAGGGATGACGCCCGCAGGAAAAACCAGACAAGGCAAAAATAGACTATCTACAACTATCTACATATATACGTATGTATAGATGAACCACCTCTACACAGAGGGAGAACAACCCTCTAGTAGAGAGCCGACCCACCAACGGGCGGTGAGACCAGAAAACAACGAACCAGACAAAGAAGCAAAACGGAGAAACAAGACGAACAAAATAGAAACAAAAACAAAGGAAAACCAGAGAGGCAAAAGCGGAAACACCAACCTGAGAATGCAGAAGATGGAGGAAAAGGAGGAATTACCGCAGGAGCTCTGTAATAGCTCGAGCTATCTGACGGCCAGAGTCACCATGAAGCACTCGTATTTTCTTGAGAATGACTAAAAATGTTAAGCGCTGATTACCACAAACTCTCTGCAAATGCTCTGTTAATCGCTTTGAAATCACTCTTTAATTTTCTCTAAGTGCTTGAAGGTTTTAATCGCGGTAAATGTAAAAGTGACAGATAATTTCTATTTATACTCGCGGTAAAAAGGCAGTCCTCCTCCTTCTTCAGTAATCTCTGGACATGCAAAACCTCTGGACTCCGGGCCCAGGGATTCTTCATGATAATATCCTTACGAACATCATGACGAATAATTTCAGAGTCTGGAATCCGGCTTCCAAAAAAAGGCAACCTCCGGGACCGTAGTCCCGAAGATGAAAAGCAAACAAACGAGACACAATGCCAGGGAAGAAAACCCCGGAGCAAGAAAACAAAAAGGGAAATAAAGACAAGGCAAGGCCGCAAGTAGAAAGCAAACAAAAGTAAAAAAAAAGGGGGACCCAACATTTTGCACACAAAATGTAGGGACGGGGATGCAGGGCATAACAAATGGCGACTATCTGGGACAAATGCTAAGTGCATTTGAGAACTACAGGATCTCTAGTTAGCAAAAATGGAACAGGCCGCCTCCCGAAGTGCGTCTGACAGGCGAAGAGCAACATGTCTGAGGGAATCCAACCACGCAGGAGTTAGTCTGCAGTCCTTTATCAGTGGTGTCATGTGTGCTTTGGAAAGAAATCAAGCCGATGACCTCTGGGAGGAATAGAGAAGAGGCACTAATTACATCAAACCAGTCCTCAATTTGCTCATTTCCCCCAGAGATCAGAGTTTCATCCTGCTTTTCCTCTTTGGTATTTTTCTTATTTCTGGGTGGGGAAGGCGGTACTTCTTTCACCATTAAGCTTAAGCCTAGCTAATTTTAATGGTGGTACTTCTTTCACCTGTCCACCTATATTTAAATTATTTGAAGAGGGGACAAAACTCCAGACCTGGGAAGAATCTTTAAAGTTTCAGACCTGGGTCAGTCAATCAGTACAGCCGATCTACCCTCGGTGTGTTTGATTACTTGTTCCTTATATTGTTAGTTTGTTCACTGATTGCTAGATTCTGGGAAAGAATGCCCAATGAAGATTCCTTAAAATGTGCCATATCCTGTGAAACAAACCCTGGAGACGTGGCTGGCTCCACTGTGCTAAAGCTAGATTCTAAAGTTCACCATGTCGTAGACATTGTACCAGAAACCAAAGTTATGCGAAGCATTCCAATTCCTGCAAGACGGAACAAAACACCGAGGCCAAAAGAAAACTGAAAATGAAAACAAAAATGACAAAAAGGGGACTGTCCCGGAGGACAGCCGACAAAGCTACTTACAAGGTAGGGTACCTCGCACAAGTCACCCGGAGGGGATATTTATGAGTGGAAAGCTTTACATATAATACAATTTTTGGACAAACTTACCTCTACTCGAAGTAGTGTTTGAGAAACTGTCCATTAACGGGCAATGCGACAGGTTCTCTAGTCAAAGTGTTAAGGTGGTAAGTATTTGCCTCGCAGATTTCTAAAATTAAGTATGGTCTGAGCCAGAGCCGCTGGAACTTGGTATGCTTTCCTTTCTTCTCCCAGGTCTTGTCCCACAATAGGACCAGATCTGAGATCTAAAAATCCTTATATTAGGCTCTCTTGTCAAACCATCTTTTTACCACTGCTTGATGATGCGCGAAATGCTCAAGGGCTACGTCTCGCTATTCTTCCATCCGCACTAGATTCAAGAGCCGAACCTCCACGATGTTGTCCCTTTTGTTAAATTCCTGCATGAACTGTAAAATTGGGATTTGTAAGTTGACCGGGAATACAGGGTTTTGGCCATAAACCAAATGGAATGGGGATGTTCCTAGGGCGGCCTTAATACGAATGCGATCCACCCAGAGGGCAAATTTCAACTTTTGATGCCAATCCCGGGGATTTTGTTCTAACAGGTGTTTGATCACTTCAAGTAGATTTTTGTTTTTTGATTCAGCAACGCCATTTCCCTAGGGATAATAGTTGCTGGAGAACTTCAGAGTGATCTTTTGATTATAGGTCCATTCAAGTAGCAGCACTGAAGAAAACGTCAGACCATTGTCACATACCAAAGCAAAGGGCATTCCAAACCGTGTGACGATGTTTTCTTCCAAGAACTTGATAACTACGTCTGCCGTGTTGTTTTTGCAAGGTATAGCTTCAGACCACTGAGTGCAGTAATCAGTAGCAGTAAGAATGTATCGGTGGTTGGCAGACAAGTTGGGGTTGATCTCCCTGAGGAAGTCAAACACCCATTGGGTGAAGGGTCTAGCCTCATAGACTGGTTATAAAGGCATGGCTGGGTTATGCTCACGATGCACCGCGGTTTGGAAAGTATGACATTTCCTAACGTGAGCATAAACATCCTTGAATATACAGGGCCAATAATATCCAGCCTGAAGGAACTAATGGGAAGTGGCATCAGCTAAGCCATGCCCTGTTCCAAACTGTCCATGGAATTCAACAATTATTCTTACGGCTTGGTCCCTGTCGATGCACCGGAGGTACACTCCCTCGTAGTTTCTGCGATAAAGCGCAAAATTTTTGATCATGAAGTGAGCACTTCTCATCCGTAGGGCACGACGTTTGTGGGGAGGTAACCCCTCTAGACATTTGTTGTTTAGCAAAAAGTATACCAAATCGGTATACCACGGGTCTTGGGTGATGGACTCCACTGTGTAAGTTTGGCATTCTATGCGGGGAGTCTCTTCTGCTATCGCCTGACTTAGTCCTTGGCCTCAGACTATTTTCATGGGCTGCATTTCTAAGTCATATTCCTGGAGGATGGCCATCCATTTCCCCTGTCTTTCGCCCAATTCACTCTGCATCAGCAGAGATTTGACGGCCTGGTCTAGAATGATAGCATGTACTTTGCTCCAGAGAATATAATGTTAGAATTTCTTCACAGCTCAAACTAGAGTGAAGGCTTGTTTTTCTAGTGGTGAATACCAGACTTCAGCGTTCTTGAAGGGGGAACTCATGAAAGCTATTGGTCGTTCCTCCCCTTCAACCTTTTGGGTCAATACGGCCGCAGCAGAATGCGGTGAAGCAAACGAGTAAATCTAAAAAGGAGGGAATAGTCCGGACTAGCCAGGACGGGTGCTTCCGTTATTGTCTATTTGATCTGGGTGAATGACCATTTTGCCTTAGGACTCCACTCAATCTTGGTATCCTTCTTCATCATCTCATTGAGTGGTTTAACTATTTCCGCGAATCCTATGATGAATCGTCCTACGAAGTTGATCTTTCCAAAAAAAGATCGCATCTCTTTCTTGCTGCCAGGCATCTGCAGATTCAGTAATGCTTCGACTCTATCAGGGTCTATGGATATACCCTTCTCAAAAATGATATGCCCGAGAAACTTCCCCTCGGTGACCCCAAATATGCACTTCTTGGGGTTGAGGGATATTCCATACCGGCAACATCTCTCGCAGATCTGAGCGAGGTGGGCAGGATGATCATGTCTGTCTCAGAAAAAGATGGTCAAATCATCCATATAGATGATTATGCACCGATTTACGAGGCCCTCGAACGCAATGTCCATGGCCTTTTAAAATGTAGCCCCCGCATTGATTAGACCGAAGGGCATTCTTCTGTACACAAACGTTCCTCACTTAGTGGTAAATGCTATTTTCTCTCTGTCCTCATACTTGACCATGACCTGGTTATATCCTGAATATCCATCTAAGAAGGACATCATCTGAGATCCGTTTACTATCTGCAACACCTCATCCAATGAGGGGAGAGGGTGGTTATCTTTTTTAGATGCCTTGTTCAAATTTCAAAAATCCACGCAAAGGCGGATGTCGCCGTTCTTTTTCCTTACAGGGACCAGGTTGGCAACCCACGTAGTGTGCTGGATTGGGAAGATTATCCGGGCTGACAACAGTTTTTCCACCTCTTGATGAATCAGAGGCTCTATCAAGGGGTTGACCGGTCTTTGCTTCTGCCGGAAGGGCTTAGTATCAGGTTTTAGGGGAATAGTATGGGTCATGATGGATGTATCATACGTTTTTAAGTCTTCATAACCCCAAGCAATTACATCAATGTATTCTCGGAGAACCGCGAGAATCTTCTCCTTTTCCTCAGGGGAGTAGGAGGTACCAATGTGAATGATCTTTTCTTCACTGGGCTAGCCGATGTTAACCTTTTCAAACTTTCCTCCCTCGGAGGAGGATGACACCTTCTCATGGGCCTGAGGGTCCGAATCAAAGATTCTTTCTAGTGCAACCATCCCCTTTGGGATGGTGTTAGTGGGAAAGTCCATGATCCCATCATCTTCATCACCCTGCCCAGTGTCGTCGTGGTCTCATTCCTCCACTATCTAATCTTCAAAGACAACCACATTAGCCATGAAGGCCAAGATGTGTTGATCATCCTCAAAAACCTGAAAGTGGGTGAAATTATCTAGGATGGAGGGGGTGGGGACCATTTCAACTAAAAATCTTCAGAGTCGTGAGCCGGCCATCAGCTCGAGTGTGCTAGCAGAAATGATGAGGGCATTCGGGACATAGTTTCGTCGCCAGGGAATGAGGTCAATCCCGAAGGCATCGAAATCCTCGATAAGGCTCCAAGCCCAGTTGCGGTATGCGGCCAGCCTTTTGTCATGACATGTGTATTGACTCTGAACTTGCTTGAAAATCAACTCTGAATCACCCAGAGCCCGGAGGCGAGTGATACCTTTCCTTAATGCAAATAAGAGTCCAAGCACCAAAGCCTCATACTCTGTGACATTGTTTGTACAGTTAAACTTTAGTCTGTAGGACGCGAGGAAGGAATTCCCTTACGGGATGATTAGCTCTACCCCAGCCCCACAGCCTTGTTTGGATCGGGACCCATCAAACTTAAGGGTCCATAAGTTAGTGTTCGTAATCTGGGGCTGGGGCAGGGTAGTTTTTAGATTCTTGCTGGGGGACTTGGGGGGTATCTCCCAAACTACCAGCGTGAAAGTGGATTTTACCTCCGAATGTGTTTGGGTTTGGGATTCCCGGGGAGACGACACTAAAGGAGCGCATCCCACAGGGACACTGGGTCCTGAGGAATCAGTCACAGGTTGCTTGTTCCAGAGGGTATCAAGGAGCCGGTTAGCGATCAAAAGACATGGTCCACACTCGAGTTCTGAATGTTTCTGGTAGTGTACTCGGCACCAAGTTCCAGACAGGAGTGTGGCAAGAGTTTCCATGGGGCCTTGAGAGTTTACCTCAGTTCTCATTTTCTCTTCGAGGTCTTGGGCTCTCTGTAGTACGGCGGGATCTTCTCTGGGAATAAAATTGAATGTTAGGATTTCAAAAGGTTTGTAAAAACCCCAGAGAAGTCTCGAAGAAAAAGACCTCATTGACCCTTCCAACTTTGGTAAAGGCCTATTTCATCTGGGGTTCACTTTCGACCCAGATCTTAATTGATTCTCCTTCCCACGGAAGGCATAGGTGGGTGAAGTCGGTCAAAAAGTATCCATTCAAGGAATTAGACCAATTCTGACTTAGTAACATCCCGTAAGTATCTGGGATGTCCACCACTTGGATATCAATGATGCTGGCTACCCTGGGGTCCTGGATAAAATGTATCTAGACATTCTTCAATTCCCCCACCATTTTCATAGCAGTCTTATCCAGCTAGATTACTGCACCATTAGACGGGGTGGGGTGGAATCTGAGCTTCTGACAAATAGACAAGGGCATGATATTACCCGAAGCTCCAGAGTCCACTAGGCAGTTGTGTATATTTTTGCCGTGGATATTTAGGCCTAGTAAGAAGGGAGGATCCTCATTGTTCCTCTGGAAGACAGCCACATTGGCATCTTCGAATGAGATAGTCTTGGGCGGGCGACTGACGACTTTCGGGTTCCCTAAGAGCTTCAGAAGAGACTTCTTCTGCTCGAGATAGTTCAACAAAACCTCCATCAAGGTCATGGATGTGGTGGTCTGTTCTAGCGCTTTCATAATGTCAAATATTCCTCCTGGGAACGGGTGATTTTCCTCGGTGAGGTCTTTTGCTTGGTTAGAGCTAGGACCTTTTGGAGGGACGGGTTGATCATTTGCATTATTCCAGGGAGGAGTATCTTTGATGGGGGGCCCAGGCGTGTAAACTGGTCCTTTACCAACCTGACTCTGAGTATTGTATGGAGTTCATGGGTTAGTAAAGGTGTTGGCCTCGAGGGGAAGAATGGATTTGTCAAAGAATCCCTACAATTCAGATTCTTCTTCATCTTCCCCAGAAGTCCCGAAGAAGATGGTGTCACAGGTGAAGTCAATGTGGGTTGTTTCCTAGACAGGAGGCTCTGGAGGGGTAGTATCGTGCGACTGCTGCCTGTCCAGCTGGGAGATCATGATGACCTTCTCCAAAGTGGCACAATTCACCTCATTGTGTGAACCCGTGTCATGTAATCTACACCAGTTAGTCATAGGCTGGAAGTCTGCGACAGGCGTAAAATGTGATGGTCCAGCACCATTTTGGGTTGTGTTTTAGTTTGGAGGCCAGACTCTGATGTTTGCGTTGTTATTCCATTGCTGCTGATTGGGCCTAGGCCCGCTGTTGAAGTTTATTCCTCTGGCATTGTTGTTTCGTTGGCCGGAGAAAATGTTTCCCCTCTGGGAATTCAAATTCTGGGGTGCGTAGGACCCCGCCTTCAGTTGGCCCATGTCCATAGTCAAGGTGGACAGCATTCATCGAAAGGATTCGACCTCGGTGGTCAACTGAGTGTTAGCATCACAATGTGATGGCTGTTGTTGTTGTTGGATTCCCGGGAAGGCAACAGTATTAGCCAAAGTCGAGGGTGGAAATCCTCCAGTCGCGGATGACTGGAAGAAGGGCACTCCAAACGATTATGTCTGAGGTTGTTGTGTCTGCTGTGGCTGATTCCAAGGGAAGACTTCCAGACCTGGCATAATCTGGGTTTGGGATGGGTAAACATACCGTGCATATTGGTCTATCAGGGGTGATGGAGGATTCATCGCCATCGAGGGGGAACCTACTGCCAGATTAGGGTTGTATCCCCCGGCATATGCAGTTGCGCCAGGGATCATGTTGAAAGGCGTGCTTTGCCCAATCCCGCGCGAGGATTTGTTGAGACCACGAGATAGCTCTAGGGCTAGGTTGTAGACTTTTTCCAAGGTGTCTCGATCACCCGCGGTGGTTGTTCTCCAAAGGAGAGTGGCAACAAAAGGGTCCATCGCATTAAGATAGATGTGTATAGTTACGTCTGGAGATGGGATAAAAGGGCCTGTGCACCGCTTTAGGGCGCGTTGGAACCTATGGTTGAATGCTGCAAGAGGTTCATTGGGTTCCTTCCTAATGGAGATGAACTGGCTGTGGGACTAGGCTGGGTCCACATGCACGCGAAAGGCAGCCAGGAAGGCGTCCTCCATATCCTGCCAAGTGTTTATGGAGTTGGCAGGCAAGTTAAGGTACCAGTTCAACTCGCTTTATCCTAGGGACAAGGGGAACATACGGGTCACAAAATCTTCATGTTGGATCTGGTGTCGATTCATGGCATCTTTGTATGCCTGTAAGTGTTCTTCTACAGTCCGTGAGCCTAAGTGTTCGTATTGTGGGTAGATCTTTTCCAGGTGAGAGGGTAAATCATTGGTTGCGCCTAGAAAAGTGCCCATTGGGGACCCGGTGTTTCCAAAATATGCAGCCATTGGGGGAACTATATGTTGGGTAGTTTGGGTACTGGTTCCCGGGATTGCCTGAGAAGCTTGGATATTTTGAGGTATGCTAGACCCGCAGATAATAGTGGCTGGTGTGATTTTCGAGGTCTGTTTCTTTCGAGCAGGGGGCTCGAGTTCGACAAGCTTTTCAGGATTCAGGGTAGACCTAAGGATTCTTTCAAACCTAGCTGGGCAGAAAGATCCAATCCCACTAAAGGCTTGTCTCCTAAAACTACAACTCGGGGAACCCTCAAGAGGTGTAAAATTGAAATCTTGGGAGGGGGATGACTTCATGCCCTCCTTCTAGCGCCAGTATTTGTTGACGGGGTTTTTTTGACCGGGTCCGCCAATAGTAATAAGTTGTCACCGGGTTTCGCGGAAACCGGCCAACTCCGCCTACAAAGGTTGTCCGGGGAAAATAAATTCTCTGGGCCTTCAAGCACCTGGGTGTCGGGTCATGACGGTGCGGGGCTCAGTTGGGAGAGGTGACTATTTTCAAGGGGGATAGCTGGTTTCTTCAACTCATTTTCTCTGGAGATTCGATCAAAGTGAGGTTTTCCCAAGTGTTTTATACTTAGCAAATAAAGTGAAAAAAGATCCTGCAGGGTTAGAAGCATTTTGTCTAACTACAGTCATGCTGAAATATCTGAAACATCAATAATACTCTGGTAAACTACACTAAATACCGAAGAAACACATGACCATCAGCTAGCATTTTATCAGTAGCGGGAATAAAGAGTTCGTTAATCTACTTTAACATGCTAGAGTAAAAGACAAAGAACATTAAAATATGAAATACCATTAACTAAGAAGCAGGAATGTCAACAACATCATTGCCAAGAATTCTTCCTTCTTTATTAATGTCCCTTCTAGCAAGCACTGGTGTGTGATACAATGGTGGCTCTAGGGGAGCATCTAACTATTTGAGAACAGATCAATGGAGCATTGAGCTCTGGAACTTGAAAAGAGAGATTACTTTGCTATTGCTTTGGACAACAAAATCATCAATTTTTCCGACCCTTGGAAATGGGCCGATTTGCCTATTTATACAACTCTTTTCTAACCCTAACCCTATTTACATCATGCCTTAATAAAATACAATATCTGGGGGCCGGTACTAATTGTGCCACCCTACAAAATACCTGGAGACAGAATAGGTCTGCCATGTCAAAAGAATAAGACAAGAATATACATAAGAAGAATCGATCTCGAGAAGAGAGCCGAAAAGGAGAAAGAAGGAAATAGGTCCTTCGGGGACCGAGGCTACATGCCTCATAAATGGGAAATGTGGCACCCTGTCTCCAATATGCTAGATGTACCTCTGAGCGGCGCCTCGAGAAGACCACCCTGTCAGAAACCAACTACCGAGTCGACGCCCCTTGATGTGGCCAACTACCTTCTGACAGCCTTTATTAACCGCTTCTGAAAGTGACCGGTCGGCCTCGGGGACCGGGACACGGATCACTTTAAAGAATAAAATTTTTTTGGATCTGGGACTCCGAAATTTGGGGACTTTCCTCCCAAAAAGAATAAAGAATACTCAACACTTGAATTCTCCCTAGCCCCCGGAGAAAGCTCAAGGCTGCTTATTGTCATTGAAGGCCTGGAGGAGGCGAGAAATGCCATCCTCATCTACATTCTTCAGGCTGGCCCTTCTGTGCCTGGCCACTTCAACTTATTCCCCTAGGTCTGGAACATTTCCTTTAAGTTCATCTGCTATCTTTGTAGTGTCGTGACCCTTAAGTATTATGCTAGTTAGTTTCGCCATCTGGGCCCCATCTATCCCCTCAGGGGATTGATACCGGGATTTCATTATTTCATCAAAACTCCTCAAAACTGAATCTTCGGGGGTATATGTATCTGTACTAAGGAGATCATCCCCGGAAGCCTTTATCACAAAAGACCTATATAAATTAGAAGAATATTTTATAGTATTTACCTTTTCTTGCAAGGACTTCACCAGTTGCTTGGTTACCTCCAATGTGAGGTCAAGTCTGGAGTGCTGAGTTCTTACAAAATCAAATGATTCCTCACCCAGAATTTTGGATTCAGAAATTATATCTTCTCCCAAGGTGAGGAGCTCTTCGAGCTCCACCTTCCATGCTTGGTAATTTTCAGCGTCACTCTCCCACTACTCAATAAGCGCTTCCGCCTGGTGAATAACCTGCCAGGCCATGTATAAATCTGGGAGAGCGGACGCCAAGAAACGCCGGGTGTTTCCTATCTGCAGTGTGACCCATTCGTCCACTTCCTGGGCCTTCTTTTTCATCATTCGCAGGGAGTCTATCATTCTTTGGCAATTCTTCTAAGGTGGAGGCCTCCGAAGGAGCGGTGTTGATTGGTTGAGCCAGCTCAGTAAGTAACCCCACAAGGTTGGCATTCTTTTCCTTTTCAGCTTTGAGCCTCTGGGATTCCTTTTCGTATCGGGCCTCCACTGCCCTTGCTGCCTCCTTTAGCAGGTCTACCTCACCTTGCTTTCCCCGCTTGCCTAGGGATACCTCTGCAACATTGTATTCTGCGGGATCTGCGGTTGCTTCATCGGTGTTCGGGGGAGGTGTTGCCACAACGACAACTATTTCTCTACTTGGCCCAGTTTGAAGAGTGTGAACTGTCTGGGCTTTCTTTTCCTTCGGCGGGGCCTGAACTTGGGCCATCATTTCAGCCAGGGAGAGAGGAATCACCAGAGCGGACTGAGCTTTTCTCTTCTTGCTCTCAACCAACCACTGAGGTGGGAGGGGTGGCCTTCCTACTAGAGTTTGTTCTCCTGATTCTTTCCCAGTATCCAGTGGCTGTTGCTCTTCAGCGATGTGGGCCTCATCTGTTCCTCTCCCTGCCCTGACTTCCTCTATAGCAATATTTTCTTTGTCAACTTCCATCTCCTCAGCCTTGTCCTCGGTACCTATTTCTTTATCTGGACTCTGGTAGGCTTCCTCAAGGATTTCTTCTTCAAGCTTCTCTTCTTCTTCTTGTTCTGCTTCTTCTTGTTCTTCTTCTGCCAGGGCTTCTTCCTCTATTGGCAGTAGGGGAGGTATTGGGCCAAGATTTAGAGTTTGGGCTGCTGTGATCACCTGCCCGAAGGTTACCCCCGTGAGTGGCCTTTGGAATGTGGCGGCTGGGCTTACGATTATTCCCGAAGGTCCGGTTCCACCAGCGGATGCCATTTGTTTGCTTGGCTTTAGTTGGTCCACTCCCAGACCTTGCATTTATTGAGCCCCGGAGATAATCTCTGGTTCTGGCTCTTTTTCTTCTGCCTCTTGCTCTTGTTCTTCTGCAGGCTCCCGTTCCAAGTCTTCTGGGTCTGCAGCCTCTTGTTCTTTCTCTAAGACTTCTGTCCCTGCTTGTGTATTGTCCCTTTACAAATTCCCAAAATCATCAGTTGCAAATACATCAAACTCCTCTTCCAGAGGGGGACTGGCTGGGACCTCTGTGGGTTCTGCTTCTTTCTCCGGTTCCGGGAAACTGGAAGAAAGGATCTCTCCTTCTCGGGGGAGGGATGCCCTTGGCGGTGGTACCGGTTCTACCTTGGCCTATTTGATGTACTTCCTCTTCCTCTGGGTAATCAAAGGTGGCCCCACATCGGCTATTGCTGTTTCCTCCATGGGATCCACCCCCATTGCCTTGACCATTAGGGCTGCTAGCAATGGGGAGGAAGGGGGACGAATTGGTCTGACCATGAGTGGGGGAGTGGCCAGCCTCGTTATTAACTACTCCCTCATCTGCTGGGAGGCTGCCACAGATTGCTTGATCTATTCCTGTATAGGGACTTCCTGCACCGGAGGGGTCATGTCTATCCCTTTTCCTTTATCTGTGCCCTGCGAAGAAGTCCCAGCCCCCGGGGTCAATTTGGGTCCCGGCTATGATGTTATCCTTGGCGCCGGTCGGGGAGTCTGACGAATACTCCCGGGGCACACCTTCTTTAAATAGTCATGACTTTTCTTGACCACCTCTCGAGTGAAATCCTTAATCATGGGCCCCTCCTGGGCAGCCTAATCCATTGCTGGTAGAGCCATCTTGTCGATCCCCTTGGCTTTGTACTGGGGGTCGATGGTGGGGGCGGTGTCCGAGAAATTCTCCGGGAACCTCCAGAGTCTCAATAGTTGCATCATTTCGGCCGTCATCCTAACATAGTGCCGGATTCGCACATCCACATCATCTTGGCTATCTAGTCAGAAGTCCTCCATATGTATCTGATGGGGCTCTGAAGCCCGGGGCATTGCCGTGGCAATCTTTCCATGGGGATCAAAGTTTTTTTTCTCTAGATAGAATTCCTGCAAGTTATAACTTTTTAGCTCATTGTCTACCTCCTTCGTGGTGGCCAGACTATAGGTGTAATTCCCACAGGTGATTGGGAACGGGATTTTGGGGATCTTCTTGAGGGCAAAGAAGGTGTGCAACTCCATCATTTGTCGACAGTATTCCAACAGCATGATCTTGTCCCCACAATGCCTGGGCAACAAGCAGGGTTTCCCGGAGAAGCCAGCGACCCTAATGTATGTATGCTGCTGGAAATAAATATAGTAGTGCCCATAACTACTGACTAGCTTCATCACCTCAGTGGACAGGCGGTATCTGGCATCCTGGGTGGGCATAAGCAAATGGTAGTAAGCGAAGGCATCGTTTACCCGGCAGAAACTGGGGAAGCTGGCCTCCCATTGAATTTGTGGGAAATGGTCCCACGGTGCCTTTTGTTCTGGGTTAATCCCGAGCATGCCATCTGTAAGTAGGCTATTGGAGTGGGGCCTCTATTGGGCTAGGGCCCAGAAAACATAAGAAGACATATAGAACTTCTTCTTCCTGTCCTGCTGAAGAAACTGGGAGTCGACGTGATTAGAGATTATGGCGGCCCAGTTGAAGAATTCTCCTTTGGTGGAGATGCCGAGGAGGAAATAGTACATCCATTTGGCAAAATTTTGGGCGGAGGGCTGCCCAAATACCCGGGCCAATGCTATTATCCCCATCTGGATGCTCTCCTTGAATTCAGAGTGGGGGATTTCTATCTTCATCCTCTTTGGGTCCCTCTTTGGGGCCTTAAGCTAGTGGGTATTCATGTACACCCGGGAAACATCCTCCAGTTGTGTAAACTGTTCCAAGGCATCTGTCCTTGTGACTACTGTGGCTCTGTCAAATTATGGGATTGCCAATCCTGCCTGGAATGTGTCTGGGTTGAGGGATACCAGAGGAGTGGGGTATCCTGTGGGTTCCGTGGCTACAAGCATGACGGCCCGGACGAAGGATTTGTAGTTGGCAGCCAGTGTTAGGATAAGCTCCAGAGACTGCACGAAGCATGGGAAGCAAGCTGCCTGGAGGATCCCGGACCCTCCGACGTTGATCGCTAATGAATCTCCAGCCTGTCACTGGATGTGCATCACTTTTACCAGGGCCTGCATCTCTGCCCACGTTCCGACGCTGGTGTCGGTTATAAGTTTAACCTTGGACTCAATTTTTGATCCCGTAATGATGTTGTTCTGCACGAACTTCATGGTGAGGGGCAGTTTGTCAAGGGCCCTCTCCATCTTGGACTTTGTTGCTGCCCTGGTGGCCGTTGAGGGAAGTTCTGGACTTCCAGGCGGAGAGGATCCGGATGCTTCAGACATGATTGATAAACAAATTTTTGGAACCTGCAAGGAAAAGCGATTGTCAGGATATTTTTATCAAAATAAAATAGTTACTCTGGGGTCCGAAGATCTTACCACTGCGAGGTTTTCTTTTCTTGAAAAGTTAGTTTTTATGCAAAGATACCCAAAAAGCAAAATACATTGCAAACTTAAGATTTTATTAAACATCCGGGTCTGGGGAATTTTGTCACACTAGGTGAAGACATAGGATGGATCGTGGTAAGAAACCCAAAATCCAGAGAAATGATCATTAGCGAGAATATGTGAAAATCCAAGTCATCAAGCCCACGTGGGTGCCACGTGCGGAGGTATTAAATGGAAGTTATGGCGATGACGACGGAGGCAACTATTTGAAAGCATGAAAAGGGAAGGCCACTTGGCTAGAATTGATTGCACACATGGGATATAAATGAGGTTCTGACAGACTCCAGGGAGGAGAGACAAAACCGCCTGTTTGAAACCAGCCGAGAGTTGAGCTTCAAACAGGTGGTTTTCAGCCTCGAAGCAAGCTCGGAGGCAGAAAACCAGACACAGGGGTGACTCGACCAACCTGTCAAGCCACCTGGGAGGATATACATGGAGCTGAAGGATATATACATAGAAATAAGGAGGATATATAGACTATATTACAACTATATACATATATACATGAATATACAACGCGGGACGACGCTCGCGGGAAAAACTAGATAAGGAAAAAATAGACTATCTACAACTATCTACATATATACATATGTACAGATGAACCACCTCTACGCAGAGGGCGAACAACCCTCTGGCAGAGAGCCGACCCACCAACAAGCGGCGAGACCAGAAAACAACAAACCAGACAAAGAAACGAAACGGTGAAACAAGACGAACAAAATAGAAACAAAAACAAAGGAAAACCAGAGAGGCAGAAGTGGAAACACCAACCTGAGAACGCAGAAGATGGAGGAAAAGGAGGATTTATAGTAGGATCTCTTCAACAGCTTGAGCTATCTGACAGCCAGAGTCACCATGAAGAACTTGTATTTGCCTGAGAACGACTGAAAATGTTAAGTGTTGATTACCACAAATTCTCTGCAAATGCTCTGTTAATCACTTTGAAATCGCTATTTAATTCTCTCTAAGTGCTTGAAGGTTTTAATCACGGTAAATGTGAAAGTGACAGATAATTTCTATTTATACTTGTGGTAAAAAGGCAATCCTCCTCCTTCTTCACCAATCTCCGGACAAGCAAAACCTTCGGACTCCGGGCCCGGGGATTCTTCGTGATAATATCCTTACGAACATCATGACGAATAATCCCGGAGTCCAGAATTAGGCTTCCAACAAAAGGCAACCTCTGGGACCGGAGTCCCAGAGATGAAAATCAAACAAACGAGACACAACACCGGGGAAGAAAACCCCGGAGCAAGAAAACAAAAAGGGAAAGAAAGACAAGGCAAGGCCGCAAGTAGAAAGCAAACAAAAGCAAAAAAAGGGGGACCCAACATTTTGCACACAAAATGTAGGGATGGGGATGCATGGCATAACACCACCATTCTTAGTAGATCTACTGGTGCACAAAGATAGGATGATATTCACGTACCACCTACAACTCCTTAGCAGACTGTATTTGATGAGTCTACACATGCCACTTCATCACGTCCAGTTCATCAACTTTTTACCAGCTTTCTTACAGATGAAAAGATTGATCCCTCACAGGTGTCCTTACATGAGCAGGTGGATCCCAGTGATGTGTCCTTACATGATTCAGAGTTGAGCGATATTGGGAGAGAATTACACACTGCTATGTTATATATTTATTTAAATTTTGATGTATTTAAAAAACTTACACATGTACATGTATAAATAATTTGAATTAAAGTTTTTATTTTAAAATATATGTATATACATGTTCTCTAGAGTATTCTGGATAGTGTGGAGCATGAATATGGAGATTTACAGACTCCTGACCATCTTGTGCATCGTGACAGACAAGTAGATTTATACATTTTTCCAAACTTAATTTTTCTATGATCATAAGTATTTAGTTTATTATACATGTGTGTATGCATGACATGCACATATATTTCAATTATTGCACACAGAGATCAGGAGGAGGTGGACTCAGATCAGGTCACGGATCAGGATATGGTCCTAGTATATGAGTACATATATGCTATTTTACATATTTCATGTTTCACAGATATATTGTAGACATTTCATATGTACATGTTATTTCAGACATATACATTTAGATGTTATATGTTGGTACATGCTATTTCATATTTTAGACATTTCATTGATACATGTTATTTCAAACATATACATTTACATGTTATATGTTGGTACATGTTATTTCATATTTTAGACATTTCATAGATACATGTTATTTCAGACATATACATTTACATGTTATAAGTTGGTACATGCTATTTCATATTTTAGACATTTCATAGATACATGTTATTTCAGACATATATATTTACATGTTATATGTTGGTATGCTATTTCATATATACATGTTCATTTTATTTATTGCACATTATATGTATGTGAATGAGTTATTTCATATTTTAGACAAATTACATATATACATGTTCATTTTAGTCATTGCATATTATATGTATGTGAATGAGTTATTTCATATTTTAGACAAATTACATATATACATGTTCATTTTAGTCATTGCATATTATATGTATGTGAATGAGTTAAGGGGATGCCATTTATTAGCTATATAATAAACTCATTGAATGTAATTAAAATACACCTAACTAATCTATTCAATTTGTCATGTAAGTAATTAAAAGTCATTTAAAAGGGGAAGTCTTAAAGGGATGTCTTAAGGGGAGGTATCAAAGTACACAAATCAAAACATAAATCTATAACAACATACATTATCTAGCTATATAATAAATTCATTGAAAAATTAAAATACACCTAACTAATCTATTCAAGGTATATATTAAAACCATATATTCAATATCCAATACATTAAGTAAGAGTTCAAACTGTAGATTTCAAATATGAAAGTACGAGAGATACAAAAAGAATACGAGATTGAAGGGTCATGGTCATCCATGCAACCATGTTTGGTCAGCCTTAGTTTTGGCCGAACCAGGTCCGACCGAAACTGGTTCGGCTGAAAGTATCTATGTGGCAGCAACACAAGCATAAATTGAGATTTTTAAATAAATGTCTGTTTGGAGGCTAATTTCCCCATCAAAATTCAGCTTGTTTTAAAATCTAAAAATACCCTTTTGTAGAGCTCAGAGTCTAAATTATGGTCATATAATTTTTATGGTGTTTTAATTACATATACTATACTGTAAGTTGAAAAAACTCCAAGTAGGTATTTTGAAATTGAGGAACACGCTCATTCAAAAAATAAAAAAAATAGCAAATCATGTCAAAAAAATTTACAACTTATATTTAACACTAGAGGAGAGAGTCCTCTTCAAGAATATGTAATTTTTTTTGTATTTGGTTTAGATTTTCTAGGGAAAATATGGAGGGAGAAACAAACTATTAATTTCGGGTAACTCTGAATTTGAATAGTTATAACAGACAAAATATATACCGAAAACTAATATTTCTTTTTTTATACACTAGCTGTACATGTCATCAAAAACATATTATGAAATCAGAGGAAAAAACACATTATTTGCATATATTTAGTTGGAGGGAACTCGACCCTACATTTTTAGCATTTTTTGAGCAATTAAAAAATGGACTTCGAAAATTGAAAAACTAGGTCAATACTTATTCAAAACAAATTTAAAAAATTATAGGGATAAACTAAATCCAATTTTACACATTTCATTAGTTTACATCATTTTAAAATTCTAAACACAAATGCCACTTTTATGTCATTAAAGTTTAATAGTTTTGCATGTCGTGGTCCTCTTCCTTTGTAAAAGTGTGACACAAGTTTCTACTTTTACCGCAAGGCATATTTTATATTTCAAATAGTACCTCTGGGATGTCACCTCAAGCAATGAGACAATTTAATTATAGAATGTGTGTGAAGTGTGTTAGTTGTTTGCGTAAATGCCAACGTGAAGTGTAGAAACAAAGGATGTATACATGCTATTTTAATTAATTTATCAAGAAAATACCAAGGCATAAACTAAAGAACTTTAAAAACTGTTTGATAAAATGCATCAAAGGAATATACAAGCATAAACAAAGCATGTTGAACTGTTTGAACAATGTAAACCAAGTACGTTGAACTACAATGTAAATAAAATATGTTGAACTTTTTGAAGAATGTAAAGAAAAAACATTAAACTTCTTTTAATAGAGATACAAGGCACATTAATTCATTAATAGAATGATGTAAGATATTTCATTACATTGACTGCAAGGATTATAAACAAAGCATGCAAAGTACTTTTAGATCTATTCAAACATGGTGTAACACTAAAATAATAATATTAATCAAATCAAAACCAAATCTATAAAGGATCAAAGGTTGTCTCAGTGGGCATGCTACATATAAGAATGAAGGAAATTGAAAACGAAATCAGAGGTTTAGTTATTCCAACATCACAACAATGGAGTCTTTCAAATAAACACATGTAAAATAAATGTTAACTAAAATATTACATTTGACAAAACATTAATCAATTGCATTCCTATCTACCATGAATCTTGCAATCAACATTTTGGTGCTATCAAAAGTATAGTGCACCAGATGGCTAATGAAGAATGAAGATGTAGTATGAAAATAATACATACAGATAACGCATGAAAAAGATATAATATGAAAATGAACATACATACATAAATACAATGTATGACAAAGACATAATATGAAAATAATACATACATACAATACATGCCAAAGATATAATATGGAAATGATACATGCATAGAACACATGGCAAACATAAAATAATCAGAAATGAACATGTAGATATGTATATATGAAATAGTTTTATACAAAATGTGGCACACGCCATCTCAAAAGGTTTACAAAATCAACATATCTAGATACAATATGGCATACACCATCTCAAAATGTACCAATATGGCATCTCAAAGTAAGAAGTTTAACTACAAATGCTTCTACGACATCCTATTCTACTGGTGGATGATCAAAGTGAAGTCTCTTTGAACTCCTCTTTGGCTTTGATGGATCCTGCATTCAAACAAAAAAGTGAAACCCCAAGCTATATTACTTAATTTATATGGTTTCTAGAAATAATAAGTAAAAATATAAAATCATAGTCAACAATAATATATATATTTTAAATTGTTAAACTCTCATGTACCTCGCCTCTCTGTCTCCTCATGTGGTTAGGAGACCTAATATATATCCTTGGTAGCGAAGGGACAATGCCACCAATGTCGACTCTGGCCTGTATATATTTGCAAACATGAGATTGATCTACAAATTATACTATTTAATGTTAAATCCTTGGTAGCAAATACATGTTTCAAAAATAACTAAATTAACATTAAAACTGACTTGTGTTGAACTTTCTTCTAGAAATGTTGGTTGGGTAATCAGCGATACAAACCCTTGGTGTAGTACCTCCCCCAAACTAGGGGTGACCTACAAAACTCAAATAGATACTTCATACAATCATGACTTGATCATATTAATGTTGGCAAGTTGACTTCCTGAGGAAGCATGGATTATTTTGTGTTTTCAATCATGGCAACAAAGTCATACTAAGTTTTTGTCAAAGATAACTCAAGAGATAAAATGACTAAGTACAGAATACAAAGTAGTCAGACAGATACAGTGATTATCACATTAGCGCGCATGTTAGAGATCACACCAGAATATGCGTGCTTAGATATATACTCTATGGTGTATATACATACTAGATACAAACACGCAAGGTACGAAACATCAGTACAGAAAAGTTACAGACAAATTAGTACACTGCAGTCCAGGAAACAGTCCAGAATACAGAGCACAGAAGCCAACTACTATTTTGGTCAGCGTGTATTATTTTGTGATAATAAGGCTATGCACCTTTAGTTATAAGTTTTTTATGATGTAATTAATGTTGTTGTAAATACGCTTGAGCCGACTTGTTCGAAAGCGTTGTATATTTTGTTAAGAGGTCGACTAAGTGTTATGTTTTGGGTGGCACCTATTCATTTGCAAAGATATAAGTATGTAATGTATTTTTATGTTATAGCATGTAAGAGAAGTTGATTATTGTGTAAGAAGAAGTTACAAAGGGATAGTATAATGAAGTCAGAAGATGATATAGCTCTTTGAAGAAGTAAGAGCATCCACGCATACACGGAACTGATCAGACAACAATGTCACTACAATAGTTCATTTTTGATATAGTGCATATCAACATTCAGAGGGTTGTAGCCTTCATCTTATTGGACAGTGAGTCAACCACCCCTAACAGGGTTATTGTAAAAGAATCTTAAGAGGGTCAGACCCTTAACCAGGTCATTGTACTCAATTTGTAAAGACTGCTTCTAACAGGGCAAAGGAACTTTAAAAGTTTCATTATACCTAGTACAATATTTTGTGGGTACTAATCCCCATCAGAGTTTTCCTTTGATCAAGGTTCTCTGTAATCAAATCATGTGTTCTTGTGTTAAGATTCTTGAATGCATATTTGTTTTATGTTTAATTGGCTAAAATATAAATAATTGATAAACACTGATTCACCTCCCCCTCTCAGTGTTTCTAACAATTGGTATCAGAGCTCTGGCCCTCTGTAAGAAATTTTAACCACTTGAGGAGATCATGGACTCAGCTGAAGAAAAAAATTTGAAAAATAATCTTGAAGCAGCTCTTGAAGATCTTGACAGATCTGAGAAGGAAAATGAAGAACTAAGATTGAAAAATGATGGCTCTCAACTACTTATCAAAAGGCTAAGAAAAGATCTGAAAGATTGTTCTACAAGTGATCTAGGACAAATGGTCAAAAAGATTAATGAAGAGAATAAATCTCTAAAGGATAAAATTGAAGATCTGGAGGAACAACTTATAGATACCCAGAACACCATTGAAGACAAGATCAAAGAAAGAAAACAATTGGAAGATGAACTTTTGCAGGCAAACATGAAAGTCTTGGAATTGGAAAACATGAAGAAGAAGTTGGAAACTGAATTAACAGAAGCAAAGGATAAGATTGATAAACTCCACACAAATTCTGATTTGATTCAATCCCAGCTCAATGCGCAAAGAAAAAAAGGGAACACTACTGGTCTTGGATTCAGTACAGCACAAGATGAAATCAAATTCACAATAGAAATAAAAAACACTTGAAGCATCTTCAGAAGCTAAGAAAATTGAAGATACTACAGAGGTTATATCTGAACCACCTAAAAGGGAAATCAGACAAGTTAATAGAAATTGTTATGCATGCAATAAACATGGGCATTTGGCAAGAGATTGCAAAGAGGTAAGACCTTTTAATGGTTATTGTTTCTCTTGTAATAAATTTGGTCACAGGGCTATACATTGCATAACTCAGTCACAACAAAATCAAAGAAGAATGAATCAAAACAATCAGAGAGATCAACCTTAAAAGAACTTGCACAACACTACATGTTAGATATGCAACTACAATGGACACACAACAAAGAAATGCAGCATGATGAAGAAAAACATCAGACCTCCTATCATTTTTCACACATGTGGAAAGGCTAGACATATCACAAATTTTTGCAGATCCAAAACTTAGAAACAAGAAGATCCCAAAAAGTCTCTATTTGAAGAGAAAGGAGAAGTCAATTTTGTCAAAGAAAATGATGATTCAAGCAAAGTTTTGGTTGAAGTAAAGAAGGACAAAGATGTTGACAAAGTAGTTGATGCATCCACAGTGGACGCACCCTCTACTTCTGCTTGAATTGACCTTCTTGGTCTTAGGGGGAGCTATTCTAGCTCAGAACCCCTGTGTGGTTGGTGTAATCACTTCTGAGAATGTACCTTTAGATTCATGGTTAAAAGCACAGATTATAGCTATATGCATTCACGCATTATTTGAAATACATCGGGATCAAAGTTTGAAAATATCTATGCATGGTTGCAAGTATTAAATACGACAGATCCTATAAAAAGAAATTCATATTCGATTATTTTGACAATTACATTTGAGAGCACAGAAATTGAAGAGCATTGGAGCACTAAGACATCAAAGCATGAAGGCATAACAATTTGGTAGTTGGAACGAATGGATAATTAGTTTGAAATGAAGCCCTAGCCGTCGTGCCGTTTCAAAATTTTATGGAAACCCTACTTAAACATTCACCAAGTAAGTAATGGCAACCCCGGTTGTATTTTATGTAGCAGAAAGGAAGAGATTCATATTTAAGAAGCATCCACTCAAGTCTATATTGGATGATGTGGAAGGAGCTTTCTCTAAAACCTCGATTGGCGTTGTTCACGTGGAAGATATCTGCGCATACATATACTGCAAGAAGGAATCACTAGGAGATGATAATATAGCTTCTCACATGGCATCAATGCTAAATAAGGACTTCACATTCAAAGATGAGTTCGCACACCTACAAGATAACCCTATTATTGAGTATTCGAGTGCGCATGAGTTTGAAGAACCAGAATGGGTAAAAACCCTGTTGAGCAGAATTCATGATGATCTATTTTAGATTGGTGATGTCCTTGTCTATATCACCGGAGACCTAATCCATCAATTGACTGGACTTCCAATGACTGGACTAGTATTTCCCACTGGTAAAGATGTTAAGAAGCAGATTGAGAAAGTTTGTTTGTCAAGAAGTGACAAGCGTGGTATGACAATAGACCCCATCAAGGAGGATGAGATTAAACTCATGACAATGATACTTGGTTACAAGTTACAACAAGAAAGCAGGTTGAATAGTGTATCTATAGCAACAGTCCTTGTAGAAATTAGAATAGTAAAGGATAACAACGTACCCAATACAACCTTTGTGAGATCTTGCGTGATCAATTGATTGAGAATATCAGAATCATCAAACATGATAGAAGCAAAACATTCAGGTTTGGATCTCTAATCATCTATTTGTATCATCATATAGTAGTAAAGGTTGTAGACCTCTATCTAGACAAAGGAAAACCTACAATGACACAAATATCTCTTAAGGTCACCTTAGAGAGCAGTGCAAGAGATAAAATGGACATGGATATAAAGATATTTAGGGTTAAAATGCAGAGCAGGCTTAGACTATCTGAGAAGATAGTTGACAAGTATAGGGATACAATTTGTTTTATGGTAGAAATAGATTGCACATGCATGGAGGCTATTGAGCCTAGAACTAAGTGGATTCATCCACTAGGGTATGAAGTTAAAGACCATGTGCTAGAGGGATATGCGCAGGTCTTATTGTCAGCACCTATAGACCCCAATGAACCTATATGGGGAACATACAGAGAAAAGACTGATGAAATGGATATTGAACTAAAACTTGTTATTAATAAAAGGAAAGCATCCAAAACCACATCTAACATACTGAAAGCTCATGGAGTCACTCAAGAAGATTTGAATATGGAAAAAGAAACCAAATTTGCTAAAGTTAAGATTGAGAAGACTGATGAATCTCAGAAGAAGAAAAAAAATAAAAATGAGGAGAGAACTTCTGCGCCTGCTACCACCATTGACTTAGATACATCTCCACCTTCTGTTCCTAGCAAGAAACCCAGAGGAAGGAAGCAATCTGCCACAGGTCATCCATCTTCAAGAACCACAAGGAGCACTACAAAGAATACATAAGCACCTCCTGAGGTAGGTTTTAGACTAAGCTTGAACATATTGAAGAATAGGATTATAAATGAAGGTAGATTGGATACACTTTCAAAGGTCTATGACAAATATAAATAAGTTGATAAGACAAAGATACACTACATGATCATATCTCATATGATCAAGTTTAAGAAATCAGTTCTCAAACTTAAGACAGTGATACCGGATAACTTATGGAATGTATTAGAAATTATGAAAAGACATACTATTGAGGAAGATATGAAGATTATAGAAGAAACTCTAGATACTCTTCTCCCTATTTGTTCACATGATGAGAAGGCTATTTTGCTAGATCTTGTAAATCCTCATCTCTATAGTAAGACAAGGACTTTACAGATAATGAACAAGGAATACGAACAAGTTGGAAAGGAGACTGAAAAGGTATCTACACAAGTCTTTATGGATAGACACATGTATCCACCAACGGAACCTACAGTAAAAGTCACCCCATCTTCTCCTAAATAGGATACAACTCCAGTAATTCAAATTGCACCCATGACAGGTCCACAGGTCTCTATGCCCACAGTGACAATAGCTACTGAGAAAACTAAAGACACAGAGGACACTATAGTGATTGATGATGTAAAGATTTCTATGAAAGCTTTAGATAATGATATGGATAAAGTTGATGAAGCCTTTGTTAACACCAAGGACATGAACATTGATGATACATCTTTACAATAGGATGGAGTTCCTTTGATTGATCCAACAGATTTGGATAAGGAGAAAGACACTCAAGTTTATGAATCACTAGTTAAAGAGGTACATATCAAAAGTGAATGTGTAGACACAAGTCAGAATACTATTCTGTCACCATCCACCTCATTGTTGTCAAGGTTAACTCCTAATTCAGAAAGTTTTGACATATGGGATGAAGAAGACCTCATTAAGATTAGTGTCCTTGCCATGGAAAAGGAAAAGGAGAAACATGTGATGAGGAACCCACACTTTTTTGAATCAATAAACATTCTGAATGAGTTAGTTCTTGCTAATAAGAAAGTTACAAAAGTTCAAACTATTGAACATGTGCATAGTTTACTAACAAACTTCAAGTCACACTTCACCAGCTTAGTAGAGACAGCTACTAAGATTGCAGAAGATGAGTATAAGAAGGAAATATTGAATGAAGTGGTGAAGAACTTTACCTTGGATCTGAACTCTTTGAAGATTGGACAGTCTATACTGAAAGAGTTGGTAGAAAAAGGGAAGAAAGTTATAGAAAACTGCATGGATAGAGTGAAGCTCACCTCTGAGCACACTAAAAAGATAGCTAAAGATGAAGAAATGGTGGACAACATAAGAAAATATGTTAAGAATTCCATGTAGGACATGAACATATGCAATAATGTCTACCAAGGACAACTAGGTAAAATTGAGAAGGCAAAGATTGAAATAAGAAAGATAAGAGTTAGACAAACTCAGTTGAGAAATGCACTTGCGCCTTCATTAGCAGCTCTTATTGAGAACATCAAATAGATAGATGACACAATGCAGACTTATGATCAAGGTCCTTGCTTGGATCTATTGAAAATGGATAAGTTAACACATGCATTGTGTGCGCACCTCCAAACAGTTGATTCAATGAAAGCATTCTGGCAGAAAGATATTCAGTCTCTTCAAGTTGTGTACCTGGATGTATATATGGAGTAAGTATGAAGACTTATAGTTTTTTGCACACCTTTGTCATTCATTTCAAAGGGGGATTAGTATAGAATTTGTATATGCAGAGTAGTATATATGTATATATCATTAAGTTATGATATACAATCATTTTTGAATGAAGTTATTTTGAGTAACTTAGCCACATTCCTTTGTTGCCATAAATGAAAAAGGGGGAGATTGCTGGAAAGTTGACTTCCTAAGGAAGCATGGCTTATTTTGTGTTGTCAATCATGGCAAAAAAGTCATACTAAGTTTTTGTCAAAGATAACTTAAGAGATAAAATGACTAAGTACAGAATATAGAGCAGTCAGACAGATACAGTGATCAACACATTAGCACACATGTTAGAGATCACACCAGAATATGCTTGCTTATATATATACTCTATGGTGTATATACATACTAGATCCAAACATGCAAGGTATGAAACATCAATATGGAAAAGTTACAAATAGATTAGTACACTGCAGTCCAGGAAATAGTCCAGAATAGAGAGCACAAAAGCCGACTACTGTTTTGGTCAGCGTGTATTATTTTGTGATACTAAGGCTATGCACCTTTAGTTATAAGTTTTTTATGATGTAATTAATGTTTTTGTAAACACACTTGAGCTTACTTGTTTGGAAGCATTGTATATTTTTTTAAGAGGCTGACTAAGTGTTATGTTTTGGGTCGCGCCTATTCGTTTGTAAAGATATAAGTATGTAATGTATTATTATGTTACAGTGTGTAAGAGAAGTTGATTATAGTGTAAGAAGAAGTTACAGAGGGACAATATAATGAAATCAGAAGATGATATAGCTCTTTGAAGAAGTAAGAGCATCCATGCATACACGGAACTGATCAGACAACAATGTCACTATAGCAGTTCATTTTTGATATAGTGCATATCAACATTCAGAGGGTTGTAGCCTTCATCTTATTGGACAATGAGTCCACCACCCCTAACAGGGTTATTGTAAAAGACTCTTAACAGGGTCAGACCCTTAACCAGGTCATT